>JACVBY030000609.1:0-415943 GCA_017589505.3 Metroxylon sagu
GATTCTTAACCAACTAGGTTTTTCTATATAAATAAAAAAAAATCTCTTTTAGACTTTTCAAATAACTCCCTCATTAACCGGGCTTTTCTAATAAGCCTCTCATCTTGCCAAATCAAGTAAGCTCATCAAAATAACCTTCCTAAAATAATTACTCCTCTTCTAAGTTATTCTAACTTTATCCCAAACTTATTCTAGTAGGAATAACAATTTTCCATCACAAACCAAAAAACACTCTTTTTCCTCCTTTCTTTTTCCCTTCTTCTTTCTCTATTCCCCTCCCTCATTCATGCCCAGCAATGGTTGATTTGCCGTGCTCTACCACCCGATGAATGCATGATCGTGCCTCTTTTAAGTGATGAATGGGGCCGTGAGTCCCTTGGGTGCTGTGTCTTCAAGTCCATGCCCAAACCAAGAAAATCAGGAGAGGGAGATCTATGCTTTCGGCTTCAAATCGATCTCTCTTCTTGGGAGATCACCGGACCGATGATACCTATCCCGCCCCTAGACCCTTGGTGGCGGATCCAAAGAGTATAACCTACCGCATGCTAGGCATGCAAGGAGTCCATCAATAGAACAAATATCACATGTAGGGATAATAACTAAGGCATGTCGATTAAAGGTTCATAACATTTTTTAAATATAAAGCCATATGAAATAAGGTTTGGACTACATGCCAAAATAACACAAGATCAATATTTGCGTTACATGCAACATAAATTTGATTTGGTCAACATTGATGAAGCTCCAACTATCCTGTGTTTAAGCCCTCTTCAATTCTTTGGCTTTCAAACAAACATTGAATTGCGAGAATTTAATGAGCTCACACTTAGTAAGTAAGCCTAATATAACAAATTATGATTATTTCCAAATATAGTATATGTTAGGCTTCCATATATCAAAATACATGTCATTATGTTATCATAATATTCATTCTTGGTATGCTTGAAATGAATTGAAAATATGTATGCTATATGGTGTCCGCAAATGTATTTCCAATTTTCTAAGTCATCACAGATCAAAACCCACTATAACCTTAACATGTATATTTCATCTTGTTACAAATGTCCCATAGTCATACACTATGTCCACAAATGCCCCCATGACAAGGTCCGAGCAGTAACACCCCAAAGGGTATATCCTCCCTATTTATCCCCTATGAAGGTAGGGTCCCTGCACAAAAATCATATTACAAATCATATCATACCACAGTAACAGAATACTCGTGGGTGTGTCCTCCATATATAACTCCCTGAGGTGGGTTTCAAGTCAGAAATCATATCATATCATATCATGCCATAGCGGACCATGGGTGGCACATATTTTCATATTCAAAGAAATTATTTCCACATCACATTTACAAGATGACAACCATTTTGCAAAATATAATCAAATGCTATTTTCATTTGTTGGGGTTTGAACATGTCAGATATATATACACTTGTATAAGAAAATTTTGATGCACCAAACATTATGCAGAAATTAGCTATTTTCAAAATAATGTTAAGTAACCAAATGCATATTTAGTGAAACAAAATCCATTTTCTATATTTTTCAAAATAACACAGATAATAGCAATATGTAAATTAATATAGCATTTAAATCCAAAATTAGTATATTTTAATAATTTATAAAAATCATTGTAAATGGTTTACTTACCTCCCCGTCTTTCGCTAATCCACAAGCATAATTCAAAGCTATTAGGCTCCCGGGCACCTACAACATAATATTTAATATTTTTAATTTTTAAAATTAAGGTGCCAAAATAACTCCTAATACTCAACCCAATCTAGTCTTGGACCTCGCTTTGGGGCTTGAATATCTCCACCTATATTATTAGCCCGAATAGAAAAATAAAAATTTTTCTTTAAAACTAGGATAAGTGTTGATCCAAACCTATATCTCCACATGTTGGGCCAAGCCCAAATCAGGTTCCAAAATTGGTCTTAATCGTCTCATCTGGTCGAACCGAGCTCGCATCCTTTTGCCTCGTTCTTCTCTCCTCGCCACCGGGTTCACCCGAATCAAAGGGGAATTTGCCGGTGGCCTAGCTCCTTTTCATTTTTGGTCGCACCTCCTTTTCATGAAACACTAATGGTATTATATCATTTTCTTTGAGCCTCGTTTATTCCATGCTAGTATATCACTTTCCACTCCATGTCCCTTTTTCTTCTTCAAAGAAAAATGTCATGGTCCTATTAATTGGTGACAATGCCTTTGCCTCTAAGTTAATGTTCAAAATCTAAAATAAAGATATTGTTATAAGAGGACATAAGGATCTCTTTATTAGGAAGAATAAGATCACTATTGGTTGTTGACAATTAATAGTTTTAAAGGTCAGAACTTCAAAGTGACAAACATCATGTCAAAGTTTAGCAAAGAAAGAGCATTACTAAAATAAATATTGTAATGATGTATTTTCTTACATCGGCTTAAATTTATACGTATAGTTATCATTCTACTAGGATCATGGTTGTAAAGTGATATATTATATATCGAAGCTCAACGGAAAAGGCATTACTAAAATTAATATTCAATGATTATTGTTAATTTCTACCTATAGTTTATATGGATGGTTATTATTCTAGTGGATCGTGGATAAAAAGTTGGTATACTAAATTGAAGTTTGGTAAGGAGGTTTGCTAAAATAAAAATTGTAGCAATGTTATTATTTTCCTACTTGAATTTGGATAGACGGCCATTATTTTAAAGTGTGGCAATGGGCTTAAAAGTCACATTCTACATATTGAAGTTTAGTGAAAGAGGGCATTATCGTAATAAATGTTATAATGATGTCATTATTTCCAAGCTTCACTTGATGGTGATCATTTAGTTTAGTGACATACTCTTACAACAAAGTTTAGTAAAAGTAGGTGTTACTAAAATAAATGTTGCAATGATATCACTAATTCCAAGTTTAGATTTATATTGTCGACTATTATATTTAGTGGCTTGTAACCAGAAAGTGAAACATTCCGTGAGAAATCGCAGCTACCAAAATAAATGTTGTAATGGTATTATCAATTCTCTACCATAGCTTACACAAACAAGTAATCATTTTTAGTTGGGTTATGGTCGGAAAGCAACATATTCTTTATTTGCCTACGACCGTAAAGTGATATATTTTACAGAATGGAGCAAACTAAAAATAAATGTTGTAATGGTAGAGTATTAATTCTTAGCCTAAAGCTATATAGAGAGAGCTATCATTTTAGTGGGGTTATGGTTAGAAAGCAACTTATTCTTTATTGAAGCTTAGTGAAAAAAGTTCTATCACAATTATTTTAATGATGTCATTGATTCTTAGCTTGAATTCATGTGGAAACCGTGCCTAGAGAGTGATGTGCTCTATATTGAATTTTAATGAAAAGGAGGGGCTACTACAATAATTGCTGTAATGATGCTATTATGTTTTATCTTGCATTGAAATTGTTAATTTGTTATTGACTAATTATTATTGATAGCAATGATGTTGGTTTGAAGTAGGTTCATTTTACTTGAAGAGAGATGTCAATCCAACTCGTTATTAGGTTTTGAAAAGAAAGAACTATTATGCAAAACCACCATTACTTGTTTGAAAGTGCATCGTGCTGAAAATTTTTAGGTTTGAAATAATAATTATAGTTATTCGACATAAAAATAGCATTATTATAATTTCTATTTTTATTTTCATAATTGACAGTAACAATTAGTAGTAACAAAAGAACATAATTACTTACTCGCATTAAATTGATTGAATTAAATAATTATTGTTGAGTATAAAATATTATTAGTTGTTGTAATTAAATTGATATAAAAGTTGAATTTTAAAATTACTTTTTTGTCAAGCAAAATACCAATGTAATCAATGGCTATTACAATTAAGCTTAACTAAACAAATGATGGTGTTATTTTTGTACAAGTTATAAGTACTTTTAACACAATGTCCTCCTTTTTATATAATAATTGTCTTGAAACAATCATTATTTTTAGTTCCACTCATTTAAAATCGATTTTTGAGCAGAATTTAGAATTAGCAAGTAATTTAGATTGGACTTATGGGCCCTTCTAAAGGGATTAGTTGGATAGATGGATAGAAAACTTAAATCCTCTTGTATTCTTCATCAAATATAATTAGGAATGCTAAATATCGTAGAAAAAAAGGATATCGAACATAATGATTAGCTCAAAATTGTTACTACTTGAAATATTCAATGTAATTTAGTAGCTATTAGAGCAACATGCTGACTCATAAATATTTAGATAGTGGCTCAAAAGATATAGGATAAAAACTTTAGTGAAATTAAAGTACTAACTTAAAAATGTAAGGATGATATCGAAGTCTAGTAATTTTTCTTTACATGTATAATGTAGGAGGATGTCGAAGTTGCACACAAGTTGTATGTGCAAACATCTTTATATATATATATATATATGTATGTATGTATGTATGTATGTATGTATGTATGTATGTATGTATGTATGTATGTATGTATGTATTTATGATGATGATAAAATGATGATAAAGCAAGGATAGCATTTATTGGATATTCAATCCTTTTCCAACTTTTTGATTTGAAAAGTTATATTTTTTGTATTCTTGGTATTAAATATATTAGAGTGCTGATGCAAAACACATATTGTTAGTTTAGGTTCAGGGTTAAAATCAAGTCTACATGCAGGTTTTCAAATAAAAAAAAGGATTGGAGGTGTAAAGAGTTTTGGGTAGCATCTGTAATAATTTTAAAGAAAGAAGTGACAAAACAATATTTTGTAGAATGTCATTATAGTAGCTACCATTTATTAGAGATTGTGGGCAAGATATCAATGGTGAGATCTGGTGCATCCACATTAATTTGAGCATCTAGACATTTGCTAAGTATATTGTAGCAAGGGTTTAGTATAAAATTATAATGGAATTGGGGCAATGATATAAGTGATTTGGATTATTGCATGACCTATGTCCCTGGCTGCTCGCTCAATACATAAGGCCAATGTTCACAATAAAATTATAATTATTTATACATGAATAATGTTATCCATCTCAATTCCTGTCTAATAAAAGCACAAATAATGATACTTGTGGGCTTCTCGTTGGTTTGTGGCCTTAGCTTTCCTGGTTTAGCTTTTGTTTTCTTTTGTTTTTTCCATACTTTATTGTTATTTGCTGTAATCGATAAAATTGAGACAAACCGCCATCATTTTACTCAAAAAACAAAATCTTAAAAGACAAATAGGAAATGAAGCTGCAATACAAAAATACATCAATATGGAGAACTTGATAAGCTTCTAAAAGAACTTCTATTGCATCTTTATTCACCATGAAGGAAACATCAACATGAATGCCTTTTAGATTATAATCTAGTATACATGAGCACTCATTTTGTTGACTTCTTTTAAGCTTTGATAGAACTCCTTTGTTTGTTCATTTGTATCTTTGTCGGTTTACGGTTCAAGACCCATCCTTATGATACTTTTGAAGACTGGAGCACAACAAATATGGTACCATATTCATGGATACCTACTTCACTCGAATGAGAAACAATGTTCTTATTATATGAGAGAACGAGCAAGGCTGCAAGTTTGGTGCAACCTATAAATTCCATCATCCATAAATTTCTCGGGTGTCTCAATGCCTTGCCTACTGCTGGTGCATTTTGTTCAATGGTGCAGCCCCCGGAGTCCACCGCACCCATCAAAACCTCCCATTAGTTCTGTACCTCCCCGCACCATACATCCAGGGGCGTATGGTTCCATGTTCTCTCCTCTAATTATCCTAGTTCCAAGCTAGATCATGAGAAGAAAAAGAACATCATACACATTGTTGGAGATCTTCTATGGCTTCTTGTGTCGACCTCCATCAAACAAGACCTAGATTTAATGCTGTCACCAATCTATCCCACTCATGAGGGAAGCTCAAAGTAAAGAAAGCTCGAAGAGTCTATCTTCTGAGGTGGTCGAGGCGTTGACTAACAACCCTTTTGATATGAAAGAAACAAAGGAGTTCTATCAAAGCTTAAAAGAAGTCAACAAAATGAGTGCTCATGTATACTAGATTATAATCTAAAAGGCATTCATGTTGATGTTTCCTTCATGGTGAATAAAGATGCAATAGAAGTTCTTTTAGAAGCTTATCAAGTTCTCCATATTGATGTATTTTTGTATTGCAGCTTCTTTTCCTATTTGTCTTTTAAGATTTTGTTTTTGAGTAAAATGGTGGCGGTTTGTCTCAATTTTATCGATTATGAAATAACAATAAAGTATGGAAAAAACGAAAGAAAACAAAGCTAAACCAGAAGCTAAGGCCACAAACCAACGACAAGCCCACAAGTATCAGTATTTGTGCTTTTATTAGAGAGGAATTGAGATGGATAACATTATTCATGTATAAATAATTATAATTTTACTGTGAACATTGGCCTTATGTATTGAGCGATTATCAAGGGACAAGGCCATGCAATAATCCAAATCACTTATATCATTACCCCAATTCCATTATAATTTTATACTAAACCCTTGCTACAATATACTTAGCAAATGTCTAGATGCTCAAATTAATGTGGATGCACCAGTCTCACCATTGATATCTTGCCCACAATCTCTAATAGGGTAATACTATAATGACATTCCACAAAAATGTTTTGTGCTTCTTTCTTAAAATTAATTCTGGGTGCTACAAAACTCTTTACCCTCAAATCCTTTTTTTATTTGAAGACATGTTACATATGGACATGATTGCTTCTAAACTCATGTATGTGTTTGCATCAGCACTCTAATATATTTAGTACCAAGAATACAAAAAATATAACTTTTCAAATCAAAAGTTGGAAAAGGATTGAATATCCAATAAATGCTATCCTTGCTTTATCATCATTTTATCATCATCATAAATACATACATACATACATACATACATACATACATACATACATATATATATATATATATATATATATATATATATATATAAAGATGTTTGCACATACAACTTGTGTGCAACTTCGACATCCTCCTACATTATACATGTAAGAAAAAATTACTAGACTTCAGTATCATCCTTACATTTTAAGTTAGTACTTTAATTTCACTAAAGTTTTTATCCTATATGCTGAGCCACTATCTAAATATTTATGGTCAGCATGTTGCTCTAATAGCTACTAAATTACATTGAATATTTCAAGTAGTAACAATTTGAGCTAATCATTATGTTCGATATCCTTTTTTTTCTCTGATATTTAGCATTCTAATTATATTTGATGAAGAATACAAGAGGATTTAAGTTTTCTATCCATCTATCCAACTAATCCCTTTAGAAGGGCCCATAAGTCCAATCTAAATTACTTCTAATTCTAAATTCTGCTCATCATTTTAAATGAGTGGAACTAAAATAATGATTGTTTCAAGACAATTATTATATAAAAAGGAGGACATTGTGTTAAAAGTACTTATAACTAGTACAAAAATAACACCATCATTTGTTTAGTTAAGCAATTGTAATAGCCATTGATTACATTGGTATTTTGCTTGACAAAAAAGTAATTTTAAAATTCAACTTTTATATCAATTTAATTACAACAACTAATAATATTTTATACTCAACAATAATTATTTAATTCAATCAATTTAATCTGAGTAAGTAATTATGTTCTTTTTGTTACTACTAATTGTTACTGTCAATTATGAAAATAAAAATAGAAATTATAATAATGCTATTTTTATGTCAAATAACTATAATTATTATTTCAAACCTAAAAATTTTCAGCACGATGCACTTTCAAACAAGTAATGGTGGTTTTGCATAATAGTTCTTTCTTTTCAAAACCTAATAACGAGTTGGATTGACATCTCTCTTCAAGTAAAATGAACCTACTTCAAACCAACATCATTGTTATCAATAATAATTAGTCAATAACAAATTAACAATTTCAATGCAAGATAAAACATAATAGCATCATTACAACAATTATTGTAGTAGCCCCTCCTTTCATTAAAATTCAATATAGAGCACATCACTCTCTAGGCACGGTTTCCACATGAATTCAAGCTAAGAATCAATGACATCATTAAAATAATTGTGATAGAACTTTTTCACTAAACTTCAATAAAGAATAAGTTGCTTTCTAACCATAACCCCACTAAAATGATAGCTCTCTCTATGTAAACTTTAGCTAAGAATTAATACTACCATTACAACATTTATTTTAGTTTGCTCCATTCTCATAAAATATATCACTTTCTGGTCATAGGCCGATAAAGAATATATTGCTTTCCAACCATAACCCAACTAAAATGATTACCGTTTGTGTAAGCTATAGCTGAGAATTGATAATACCATTACAACATTTATTTTGGTAGCTCCGTTCTCACGGAATGTTTCACTTTCTAGTTACAAGCCACTAAATATAATAGTCAACAATATAAATCTAAACTTGGAATTAGTGATATCATTGCAACATTTATTTTAGTAACACCTACTTTTACTAAACTTTGATGTAGAGTATGTCACTAAACTAAATGATCACCATCAAGTGAAGCTTGGAAATAATGACATCATTATAACATTTATTCTGATAATGCCCTCTTTCACTAAACTTCAATATGTAGAATGTGACTTTTAAGCCCATTGCCACACTAAAATGATGGCCGTCTATCCAAATTCAAGTAGGAAAATAATAACATTGCTACAATTTTTATTTTAGCAAACCTCCTTACCAAACTTCAATTTAGTATACCAACTTTTATCCACGATCCACTAGAATAATAACCATCCATATAAACTATAGGTAGAAATTAACAATAATCATTGAATATTAATTTTAGTAATGCCTTTTCCATTGAACTTCGATATATAATATATCACTTTACAACCATGATCCTAGTAGAATGATAACTATCTGTATAAATTTAAGCCAGTAAGAAAATACATCATTACAATATTTATTTTAGTAATGCTCTTTCTTTGCTAAACTTCAGCATGATGTTTGTCACTTTTTAGTTACAACCCACTAAAACTATTAATTGTCAACAACCAATAGTGATCTTATTCTTCCTAATAAAGAGATCCTTATGTCCTCTTATAACAATATCTTTATTTTAGATTTTGAACATTAACTTAGAGGCAAAGGCATTGTCACCAATTAATAGGACCATGACATTTTGCTGAAGAAGAAAAAGGGACATGGGTGGAAAGTGATATACTAGCATGGAATAAACAGGCTCAAAGAAAATGATATAATGCCATTAGTGTTTCATGAAAAGGAGGTGCGACCAAAAATGAAAAGGAGCTAGGCCACCGGCAAATTCCCCCTGATTCGGGTGAACCAGGGGCAGAGAGAGAACAGGCAAAAGGATCTGGGCTCGGTTCAGCCCAGTGAGCCCGATTGGGCCCAATTTTTGGAACTCAATTTGGGCTTGGCCCAACATGTGGAGATATAGGTTTGGATCAACACTTATCCTAGTTTTCTGAAAAATTTTTATTTTTCTATTCGGGCTAATATAGGTGGAGATATTCAAGCCCCAAGCTGAGTCCAAGACTAGATTGGGTTGAGTATTAGGAGTTATTTTGGCACCTTAATTTTAAAAATTAAAAATATTAAATATTATGTTGTAGGTGCCCAGGAGCCTAATAGCTTGAATTGTGCTTGTGGATTAGCGACAGGAGGTAAGTAAACCATTTACAATGATTTTCATAAATTATTAAAATATACTAATTTTGGATTTAAATGCTATATTAATTTACATATTGCTATTATCTGTGTTATTTTGAAAAATATGGAAAATGGATTTTGTTGCACTAAATATGCATTTGGTTACTTAACATTATTTTGAAAATAGCTAATTTCTGCATAATGTTTGGTGCATCAAAATTTTCTTATACAAGTGTATATATATCTGACATGTTCAAACCACAACAAATGAAAATAGCATTTGATTATATTTTGCAAAATGGTTGTCATCTTGTAAATGTGATGTGGAAATAATTTCTTTGAATATGAAAATATGTGCCACCCATGGTCCGCTATGGCATGATATGATATGATATGATTTCTGACTTCGAAACCCACCTCCAGGAGTTATATATGGAGGACACACCCACAGAGTATTCTATTCTGTGGTATGATATGATTTGTAATATGATTTTGGTACCAGGACCCTACCTTCATAGGGGATAAATAGGGAGGATATACCCTTTGGGGTGTTCTGCTCGGACCTTGTCATGGGGGCATTTGTGGACATAGTGTATGACTATGGGACATTTGTAACAAGATGAAATATACATGTTAATTATAGTGGGTTTTGATCTGTGATGACTTAGAAAATTGGAACTACATTTGGAGACACCATATAGCATCTGTTTTCAATTCATTTCAAGCATACAAGAATGAATATTATGATAACATAATGACATGTATTTTGATATATGGAAGCCTAACATATACTATATTTTGAAATAATCATAATATGTTATATTAGGCTTACTTACTAAGTGTGAGCTCATTAAATTCTCGCAATGTTTTTTTCAAAGCCAAAGAATTGAAGAGGGTAAACCTGGGATAGTTGGAGCTTCCATCAATGTTGACCAAATCAAATTTATGTTGCATGTAACGCAAATATTGATCTTGTGTTATTTTGGCATGTAGTCCAAACCTTATTTCATATGGCTTTATATTAAAAATGTTATGAACCTTTAATGACATGTGGTTATTATCCCTCTATGTGATATTTGTTCTGTTGATGGACTCCTTGCATGCCTAGCATGCGGTAGGTTGCCACTCTTTGGATCCGCCACCGGGTCTAGGGCGGGACAGGTATCATCAGTCATTGATCTCCCAAGAAGAGAGATCGATTTGAAGCCGAGCATAGATCTCCCTCTCCCCTATTTTCTTGGTTTGGGCATGGACTTGAAGACCTAGCACCCAAGGGACTCACGGCCCCATTCGTCACTTAAAAAGGGCACGATCATGCATTCATCGGGTGGTAGAGCACGACAAATCAACCATTGCTGGGCATGAATGAGGAGGGGAATAGAGAAAGAAGAAGGGAAAAAGAAAGGAGAAAAAAGAGAGTTTTCTAGTTTGTGATGGAAAATTGTTATTCCTACTAGAATAAGTTCGGGATAAAGTTAGAATAACTTAGAAGAGGAGTAATTATTTTAGGAAGGTTATTTTGATGAGCTTACTTGATTTGGCAAGATGAGAGGCTTATTAGAAAAGCCCAATTGACGAGGGAGTTATTTGAAAAGTCTAAAAGAGATTTTTTTTTATTTATATAGAAAAACCTAGTTGGTTAAGAATCTAAGTTTGTAGCTCAATTGGTTAAAAAGCTTATTTGATCAACTTAAAGCCTTATTTAATGAGTTTAGTTAATTCAAAAGCTAATTTATTGAGCTCTATTGCTTGTACAATTTATTTGGTAAGTATAGTTAGTTGAGAGCCCTATATGGTGGAGCTCAGTTAGTTGAAAGGCTTCTTTGGTGAACTCAAAAATTCTTCTATTATTTTAGTAAAAGGCCTCGTTTTTCATTAAAGATGACAATAAAGTTTGAGATTAAAAGGTTTGATCGCACTAATAGCTTCGACTTATGGCAAATTAAGATGTCTACTTTCTTGACGTAATAAGGATTACAAAAGACATTTCTCATAAATGAATATATGCTTTCTAAGCTAAATAAAGAGAAGAAAGAAGAGATGGATGATAAGGCCCTAATTGCAATACAGTTGTACTTGTCTAATGAGGTATTGCAAGAAGTTATGGATAAGAAGACAGCTGCTTCAATCAAGCAAATATTGGGGTTGCTATATCTAACGAAATCCTTACCAAATAAATTATATCTAAAGCTTTAGTTATTCACGCTACGCATGGCCGGTACATTTATTAAGTCCCATCTGGATGAACTTAATTCAATCATCATAGATTTGCAATCAATTGAGGTTAAGGTGGAAGAAGAAGATGAAACTCTCTTGTTGTTATGTTCTTTGCCTCAGACATATAGATATTTTAGAGATACTTTATGAAAAAAAAAATTATTTTTGTGGAGGAGATTAAAGCAGCTTTGTTCTCTAAAGATTTAATTAAAAGGTAGATAATAGGTGATGTAAGTGACAGCCAGGGAAAAGGCTTGTAGTCAGAGGATGATCTAATGAGAGGTACTCAACTTATGTTAGAGATAAGTCCAGATCAAAGATGAAACATAGAAATTTGACCCTACAACTATTGTAAGAAAAAGGGGCACATCAAGGCTAACTATTATAATAAGCTGAAGAATAAGCAACAGAATAGTAATAATTAGGGTCAAAAGAAAACTAATAAGAGTGCTGAGGCCAGTTTGATAGAAGGAGATTTAGATAATTATGATCATGTTCTCTCTGTGACTAAAGAAGTTAGATTAAAGGATGATTGGATCATGAATTTGGCTTGTTCCTATCATATTTGTGCTAACTAAGATTGGTTGTTTACATATAAGCTTGTTCAAGATGGAGTTATGCTAACGAGCAACAATGCAAAATGTTCTATTATTGGAATTGGAGGAGTTCGAATTAGGATGTTCATTAGCATAATAAAAACTCTGTCAGATGTTTGACATGTTTCAAATTTGAAGAAAAATCTTATTTCTCTAGACACTCTTGATGAGAACAAATTAAAGTATTCAACTGCAAATAAAATTATGAAGGTTAGTAAAAGAGCTCTTATTATGATGAAGACCAGTGGTTTGAGATGCTATATGTGTTGTAGGATTCTATTATAATGGGTGTTGTACTCTCATCCTCCACATTAGATTTTTTGCAGCATACTTTTTCAGTTAAAACTCAAGAAAGTTCTATGGTTGAGCAGTTTGGCATTAGTAACGATAGACTAAGAGAAGAAACGAGGCCACCACAGACATATAATCCTAAAAATATAGTAACTTATGTTTTGTCAGCAATACAAAAAATAATTGATTTTGGTAAGTCTCTTTTGATAGCCAAGTTCATGGACTTGATTGGCATTTGCAGCACCTAAGCTACACCCCATTGGGGGTAGGCGGAGAAGATGGAGAGAGATTTTAGCTATCATTTCAGTATTGATTGTGAATTTAAGCCAAATGAAGATTTGTTAAAGTTTGTTTTGAAATTCATAAGCTCAAGAAGGAAAGGTTTTTCATATCCAAGGAGGACTCTAGTCTTAGTCTATATATGTTTGGAATTCGGAAGACAAAAAAAAGACATCTTTTTACATCCTTATAGAATTTGAGTCCTAGTTTATGTAAAACACTGTATGTTCCTCTATATAAGCACATGTAGCCCTGTCTTTCAAGAAAATCCCGAGTAACTCAAAGACTTACTATAGAGTTCAAGAGGAACCTTGTTGGGTGCATGCAGGATTAGAAATTTAAGAGAAAAAAAGAGTTTCTTGTGGGAAAGAGTTCCTAGTAATTCCAAAGTCTGATGAGAAGCAATCCTTATAATCTTCAGTTTCTTTTTGATAGTGAGGTTCTTTACTCTTCTTTACCCATAGATATAGGTCAGTAGCGGAATCACGTAAATCCCTACGTTTTCTTCCTTGTTTTGATTTTACCCTGTTGTTTTCCTCTTTGATATTTTGTTTCCTGCATGTCTTTCTCACAACAAGTAGTACCAGTGCTTCCACTATTACAATGAAAAAGATGAGCCAAAGACATTGGATTTGGACAGCTTACTGTAATTGATTGATTTAGAGGGGGCGTTAAGGTGATTGTCCTTAGAAGAAAACAAAGTGCCTGCCATCTAAATCATACATGTCCTGTGCAAGGCTAATCTGCCACTTTATGTGGGACAAAAATTGCTCAGCAGTATTTCTACAAGCTGCTGCCATGTGAAGGAACGTTTAAACCTAATGCGAGGGGCATGAAATATTGTAGTTTAAGAATGCTTTGCCTTCTTGGTGCTATAATTATATGCTACCGTGATCGTAGTATTTCTCTGCTACTTGTGACTTAACTAGATACTTGCACTCTGATATCATTGAGTGCGAACTTCTATTGGGCATTCCAGTGGATCGTGCTATGATGCTCACCACTTTGGTTGGGCTCAATCAAAGCTTGCCGGTCCAGTTTGTTCATTTGAAAAAATTGGGCCAGGTTTTATGGGCTTGACTGGATTTGGGCTCAAAATGACAGCCAGATCTCAAGTAACGGCAGAGGTAAAAATAGTTGTACGTGTGAAATTTGCGGGCATGCCGCTGAAACAACTACTTGTGTCATTCTGGAACGTACCGTGGCCGTGAAAGATTAATTGTCTCACCTCCAATGCAGAGCTTGATCGCAGGCCAAGTGAACTACAAATTTTGCAGGCTTGGAATTTAAAAAAAAATAAAGCTATAGGATACGTTTGGACAAAAAAATAGACTTGATCTAATGATTAGGCCTAATCTGAAAAAATTTAAAACTATTCCAACCGGTTGATCCGTGCTACCTAGTTCGAGATTATGTGGATTTGGGAACCAAACAATCTAATTATATCCTATATGAGGAGGCAAAAAAAGAGAAATTGAAATTTAGGAGGCAGTTCTCAATTTGGCTCGTCGAATTTAAACCAATCACATTAAAAATATAAATTTGATGATTAAACCAAACGAAGCTTGATTATGAGCATTGAATCTATCTTTCTGTGTGTAGCTAGACTTGAGTCCAACCCAATCTTCAGCTTTACTCAAGCGAGCTGCCTTCAATCCAAATCAAGTGGCTGCTGTTAGGAGAATATGGATGACCTTAAATAAAAGAATATTTCATGGAAGGAGCATAGGCCTAAGATTGGAGATCGCACCTGAAATCCAAAGAACAACTTTATCGTCTGCATTTGGACGCACAGAGATAACCATCCCCTTTTGTGAAAGAGATAATCATATCGAGGCTAAGGATTTAACCACCTAAACCTAAAATTGAAGTTAACCTAAATCTAAAATTAAAGTTATATGATTCATCAAAGGTCCAGACATATCTAAAAGATCAACATTGACAGCTGCAAATAAAAATGTTGCACGACACGAAAATCTCACAAGAGACGTAGCTATTATAACTCATCAATTTGTCCTTTTCACTAACATTTATATTTTAATTAAACTTCTTCCACACAAGTTATACCATATTTTATAATAGCAATATAACATTACTTTTTGATCTTGTTTGATTGACACTTGGCTTCATAGGAAAGTACCTTTCTTATTTGGTTAGAGCTTTTTCTATGATTCAATAATAATAATATATATATATATATATATATATATATATATATATATATATCTTATAATAAACTTGATTAATAATATAATCAAGAGTTAAACATAGAAATAGTCATACTTATATGAACATAAAAATGTTATTAAGCATAATTGGTTTGAAAAAAATAAAATTTATTTTTTTATCACATCAAATGTGCATGTAGAAAATTTTTTCCTCACTATCTAGGTTTTTCGGAACTAATTTTCTGCTTGCCAAAACGAGGCCTTGATATGATTTAAAGTATTAGTGCGACAGAAGACAGTTTAAAGCACCAAGTCCTGGTGCCACTGGTCAAGCCAGCTGTCCGGAGAAATATGTGTGAAGTGACGTTAAAGTTGTTAACAAAATTAAAACAAGAAAATTATGCGGCTGAAGTGCCACTTGCCGTTTTCTCTCTCATTGGTAGGTTGTACGGCTAAGCTAGCTGCCTGTTATCCAACATTTTTCGGTGCGAAACTTTTGATCTAGACTAGTGTCGTAGTGGTTGGAGCATGGCTGGGATTAGGTTGCCAAAAGGATGGCCTGTGGATGGGTCCACTTCAGGGCCGTGGGCCGTGGCCACGGGCTGCACCAACTTTAAGCCACCAGAAGCTCCTATCGTCACCGGTTTACATACATAGCGACAAAAAAAAGCCATTCTGGTGCCTTACCGTTAGGGTGGCCGGTTCTAGAGTGTTCCACCAGCTGGATGGATGGTGGAGCGAGCTAGTCGGCGCGGGGTTCCTCCCACGACGCCCAACTTTACACCGTACCGCCTCTGGGAACCCACGATGTCCACGCTTCGTCAACTCAAGCGAGGTTTCCAATGCTTTCCACTCTTCCCCTCCCAGCTATCGGCCAAAACATTCATTCAGTTTGCAGCTTGAGAAAAAGAAAACGACATTGCATCAGTCCAATTTTTAACTCGTCATGATCCCAATGCTGGTCACGCTCTTCACGCTCCAAACATTTATTCAGTTCAAAGCTTGAGAGAAGATAATGATATTCCATTACTTCAGCTTTTAACTCGTCACGCTCTCAATGCCAGTCACGCTCATCATGCTCCAAACGCTAATCATGCCGGTCACGCTCCTACGCTCCAAACCGCCTCAACTCTTTCCGAATTGCCCCAGCACCCACAGGAAAGTCACCGCCCGTGTACAAGGGGTCTCGTTCTCTCTATATAAGTCTACTTTTTACATCACCTCCTTCCTCAACCCTTTTCGTCTTTCCTCAAGCCTTTTTCGTCTCCCTTATCTCAATTTTTCACTCTACAGCAACAGTCCTTCTCATGACTGCAAAACGCCATTCCGCCCATGCCCTGCATCGCCCCTTCTTCCTTCTTTTCCTATCCTTCTCCTATCCTTCTCCTGTACCAAAAGAAATCATTCTTTGACCACTTACCTTGCCTGGCTCCTTGATAAGGTGAAAAAGTTGAAACTCGTAAAACACTCCATCTTCACCTCGGTTTCTAACATTGATTATCTCAAAAAATGGCAGATTGATCGAAAATTGTTACCTTGCCTCAGCTTTATCCACGACGAAGCTATGTTGGAACAAGAATGGGTAGGTACAGAAAACCAAACTTTATTTTTGCTATTAGAATTTTTTTCTACTCTAGTTAAATTTTTTTTTCTTCCACAATACTTCTCTCTATCCTCATTTTGATGATTTTGGATGATGTAATCTACTTACGTACCATGTTATCTAAATTTTCTAGATCTTTATAAACTACTTGATGTCTTGATCACCGAAATACTTGTAATAGAATCTCTATTGAGAGCTTATAATGGTGTGTTTTATTTTTGGCGTTTGCCTATAACTTACTGAAATGAAAGAGTTTTTCTATCTAAAAGACAAGGCTTATTCAAAGTTTCATTATTCCTAACTTGTACCCTCAAAATAGTCTATTCTATTTAATCTTTTCCCTTGCAGATTTTTTTTTTTTTTAAAAAAATCTGTTTGCATCTATCTATCTGTTTTGTTTCTAGATCGATGGATTCTCAGAAGTTCTTTGTGTTTATCTGTTCATCTCCCCCCTCTTGTTCCCTTTCTACTGTAGTCACCACATGGAGCCATATGGAAGGAGCCCCAGCTGGACCTCTCCAATAGCCTAGAAGAAACCATCTGGCAGCTAAGATGGGCGGCCCACGACATAAGCGGAGAGCTTCGATAAGCCTGACTGCGCCTCCTGTATTAGGACCAGATCTTGTGGATATGGCGATAGCTGCCGTTTCAATCATAGGATGATAATGAGTTCCCCATCGCTTGATCTTTTGTACTTCCCAAGCCATGGGGGTTATCTCTGTTTCAAGCCAGATCATGAGAAGAAAAAGAGCATCATATGCATTGTTTGAGGTCTTCTTTGGCCTTTTGTGTCCTCCATCAAGCAAGACCAAGCCTTTAATGCCATCATCAGATTATGTCACTCACGAGGGAAGCTGAATGAAACTAAAGAAAGGCTTCGAGCTCAGCATGTTGCTGAAAGTTCATTTTTTCCCTAAAAAATTATACATAATGGTACATAAAGCACTCATGTATATTTTTATTATTAAGAGACATCAGCTTGGCAAACTCAGAAAAACAAATCTAAAAGCCGCTTCGTTCATTTCGCTTCATTCGCGACCTCATAACCCACGGTTTATCTTCTCTGTTAGTCTGAGTGCTTCTTTTGTTTGGTCATTGGCATTCCTCAATTTCTTTATGCAGGCGACAAATTTGTGGCGGAGGCCAAGTTCCAAGAGCCACCGGATGTATATGAACCTGCAATAAAAGCACAGGTAGGATGATGAGTTTGTCTGCTTCTATTGTTTAGTTAATCCAGATTTGTACTAATTTTTTTTCTGACATTATTGCCTTTTGTTTATTGGCCTTTTTAGGACGGGGATCGACTGACAAAAATATTGACATATGAATCAATAGAAACGGCAATCAAATAGAGAGTCGAAGTAAAGGCTAGAATCTTCCGGCAGGAGGTCCCTGTTTATGAGAACAATGTCCAACCAGTATATATGGTTGTCGTGCTCTGTCGCAGCTGGATTAGGCCACTGACCAAGGAAGTTCAAGTAGACTACTTGCTAAGGAGGCTGGATTAAATGTATTGTTGTAAATTACCAGCACGTGGAATTAATTTGTGACGAAGACGAAAGCAATTCATGTTGCTCGTAAAAGTATAATTAATCAGACAAAAGCAATTTCTATAGAGCTCGGTGGTGTCAATTGGGAACTGATTGGTACCAATACCGTAGATCTAGTAGGAAAGCCTGTGGGTCAACTCACAGGCCTCCTCCACTGCTGGATTCGACACCAAGAGCGTGATTTTTGCCGGAATCTTTTGCGGTACGTTTAGCCTAAAACCGTTCAGCTTGTTGGCGCGTTTCCGGTTCTTATATCAAAACAATTTCGTTCTTTTGGTGTCACATCCCGCCTGAGTTTTTCAGTCAGAGGCACAGTAACCACCGTATACTCGTAAAAAAAATTTTATAAATATGTACGATATTTTTTATGATATAAAAACATAATACATCGTATAAATTTTTAATTATAAAATTTTAAAATTTTTTATATAATAAAAATATTTAGTTACAAAATTACTATTTAAAATACTAAGCGTCAACAAAATGAATTAATAAATTTTTTATTTTTTTGCACATCCAAGCACTCTCGTAATATCCCCATGTAACTACTGAGCAAAATCTAAAAAAAATAAATTAATCATGAACTCCATAGCCCAGTAAGCAATAATCAACCTCATGCATGACAAGATTGCATTGGGGTTAGGTCAGCTGGGTACAGAGAACCCATAATTTTATTTCTTTTATTAAAATTTTTTTCCCTTTTCTGGTTAGATCTTTTTTTTTCTTCCATAGTTCTTTTATTTCTCTCCTCGTTCTGAAGGTTTAGGATGATGTAATCTACTTATCTATTAGATAACAATTGAATTTTGCTAGATCTTAATGAACTACTAGAAGTTTTGATTACGGATATGCTTATGATGTAATTTCTATTGAGAGATTGCAATGGGTTCTTCTATTTTTCTTGTTTATCTATAACTAGCCAAAAATCTTGAGGGGGGGGAAGTGTTACAAAATCAAGGAGGTTTTCCACTGTTAGCCAAAAGCTTCGGGTTGATTCTTAAGGGAAGGTGGAATCATCCAATCGCTCCAGCTCTTAACCCGCTCGGTTTCGAAGACAGTCACGTGAAAACGTGTATCACGCTCCTACACAGGAAAGGCATTGCCCATAGATTAGTGGTTTCATTTTTCCTATAAGTCCATTCTTCACATCCCTTCCTTTCTTAGCCCTATATAAGTCCATTCTCCCCATCCCTTCGTTTCTCGACCCTTCCCATCACCATTATCTCTATCCTCTTTTTTTCTCTATAGTATGCTCCTACTCTCCAAACTGCCTTAACCCACTTTTTGGACTGTCTTGATGCCCATAGAAAAGGCACCAATCATGGATTAGTGGTTTCATTTGTCCTATATAAATGTGCTCTCCACATCCTTTCTTTCCTTAACCTTTCTCATCACCTTTATCTTTATCCTCATTTTTTTACTTTACAGTATGCTCCTACTCTCCAAACTATCTTAACCTACTTTTTGAAGTGTCTCGATGCCCATAAGAAAGGCACTACTCACGGATTAGTGTTTTCATTTGCCCTATATAAGTTCACTCTCCACATTCCTTCTTTCCTCAACCCTTCCCATTACCTTTATCTCTATCCTCATATTTTTACTCTACAATACGCTCCTACTCTCTAAACCATCTTAACTGACTTTTCGAACTATCTCGATGCCTGCAGGAAAGGTACTATCCTCGGATTAGTTGTTTCGTTTACCCTACATAAGTCCGCTCTCCACATCCCTTTTTTCCTCGACCCTTCCTATCATCTTTATCTCTATCCTCATTTTTTCACCCTATAGTAGTGGTTCTTCTTGCTGCTACCAGACGCCATTCCTCCCATGCCCTAACTCACCCTTTCTTCATTCCCTTTCTATCCTTCTCCTATATTGAAAGGAATCATTTTTAGCCCACTTACCTTACCTCCATCCTGATGAGATAAAGATACTGAGACCCGCAAAACAACTGATCTTTTCCTCTTTTCTCAACTCTAATTATCTCCAGAAATGAAAGAACAATCAAAAATCACTGCCTTACATCAGCCTCATACTCGACGAGGTTGCATTGGAGCAAGGCTAGCCAGGTACAGAAAACCTACAATTTTGTTTTTCCTATTAAAATTTTTTTCTCCTACTAATCAAGTTAGATCTCTTTTTTTTTTTTCCTCCATGGTTCTTGTCTTTCTATCCATGGATTAGTGGTTTTGTTCATCTTATATAAGTCCATTCTCGACATCCCTTTCTTCCTTAATCCTTCCCATCACCTTTATCTCTATCCCCATTTTTCACTTTACAATATGCTACCGCCTTAGCCCACTTTTCCAACTACCTCGATGCCCACAGAAAAGGCACCGCCGAATTAGTAGTTTCTCTACGGTAAGTTCCTACACTCAAAATCGCCTTAACCTACTTTTTGGACTGTCTTGATGCCCATAGAAAAGGCACCGCCCACCCACTTTTTGAAGAGTCTCAATGCCCACGGGAAAGGCACTACTCACAGAATAGTGGTTTTGTTTGCCTTATATAAATCCACTCTCCACATCCCTTCTTTCCTCAACCCTTTCTATCACCTTTATTTCTATCTTTACTTTTTACTCTACAGTATGCTCCAACCGTCTAAACCGTCTTAACCTAGTTTTCAAATTATCTCGATGCCCCCAGGAAAGGCACCGCTCTCGAATTAGTGGTTTTGTTTGCCCTATATAAGTCCTCTCTCCATATCCCTTGTTTCCTCGACCCTTCCATCACCTTTATCTCTATCCTTATTTTTTCATTCTATAGTAGTAGTTGTTCTTGCTGCTATCATATGTCATTCCACCCATGCCCTAACTCATCCCTTCTTACCCCTTCTTCATTCTCTTCCTACTTGCCTTAGCCTACTTACGTTACCTCCATCCTTGATAACATGAAGACACTGAGACCTATAAAACATCTCATCTTCTCCTCTATTTCCAACTCTGATTATCTCTTGAAACGAAAGACCAACCAAAACTCGATACCTCGCATCAGCCTCATACGCAACAAGGTTGGGCAGTCAGGTGCAAAAAACTTACAACTTTGTTTTCGCTATTAAATTTTTTTTCTATGCTCTAATTAGATCTTTTTTTTTCTTCTGTGGTTCTTTTCTCTCTCCTCATTCTGATGGTTTCGGATGATGTGATCTACTTTTGGTATTGATCGAATTTTATTAAATCTTAATAGACTACTAGATATTTTGGTCATGGATGTGCTTGTGATATAATTTATGTTGAGAGATTATAATGGTGTCTTCTAGATTTCTCATTCGTCTATAACTTGCTAGAACAAAAGGATTTTTCAATCAAAAGCAAGGACTATTCTATTTAATCTCTATTGTAGATTTTTATTTGTGTCTGTCTGTATCTATCTATCCATCTATTTTCTCTTCGGCTTGAAGGATTTCTCTGAAGTTCTTTATATTCATCTCTAATCTTAAGAAATGAACCAGCGTGGATACTCATTTTCTTTTAAAAAGATGTCTAAAGCTTTACGGGTGATGATATTTTCACATTTGTTTGTTCATTTGTATCTTTGTCAGTTTACGGTTCAAGACCCATCCTTATGATACTTTTTGAAGACTGGAGCACAACAAATATGGTACCATATTCATGGATACCTACTTCACTCGAATGAGAAACAATGTTCTTATTATATGAGAGAACAGAGCAATGCAAGTTTGGTGCAACCTATAAATTCCATCATCCATAAATTTCTGGTGTCTCAATGCCTTGCCTACTGGTGGTGCATTTTGTTCAACGGTGCAGCCCCTGGAGTCCCTGCACCCATCAAAACCTCCCATTAGTTCTGTACCTCCTGCACCATACATCCAGGGGCGTATGGTTCCATGTTCTCTCCTCTAATTATCCTAGTTCCAAGCTAGATCATGAGAAGAAAAAGAACATCATACACATTGTTGGAGATCTTCTATGGCTTCTTGTGTCGACCTCCATCAAACAAGACCTAGATTTAATGATGTCACCAATCTATCCCACTCATGAGGGAAGCTCAAAGTAAAGAAAGCTCGAAGAGTCTATCTTCTGAGGTGGTCGAGGCGCTGACTAACAACCCTTTTGATATGAAAGAAACAAAGGAGTTCTATCAAAGCTTAAAAGAAGTCAACAAAATGAGTGCTCATGTATACTAGATTATAATCTAAAAGGCATTCATGTTGATGTTTCCTTCATGGTGAATAAAGATGCAATAGAAGTTCTTTTAGAAGCTTATCAAGTTCTCCATATTGATGTATTTTTGTATTGCAGCTTCTTTTCCTATTTGTCTTTTAAGATTTTGTTTTTGAGTAAAATGGTGGCGGTTTGTCTCAATTTTATCGATTATGAAATAACAATAAAGTATGGAAAAAATGAAAGAAAACAAAGCTAAACCAGAAGCTAAGGCCACAAACCAACGACAAGCCCACAAGTATCAGTATTTGTGCTTTTATTAGAGAGGAATTGAGATGGATAACATTATTCATGTATAAATAATTATAATTTTACTGTGAACATTGGCCTTATGTATTGAGCGATTATCAAGGGACAAGGCCATGCAATAATCCAAATCACTTATATCATTACCCCAATTCCATTATAATTTTATACTAAACCCTTGCTACAATATACTTAGCAAATGTCTAGATGCTCAAATTAATGTGGATGCACCAGTCTCACCATTGATATCTTGCCCACAATCTCTAATAGGGTAATACTATAATGACATTCCACAAAAATGTTTTGTGCTTCTTTCTTAAAATTAATTCTGGGTGCTACAAAACTCTTTACCCTCAAATCCTTTTTTTATTTGAAGACATGTTACATATGGACATGATTGCTTCTAAACTCATGTATGTGTTTGCATCAGCACTCTAATATATTTAGTACCAAGAATACAAAAAATATAACTTTTCAAATCAAAAGTTGGAAAAGGATTGAATATCCAATAAATGCTATCCTTGCTTTATCATCATTTTATCATCATCATAAATACATACATACATACATACATACATACATACATACATACATACATATATATATATATATATAAAGATGTTTGCACATACAACTTGTGTGCAACTTCGACATCCTCCTACATTATACATGTAAGAAAAAATTACTAGACTTCAGTATCATCCTTACATTTTAAGTTAGTACTTTAATTTCACTAAAGTTTTTATCCTATATGCTGAGCCACTATCTAAATATTTATGGTCAGCATGTTGCTCTAATAGCTACTAAATTACATTGAATATTTCAAGTAGTAACAATTTGAGCTAATCATTATGTTCGATATCCTTTTTTTTCTCTGATATTTAGCATTCTAATTATATTTGATGAAGAATACAAGAGGATTTAAGTTTTCTATCCATCTATCCAACTAATCCCTTTAGAAGGGCCCATAAGTCCAATCTAAATTACTTCTAATTCTAAATTCTGCTCATCGTTTTAAATGAGTGGAACTAAAATAATGATTGTTTCAAGACAATTATTATATAAAAAGGAGGACATTGTGTTAAAAGTACTTATAACTAGTACAAAAATAACACCATCATTTGTTTAGTTAAGCAATTGTAATAGCCATTGATTACATTGGTATTTTGCTTGACAAAAAAGTAATTTTAAAATTCAACTTTTATATCAATTTAATTACAACAACTAATAATATTTTATACTCAACAATAATTATTTAATTCAATCAATTTAATCTGAGTAAGTAATTATGTTCTTTTTGTTACTACTAATTGTTACTGTCAATTATGAAAATAAAAATAGAAATTATAATAATGCTATTTTTATGTCAAATAACTATAATTATTATTTCAAACCTAAAAATTTTCAGCACGATGCACTTTCAAACAAGTAATGGTGGTTTTGCATAATAGTTCTTTCTTTTCAAAACCTAATAACGAGTTGGATTGACATCTCTCTTCAAGTAAAATGAACCTACTTCAAACCAACATCATTGTTATCAATAATAATTAGTCAATAACAAATTAACAATTTCAATGCAAGATAAAACATAATAGCATCATTACAACAATTATTGTAGTAGCCCCTCCTTTCATTAAAATTCAATATAGAGCACATCACTCTCTAGGCACGGTTTCCACATGAATTCAAGCTAAGAATCAATGACATCATTAAAATAATTGTGATAGAACTTTTTCACTAAACTTCAATAAAGAATAAGTTGCTTTCTAACCATAACCCCACTAAAATGATAGCTCTCTCTATGTAAACTTTAGCTAAGAATTAATACTACCATTACAACATTTATTTTAGTTTGCTCCATTCTCATAAAATATATCACTTTCTGGTCATAGGCCGATAAAGAATATATTGCTTTCCAACCATAACCCAACTAAAATGATTACCGTTTGTGTAAGCTATAGCTGAGAATTGATAATACCATTACAACATTTATTTTGGTAGCTCCGTTCTCACGGAATGTTTCACTTTCTAGTTACAAGCCACTAAATATAATAGTCAACAATATAAATCTAAACTTGGAATTAGTGATATCATTGCAACATTTATTTTAGTAACACCTACTTTTACTAAACTTTGTTGTAGAGTATGTCACTAAACTAAATGATCACCATCAAGTGAAGCTTGGAAATAATGACATCATTATAACATTTATTCTGATAATGCCCTCTTTCACTAAACTTCAATATGTAGAATGTGACTTTTAAGCCCATTGCCACACTAAAATGATGGCCGTCTATCCAAATTCAAGTAGGAAAATAATAACATTGCTACAATTTTTATTTTAGCAAACCTCCTTACCAAACTTCAATTTAGTATACCAACTTTTATCCACGATCCACTAGAATAATAACCATCCATATAAACTATAGGTAGAAATTAACAATAATCATTGAATATTAATTTTAGTAATGCCTTTTCCATTGAACTTCGATATATAATATATCACTTTACAACCATGATCCTAGTAGAATGATAACTATCTGTATAAATTTAAGCCAGTAAGAAAATACATCATTACAATATTTATTTTAGTAATGCTCTTTCTTTGCTAAACTTCAGCATGATGTTTGTCACTTTTTAGTTACAACCCACTAAAACTATTAATTGTCAACAACCAATAGTGATCTTATTCTTCCTAATAAAGAGATCCTTATGTCCTCTTATAACAATATCTTTATTTTAGATTTTGAACATTAACTTAGAGGCAAAGGCATTGTCACCAATTAATAGGACCATGACATTTTGCTGAAGAAGAAAAAGGGACATGGGTGGAAAGTGATATACTAGCATGGAATAAACAGGCTCAAAGAAAATGATATAATGCCATTAGTGTTTCATGAAAAGGAGGCGCGACCAAAAATGAAAAGGAGCTAGGCCACCGGCAAATTCCCCCTGATTCGGGTGAACCAGGGGCAGAGAGAGAAGAGGCAAAAGGATCTGGGCTCGGTTCAGCCCAGTGAAACCGATTGGGCCCAATTTTTGGAACTCAATTTGGGCTTGGCCCAACATGTGGAGATATAGGTTTGGATCAACACTGATCCTAGTTTTCTGAAAACATTTTATTTTTCTATTCGGGCTAATATAGGTGGAGATATTCAAGCCCCAAGCTGAGTCCAAGACTAGATTGGGTTGAGTATTAGGAGTTATTTTGGCACCTTAATTTTAAAAATTAAAAATATTAAATATTATGTTGTAGGTGCCCAGGAGCCTAATAGCCTGAATTGTGCTTGTGGATTAGCGACAGGAGGTAAGTAAACCATTTACAATGATTTTCATAAATTATTAAAATATACTAATTTTGGATTTAAATGCTATATTAATTTACATATTGCTATTATCTGTGTTATTTTGAAAAATATGGAAAATGGATTTTGTTGCACTAAATATGCATTTGGTTACTTAACATTATTTTGAAAATAGCTAATTTCTGCATAATGTTTGGTGCATCAAAATTTTCTTATACAAGTGTATATATATCTGACATGTTCAAACCACAACAAATGAAAATAGCATTTGATTATATTTTGCAAAATGGTTGTCATCTTGTAAATGTGATGTGGAAATAATTTCTTTGAATATGAAAATATGTGCCACCCATGGTCCGCTATGGCATGATATGATATGATATGATTTCTGACTTCGAAACCCACCTCCAGGAGTTATATATGGAGGGCACACCCACAGAGTATTCTATTATGTGGTATGATATGATTTGTAATATGATTTTGGTACCAGGACCCTACCTTCATAGGGGATAAATAGGGAGGATATACCCTTTGGGGTGTTCTGCTCGGACCTTGTCATGGGGGCATTTGTGGACATAGTGTATGACTATGGGACATTTGTAACAAGATGAAATATACATGTTAATTATAGTGGGTTTTGATATGTGATGACTTAGAAAATTGGAACTACATTTGGAGACACCATATAGCATCTGTTTTCAATTCATTTCAAGCATACAAGAATGAATATTATGATAACATAATGACATGTATTTTGATATATGGAAGCCTAACATATACTATATTTTGAAATAATCATAATATGTTATATTAGGCTTACTTACTAAGTGTGAGCTCATTAAATTCTCGCAATGTTTTTTTTCAAAGCCAAAGAATTGAAGAGGGTAAACCTGGGATAGTTGGAGCTTCCATCAATGTTGACCAAATCAAATTTATGTTGCATGTAACGCAAATATTGATCTTGTGTTATTTTGGCATGTAGTCCAAACCTTATTTCATATGGCTTTATATTAAAAATGTTATGAACCTTTAATGACATGTAGTTATTATCCCTCTATGTGATATTTGTTTTGTTGATGGACTCCTTGCATGCCTAGCATGCGGTAGGTTGCCACTCTTTGGATCCGCCACCAGGTCTAGGGCGGGACAGGTATCATCAGTCATTGATCTCCCAAGAAGAGAGATCGATTTGAAGCCGAGCATAGATCTCCCTCTCCCCTATTTTCTTGGTTTGGGCATGGACTTGAAGACCTAGCACCCAAGGGACTCACGGCCCCATTCGTCACTTAAAAAGGGCATGATCATGCATTCATCGGGTGGTAGAGCACGACAAATCAACCGTTGCTGGGCATGAATGAGGAGGGGAATAGAGAAAGAAGAAGGGAAAAAGAAAGGAGGAAAAAAGAGAGTTTTTTGGTTTGTGATGGAAAATTGTTATTCCTACTAGAATAAGTTCGGGATAAAGTTAGAATAACTTAGAAGAGGAGTAATTATTTTAGGAAGGTTATTTTGATGAGCTTACTTGATTTGGCAAGATGAGAGGCTTATTAGAAAAGCCCAGTTGACGAGGGAGTTATTTGAAAAGTCTAAAAGAGATTTTTTTTTATTTATATAGAAAAACCTAGTTGGTTAAGAATCTAAGTTTGTAGCTCAATTGGTTAAAAAGCTTATTTGATCAACTTAAAGCCTTATTTAATGAGTTTAGTTAATTCAAAAGCTAATTTATTGAGCTCTATTGCTTGTACAATTTATTTGGTAAGTATAGTTAGTTGAGAGCCCTATATGGTGGAGCTCAGTTAGTTGAAAGGCTTCTTTGGTGAACTCAAAAATTCTTCTATTATTTTAGTAAAAGGCCTCGTTTTTCATTAAAGATGACGATAAAGTTTGAGATTAAAAGGTTTGATCGCACTAATAGCTTCGACTTATGGCAAATTAAGATGTCTACTTTCTTGACGTAATAAGGATTACAAAAGACATTTCTCATAAATGAATATATGCTTTCTAAGCTAAATAAAGAGAAGAAAGAAGAGATGGATGATAAGGCCCTAATTGCAATACAGTTGTACTTGTCTAATGAGGTATTGCAAGAAGTTATGGATAAGAAGACAACTGCTTCAATCAAGCAAATATTGGAGTTGCTATATCTAACGAAATCCTTACCAAATAAATTATATCTAAAGCTTTAGTTATTCACGCTACGCATGGCCGGTACATTTATTAAGTCCCATCTGGATGAACTTAATTCAATCATCATAGATTTGCAATCAATTGAGGTTAAGGTGGAAGAAGAAGATGAAACTCTCTTGTTGTTATGTTCTTTGCCTCAGACATATAGATATTTTAGAGATACTTTATGAAAAAAAAATTATTTTTGTGGAGGAGATTAAAGCAGCTTTGTTCTCTAAAGATTTAATTAAAAGGTAGATAATAGGTGATGTAAGTGACAGCCAGGGAAAAGGCTTGTAGTCAGAGGATGATCTAATGAGAGGTACTCAACTTATGTTAGAGATAAGTCCAGATCAAAGATGAAACATAGAAATTTGACCCTACAACTATTGTAAGAAAAAGGGGCACATCAAGGCTAACTATTATAATAAGCTGAAGAATAAGCAACAGAATAGTAATAATTAGGGTCAAAAGAAAACTAATAAGAGTGCTGAGGCCAGTTTGATAGAAGGAGATTTAGATAATTATGATCATGTTCTCTCTGTGACTAAAGAAGTTAGATTAAAGGATGATTGGATCATGAATTTGGCTTGTTCCTATCATATTTGTGCTAACTAAGATTGGTTGTTTACATATAAGCTTGTTCAAGATGGAGTTATGCTAACGAGCAACAATGCAAAATGTTCTATTATTGGAATTGGAGGAGTTCGAATTAGGATGTTCGTTAGCATAATAAAAACTCTGTCAGATGTTTGACATGTTTCAAATTTGAAGAAAAATCTTATTTCTCTAGACACTCTTGATGAGAACAAATTAAAGTATTCAACTGCAAATAAAATTATGAAGGTTAGTAAAAGAGCTCTTATTATGATGAAGACCAGTGGTTTGAGATGCTATATGTGTTGTAGGATTCTATTATAATGGGTGTTGTACTCTCATCCTCCACATTAGATTTTTTGCAGCATACTTTTTCAGTTAAAACTCAAGAAAGTTCTGTGGTTGAGCAGTTTGGCATTAGTAACGATAGACTAAGAGAAGAAACGAGGCCACCACAGACATATAATCCTAAAAATATAGTAACTTATGTTTTGTCAGCAATACAAAAAATAATTGATTTTGGTAAGTCTCTTTTGATAGCCAAGTTCATGGACTTGATTGGCATTTGCAGCACCTAAGCTACACCCCATTGGGGGTAGGCGGAGAAGATGGAGAGAGATTTTAGCTATCATTTCAGTATTGATTGTGAATTTAAGCCAAATGAAGATTTGTTAAAGTTTGTTTTGAAATTCATAAGCTCAAGAAGGAAAGGTTTTTCATATCCAAGGAGGACTCTAGTCTTAGACGATATATGTTTGGAATTCGAGAAGACAAAAAAAAGACATCTTTTTACATCCTTATAGAATTTGAGTCCTAGTTTATGTAAAACAACGTATGTTCCTCTATATAAGCACATGTAGCCCTGTCTTTCAAGAAAATCCCGAGGAACTCAAAGACTTACTATAGAGTTCGGGAGGAACCCTGTGGGCTGCATGCAGGATTAGAAATTTAACACAAAAAAAAAGTTTCTTGTGGGAAAGAGTTCCTAGTAATTCCAAAGTCTCATGACAAGCAGTCCTTATAATCTTCGGTTTCTTTTTGATAGTGAGGTTCTTTACTCTTCTTTACCCATAGATATAGGTCGATGGCGGAATCACGTAAATCCCTACGTTTTCTTCCTTGTTTTGATTTTACCACTGTTGTTTTCCTCTTTGATATTTTGTTTCCTGCATGTCTTTCTCACAACAAGTAGTACCAGTGCTTCCACTATTACAATGAAAAAGATGAGCCAAAGACATTGGATTTGGACAACTTACTGTAATTGATTGATTTAGAGGGGGCGTTAAGGTGATTGTCCTTAGAAGAAAACAAAGTGCCTGCCATCTAAATCATACATGTCCTGTGCAAGGCTAATCTGCCACTTTATGTGGGACAAAAATTGCTCAGCAGTATTTCTACAAGCTGCTGCCATGTGAAGGAACGTTTAAACCTAATGCGAGGGGCATGAAATATTGTAGTTTAAGAACGCTTTGCCTTCTTGGTGCTATAATTATATGCTACCATGATCGTAGTATTTCTCTGCTACTTGTGACTTAACTAGATACTTGCACTCTGATATCATTGAGTGCGAACTTCTATTGGGCATTCCAGTGGATCGTGCTATGATGCTCACCACTTTGGTTGGGCTCAATCAAAGCTTGCCGGTCCAGTTTGTTCATTTGAAAAAATTGGGCCAGGTTTTATGGGCTTGACTGGATTTGGGCTCAAAATGACAGCCAGATCTCAAGTAACGGCAGAGGTAAAAATAGTTGTACGTGTGAAATTTGCGGGCATGCCGCTGAAACAACTACTTGTGTCATTCTGGAACGTACCGTGGCCGTGAAAGATTAATTGTCTCACCTCCAATGCAGAGCTTGATCGCAGGCCAAGTGAACTACAAATTTTGCAGGCTTGGAATTAAAAAAAAAATAAAGCTATAGGATACGTTTGGACAAAAAAATAGACTTGATCTAATGATTATGCCTAATCTGAAAAAATTTAAAACTATTCCAACCGGTTGATCCGTGCTACCTAGTTCGAGATTATGTGGATTTGGGAACCAAAAAATCTAATTATATCCTATATGAGGAGGCAAAAAAAGAGAAATTGAAATTTAGGAGGCAGTTCTCAATTTGGCTCGTCGAATTTAAACCAATCACATTAAAAATATAAATTTGATGATTAAACCAAACGAAGCCTGATTATGAGCATTGAATCTATCTTTCTGTGTGTAGCTAGACCTGAGTCCAACCCAATCTTCAGCTTTACTCAAGCGAGCTGCCTTCAATCCAAATCAAGTGGCTGCTGTTAGGAGAATATGGATGACCTTAAATAAAAGAATATTTCATGGAAGGAGCATAGGCCTAAGATTGGAGATCGCACCTGAAATCCAAAGAACAACTTTATCGTCTGCATTTGGACGCACAGAGATAACCATCCCCTTTTGTGAAAGAGATAATCATATCGAGGCTAAGGATTTAACCACCTAAACCTAAAATTGAAGTTAACCTAAATCTAAAATTAAAGTTATATGATTCATCAAAGGTCCAGACATATCTAAAAGATCAACATTGATAGCTGCAAATAAAAATGTTGCACGACACGAAAATCTCACAAGAGACGTAGCTATTATAACTCATCAATTTGTCCTTTTCACTAACATTTATATTTTAATTAAACTTCTTCCACACAAGTTATACCATATTTTATAATAGCAATATAACATTACTTTTTGATCTTGTTTGATTGACACTTGGCTTCATAGGAAAGTACCTTTCTTATTTGGTTAGAGCTTTTTCTATGATTCAATAATATATATATATATATATATATATATATATATATATATATATATATCTTATAATAAACTTGATTAATGATATAATCAAGAGTTAAACTTAGAAATAGTCATACTTATATGAACATAAAAATGTTATTAAGCATAATTGGTTTGAAAAAAATAAAATTTATTTTTTTATCACATCAAATGTAGACATAGAAAATTTTTTTTTCACTATCTAGATTTTTCGGAACTAATTTTCTGCTTGCCAAAACGAGGCCTTGATATGATTTAAAGTATTAGTGCGACAGAAGACATTATAAAGCACCAAGTCCTGGTGCCACGGGTCAAGCCAGCTGTCCGGAGAAATCTGTGTGAAGTGACGTTAAAGTTGTTAACAAAATTAAAACAAGAAAATTATGCGGCTGAAGTGCCACTTGCCGTTTTCTCTCTCATTGGTAGGTTGTACGGCTAAGCTAGCTGCCTGTTATCCAACATTTTTCGGTGCGAAACTTTTGATCTAGACTAGTGTCGTAGTGGTTGGAGCATGGCTGGGATTAGGTTGCCAAAAGGATGGCCTGTGGATGGGTCCACTTCAGGGCCGTGGGCCGTGGCCCGTGGCCACGGGCTGCACCAACTTTAAGCCACCAGAAGCTCCTATCGTCACCGGTTTACATACATAGCGACAAAAAAAAGCCATTCTGGTGCCTTACCGTTAGGGTGGCCGGTTCTGGAGTGTTCCACCAGCTGGATGGATGGTGGAGCGAGCTAGGCGCGGGGTTCCTCCCACGACGCCCAACTTTACACCGTACCGCCTCTGGGAACCCACGATGTCCACGCTTCGTCAACTCAAGCGAGGTTTCCAATGCTTTCCACTCTTCCCCTCCCAGCTATCGGCCAAAACATTCATTCAGTTTGCAGCTTGAGAAAAAGAAAACGACATTGCATCAGTCCAATTTTTAACTCGTCATGATCCCAATGCTGGTCACGCTCTTCACGCTCCAAACATTTATTCAGTTCAAAGCTTGAGAGAAGATAATGATATTCCATTACTTCAGCTTTTAACTCGTCACGCTCTCAACGCCAGTCACGCTCATCATGCTCCAAACGCTAATCGTGCCGGTCACGCTCCTACGCTCCAAACCGCCTCAACTCTTTCCGAATTGCCCCAGCGCCCATAGGAAAGTCACCGCCCGTGTACAAGGGGTCTCGTTCTCTCTATATAAGTCTACTTTTTACATCACCTCCTTCCTCAACCCTTTTCGTCTTTCCTCAAGCCTTTTTCGTCTCCCTTATCTCTATGCTCAATTTTTCGCTCTACAGCAACAGTCCTTCTCATGACTGCAAAACGCCATTCCGCCCATGCCCTGCATCGCCCCTTCTTCCTTCTTTTCCTATCCTTCTCCTGTACGAAAAGAAATCATTCTTTGACCACTTACCTTGCCTGGCTCCTTGATAAGGTGAAAAAGTTGAAACTCGTAAAATACTTCATCTTCACCTCGGTTTCTAACATTGATTATCTCAAAAAATGGCAGATTAATCGAAAATTGCTACCTTGCCTCAGCCTTATCCGTGACGAAGCTATGTTGGAACAAGAATGGGTAGGTACAGAAAACCTAAAACTTTGTTTTTGCTATTAGAATTTTTTTCTACTCTAGTTAAATTTTTTTTTCTTCCACAATACTTCTCTCTATCCTCATTTTGATGATTTTGAACGATGTAATCTACTTACGTACCATGTTATCTAAATTTTCTAAATCTTTATAAACTACTTGATGCCTTGATCATCGAAATACTTGTAATAGAATCTTTATTGAGAACTTATAATGGTGTGTTTTATTTTTAGTGTTTGCCTATAACTTATTGAAATGAAAGAGTTTTTCTATCTAAAAGACAAGGCTTATTCAAAGTTTTATTATTCCTAACTTGTACCCTTCAAAATAGTCTATTCTATTTAATCTCTTTCCTTGCAGATTTTTTTTTTTTTTTAATCTGTTTGCATCTATCTATCTATTTTGTTTCTAGATCGATGGATTCTCAGAAGTTCTTTGTGTTTATCTGTTCATCTCCCCCTCTTGTTCCCTTTCTACTGTAGTCACCGCATGGAGCCATATGGAAGGAGCCCCAGCTGGACCTCTCCGCTAGCCTAGAAGAAACCATCTGGCAGCTAAGATGGGCGGCCCACGACGTAAGCGGAGAGCCTCGGTAAGCCTGACTGCGCCTCCTGTATTAGGACCAGATCTTGTGGATATGGCGATAGCTGCCGTTTCAATCATGGGATGGTAATGAGTTCCCCATCGCTTGATCTTTTGTACTTCCCAAGCCATGGGGGTTATCTCTGTTCCAAGCCGGACCATGAGAAGAAAAGAGCATCATATGCATTGTTTGAGGTCTTCTTTGGCCTTTTGTGTCCTCCATCAAGCAAGACCAAGCTTTTAATGCCATCACCAGATTATGTCACTCACGAGGGAAGCTGATAGTAAAGAAAGGCTTCAAGCTCAGCATGGTGCTGAAAGTTCATTTTTCCTAAAAAATTATACATAATGGTACATAAACCACATGTATATTTTTATTATTAAGAGACATCAGCTGGGCAAACTCAGAAAAACAAATCTAAAAGCCGCTTCATTCATTTCGCTTCATTCGCGACCTCGTAACCCACGGTTATCTTCTTTGTTAGTCTGAGTGCTTCCTTTGTTTGGTCATTGCCATTCCTTAATTTCTTTATGCAGGCGACAAATTTGTGGCGGAGGCCAAGTTCCAAGAGGCACCTGATGTATATGAACCTGCAATAAAAGCACAGGTAGAATGATGAGTTTGTCTGCTTCTATTGTTTAGTTAATCCAGATTTGTACTAATTTTTTCTTCTAACATTATTGCCTTTTGTTTATTGTCCTTTTTAGGACTGGGATCGACTGACAAAATTATTGACATATGAATCAGTAGAAACGGCAATCAAACAGAGAGTCGAAGTAAAGGCTAGAATCTTCCGGCAGGAGGTCCCGGTCTGTGAGAACAATGTCCAACCAGTATATATGGTTGCCGTGCTTTATGGCCGCTGGATTAGGCCACTGACCAAGAAAGTTAAAGTAGACTACTTGCTAAGGAGGCTGGATTAAATGTATTGTTGTAAATTACCAGCACGTGGAATTAATTTGTGACGAAGACGAAAGCAATTCATGTTGCTCGTAAAAGTATAATTAATCAGACAAAAGCAACTTCTATAGAGCTCGGTGGTGTCAATTGGGAACTGACTGGTACCAATACCGTAGATCTAGTGAAAAGCCTGTGGGTCAACTCACAGGCCTCCTCTACCGCTGGATTCGGCACCAAGAGCGTGATTTTTGCCGGAATCTTTTGCGGTACACTTAGCCTAAAACCGCGCATTTCCGGTTGTTATATCAAAACAATTTCCTTCTATTGGTGTCACATCCCGCCTAAGTTTTGAGTTGAGAGCCAAAGTAAAATAATCATAAAAAAAATTTTATAAATATGCACGATATTTCTTATCGTATCACAACATAATACAATAAAATAGTATAAAATTCTAATCATAAAATTTAAAAATTTTTTAAGTAACAAAAATATTTAGTTACAAAATCATTATTTAAAATACTAAGTCTCAACCAAATGAATTAATAAATTTTTTATTTTTCTTGCATATTTAAGTACTCTCTTAGTAGTATCCCCATGCAGCTACTAAGTAAAATCTAAAAAAAATAAAATAATTATGAACTCAATATCTCAGTAAGTAATGATCAACCTCATATATGATAAGATTGCATTAGGGTTAGAGCAGCTAGGTATAGAAAATTCATAATTTTATTTCTTCTATTAGAATTTTTTTCCCTCCTTTGATTAGATTTCTTTTTTTCTTCCATGGTTCTTTTCTTTCTCTCCTTATTCTGAAGGTTTGAGATGATATAATCTACTTGTCTATTAGTTAATCATTGAATTTTGCTAGATCTTAATAAACTACTAGAAATTTTGATCATAGATATGCTTATTCTGTAATCTCTGTTGAGAGATTGTAATGGTTTCTTCTATTTTTCTTGTTTGTCTATAACTAGCCAGAAATCATGAAGAGTGGAGGGGGGAAGCCTTAACAAATCTATGAGGTTTTCCACTATTGGCAAAAAGCTTCGGATTGATTCTTAAGGGAAGGTGGGACCATCCGATTGCTTCAACTCTTAACCTGCTCGGCTCTGAAGATAGTCATGCGAAAACATGCATCACGCTCCCACACAGGAAAGGCATTGCCTATAGATTAGCAGTTTCATTTGCCTTATAACTCCATTATGCACATCCCTTCCTTTCTCGACCTTATATAAGCCTATTCTCCCCATTCCTTCCTTTCTTGACCCTTCCCATCATCGTTATCTTTATCCTCTTTTTTTCTCTACAGTACGCTTCTACTCTACAAACTGCCTTAACCCACTTTTCGAACTATCTTGATGCCCATAGAAAAGGCACTACTCATGGATTAGTGATTTTGTTTGTCCTATATAAATGTGCTTTACAAATCCCTTCTTTCCTTAACCTTTCCCATCACCTTTATCTTTATCCTTATTTTTTTACTTTACAGTATGCTCCTACTCTCCAAACTATCTTAACTTGCTTTTCAGAGAGTCTCGATGCTCACGAGGAAGGTACAACTCACAGATTAGTGGTTTCGTTTGCCCTATATAAGTTCACTCTCCACATCCCTTCTTTCCTCAACCCTTCCCATTACCTTTATCTCTGTCACGACCCTCCGATCCTGAACTCGGTTCAGGGACACTGCGACACGGCTGCGTACTCTTAAACCAAACCTAAAGAGCACGCAAGGCCTCCTAATCCTCAACATATGCAAAACGCAATTGCGGAAGCTAAAATTTAAATATATACCTTTTCATATCAAATTATCAATCATTTACCTTCCTTTTTAATTGATCAATACAAAATGAGAAGAAACCTCTAATTATCCTCACTCCTAAAGATCATCCCAAAATTCTGATTTATTAGATAAATATCCTCCTCATCTGCTGCAAAAAAATAAGATATAATGGAATGAGCTAACAAGTCTAGTAAAACTTCTATACTTAACATCATGAATATGCCAAATAAATAGTTTAGTATATCCAAAATACATTTGAATAAAAGATACCATAATATATATAACCATTCAAAAAGCCAATGAAATCCATACCAGGAAAGTATCCAAAACCATCCGAATAAACATACTCATAACCAAACCAACAAAATCCAAATACTAACACCAAGGAAAATAACCATACCAAAGCACTAAAAATAACCACCGCACCCTGATACCTACCACCATACCAAACGAACCCAGACCAACCATAATATCCATAACCACCACTACCCAACCCATCCATATAACCACCACTATAACCATACCAGCCACCACATCCAGATAACCACATCCCTTACCGAACCATCCATGCACTCGTACTCATGGCATCACCAAGAAAGTCACCCTCACTTGTATGCAATACGCCCACTGGGCCCCCTTGCCACAGTACGTAAGGCATCCTCCAAGTGAGCCCCTCCCTTACCAAACATCCATCGTGAGGCATTACTGCTGGTACATACTGTCGCAGTCTAGCGCCAGTATTACGTGTAAACAACCTAACATGGCGATACTTTTCCCATTTAGATTGGTTTATATACTAGTGCCCCGCATAAATGAACTCAGTCAGGTCCTATACCATGACTTTGTTCTACACCAGCCTTCCTCGAGCTTACCCCCTTCCCTAGTGCCGCCTGTCTAGGCAAGAGAGGGTACCAACTCTCTCTGCCAGAACTAGTACCACGTACCAGCAGTATCCATCCTATTTCTAGAATACCATCCCATTCCATCTCTAGAAAACCGTGCCATATCATATCCAAAAAATCCAAAATCCATAATCGCAGATTAAACCAAAAAGTATTTATAACAAAATATCATACCACCATATATAGATATACATAAATCCATAATAATCCATGATGTTTATTCCAAATCATGTAAAGAAAACCAGCCATATATGATATATGCAGCATGCAAGTTATGAAAATATATTACATAACAGTAAAGTGTAGAACTCTTACCTCAAATCGCTACTCCAATAACCTCCTTAATGCAAGTCAAATCAGATAATGATCACCTATAATTTAACATAAATAATTAATTAATTAATTTTCAAAATCCATAACCAAAAAAAATTACCATGTTATCCCTCTAGCTCAAAATCTGAAAATGACTATTTTATTACTCTCACTCAATGTTTAGCAACCCCTATTTACTGCTTTTTATCCCAATTTAATTATTTTCTAGTTTTACGAGTTTTCACTAACTTTGCAATATTTATGAAAATGCCCCTACTTTCGTCGACAAATTTCTCTATGATTACCTTGACCATTATTCAATTTAAGCATCATTACTAAAACTAGACTCATTGCTAATCACAATGGTTCAATTCACAAGATCAGATTTGATCAATATAATTTTAAATAAATGCGTTTCCTCGAGCTCATTCAAATCATTTTATTTTAACTCAACATGAACACCATATAATTTTTGGGTGAAATAGAGATCAATTTACACATCTCTAAACCCAGATTTGAATCTACAGTGAGCTAGCTAATTTTCATAAATTTTATAATTAAATCCTAATATTTTTTTCTATTTTTTAATTTAAAATTAGCCCCAAGGCTTAACCAAATTGAATGAGTTAGTTCACTGGTTCAGGCCCAACCCATTAAGAAGGCCTTAGCCTTCTTCTCCCATGCGCGCCCACCCCAATCCACCTCCCTCGATGCGAGTGCCACTCATTTTTTCCTCTTCTTCTCCCGCTCTCTCCCTCTCCCTCTCCCTCTCCCTGTTCTCTCTCCCGTCTCCCTCCCTCTCTCTACTCTCTTTCCCTCTCTCTTTTCTCTCTCTCTCTCTCGCGTCTCTCTCCCTCTATCTCGTCTCCCTGCCGACTGCTCCACCCCCCTACGCACGTCGGCTCCCACTCTCTGCCTCCCCGGCACCCTCTCTTCTCTTCCTCACTGCCGACGGCCCAAACCCACTACCGCCGGCACCCACCCTCCGGCTCCCTCTTCCCGTCGCCCATTCACCGCCGGTGAAGGGCGGCGGCGCATGCCACTAGGTCCGGTGGCCTCCCAAGGCCGGACCTAGTTGGAAACAGGGAAGAAGAAGACAGAGTCTTCTTCTCCCAACCTGGCTCCCCTCCCCTGCCACGCCTCCTCATCGCCGGCCACCATGGAAATGGTGAGCAGCGGCGGCTCTCTCTCCCCTTCCTCTCTTTGCTACCCCGCGCCAAGGTTCTATCATTTCCTCCGTTGACACAGAAAAATAGAGGAGGGAAAGAAATTTACCTCGGCCTTGCCAGAGTTTTCGGCAATGATTTGAGCTTCCCCGGATGATCCTCTAGCTCCCGTAATCCTTCTTAATTAGAAGATCTTCCACCCTATCAGCTAAAATTGAGGAATTATCAAGAAACAAAGGAATGAAAAATAGAACAAAAATAAATAATGCAACATTTTTTTGGCCTTTCTATCTCATCGGCAGTGTTAACTCGCTCCGCCGATGCTCCACGATGAATGGGGTTCAAACTATACCCTTCAATGGTGGTTTACCAGTCCAGATGCGGGAGTATGAGAGCAAGAAGGAGAGGAAGAAGAAGCATAAGAAGAAGTGAAATAGAGAAGAAAAAGAAAAGAAAAAAATGGTCCAACTATTGGCTTCCCGAAGACTCTTGTTCTTTCCTCCCACCACCGATTGTCCTCGCTCAATTTTCTCTCCCCATCCCCCATGAAACATTTGCGAAGATGAAAGAAAAAAAATCAGTTTAACGAGTTTTAATTAAGGATTACTCTAACTTAGCCTACCTTAATCTTCTTTTCTTAATCGTCACAATCTCTATCCTCATATTTTTACTCTATAGTACGCTCTTACTCTCTAAACCACCTTAATCCACTTTTCGAACTATCTCGATGCCCATAGGAAAGGTACTATCCTCAGATTAGTGATTTTGTTTGCTCTATATAAGTCCGCTCTCCACATTCCTTGTTTCCTCGATCTTTCCCATCACATTTATCGCTATCTTCATTTTTTTCACTCTACGGTGGTGGTTCTTCTTGCTGCTACTAGACACCATTCCTCCCATGCCTTAACTTACCCTTTTTTTCATTCTCTTCCTATCTTTCTCCTATATTGAAATGAATCATTCTTAGCCCACTTACCTTAGCTCCATCCTAATGAGATGAAAATACTAAGACCCGCAAACAACGGATCTTCTCCTGTATTTCCAACTCTAATTATCTCCAGAAATGGAAGAGCAACCAAAAGTCGCTGCCTTACATCAGCCTCATACTCGATGAAGTTGCATTGGGGCAAGGGCAGTCAGGTACAGAAAACTTACAATTTTGTTTCTCCTATTAGAATTTTTTTTCCCTACTAATCAAGTTAGATCTCTTTTTTTCTTCAATGGTTCTTGTCTTTCTATCCTTATTCTAATGGTTTAGGATGATGCAATCTACTTATGTATTAGATAACAATTGAATTTTGCTAAATCTTAATAAACTACTAAATATTTTGATTATCGATGCGCTTGTGATATAATCTCTATTGAGAGATTGTAATGGTGTCTTCTATTTTTCTTGTTCGTCTATAACTTGCTGGAACGAAAGAATTTTTCAATAAAGGCAAGGTCTATACCATTTAATCTCTTTCATTGCAGATTTTTGTTTGTGTTTGTCCGTATCTATATATCTATCTATTTTCTCTTTGGCTTGAACGATTTTTTTAAAGTTCTTTATATTCATCTCCAATCTTAAGAAATGAACTAATGTAAATACTCGTTTTCTTTTGAAAAGATGTCTACAGCTTCACAGGTGATGGTATTTTTATATTTGTTTGTTCGTTTGTATTTTTGTCAGTTTACGGTTCAAGACCCATCCTCATGGTATTTTTTGAAGATTGGAGCGCAACAAATATGGTACCATATTGATGGATATCCACTCCGTTTGGGTGAGAAAGAGTGTTCCTACTATAGGAGATAACAGGGCAGTGCAAGTTTGGTGCAACTTGTAAATTCCATCAACCACAAATTTTTGATGTCTCCATGCCTTGCCGTTGCATTTTATTCCATCATGTGGCCCCTATAGTTATTGTGCATTATCAGCATCCTCCACCAGACCTTCTGTACTTTCGCATCATACATGCAAGTGCCATATGGTTCCATACTATTTTCTCCTATAGTTATCGTTGTTCCAAGCTGGGCTATAAGAAAAAAAAGAATATACACATTGTTGGAGGTCTTCTTTGGCGTTTTGTGCCGGCCTCCATCAAACAAGATTGAGTTTTTTTAATACCATCATCAGACTATCCCACTTACGAGGAAAGCTCAAAGTAAAGAAAGCCTAAAGAGACTATCTCTTAAGGTGGCCAAGGCATTGATTAATAGCCCATTTGATATAAAAGAAACAAGGAAGCTTCATTAAAGCTTAAAGAAAGTGGACAAAATTAGTGCTAACATATATTAGATTTTAGGCTAACAGTGTCGAAACCCATCCATTACGAATGAGGAAAGGCATTTCATGTTGATGTTTCCTTTATGATGAATAAAGATATAATAGAAGTTTTTTAGAAGCTTATTAATGCTCAATATTGATGCATATTCTTGTATTGCAGCTTCTTTTTTTTATTTGTCTAAAGATGTTTAAGTTTTTATAATAATAATAATAATAATATACCTTGCATAATCCTTAGGATTACATTTAGGGTTGGAACCTTATAAAAAGGATGCATGAAAAAACAGCATCCCTAAGAAAAAGAAGCATCATAATGCAGGGAAGATATTGGAAACATTTCGAATCTGTTTCATGGATTGGACAGCTCATTTTGGACGTCCCCCATACCAACAATGTACTTGAGTGGCAAACAGGCCGGATTTCTATGGGAATACCTAAACAATCCTTAGGACTTTCTTAGAAAAGGCTCGTCATTGAATCCCCTTTTAAGGACCTCTATTTCTATTCTGAAGTAGATACAGTCAAGTGAATTATGCAGGCTGCCCACTCATCGCAAGAGAGTCATTAATATTTACCTTGAGCTGATCAATAGAGGAGGCTAAACGCTAGCGAGTTGCGGGAAGGAAGGGCTCCAAGAGCACATACTTGCTCGATTTACTGCCAAGAAATTGCCAACCTCGGTCCTCTTGGCAGCAATGAACTCATCAGCAAGAATAGCTGCATCCCTAACAAAAGGGGTGGAGATACCACAGCAGCAATGAATTCTCTCTCCTTTCAATGCCATCCAAAACAGCCATCCCAAGTAGCAAATTAAATCCCTTGTTCTCTCCTCTAACTCCATGTCCTAGACATCAAGTCTTAAGATTCAACAAGGTGCAGGGATATTAGAGTGAATTCCTAGTAGCTAGCATTAGGTTGAAAATGATATTCCTCACCAACATCCCATGTATTGTTGGATGGCAGCACCAAGACACCATTTTGGAAGGTTCTTATGTCTCCGATGCTCAAGTTTTACGTGCTTCAGTACTTTAGTTGCATGATTTTAATCTACCACTAGTTTTCACTAAGAGGTTATGCATTTCTTTTCTTTTTTTTTTCTTTTTTAGAAAAAAGGCTCGAGGCGGATGCTGCAAATGCATTTCATGTGAGCACCAGAATAGAGGAATGAGGACGCCGTGTCACCATTGAACTTATCATTTTTAACTTTCATTTTCTTTGAAATTAAGTTCCGTATTCTCTGCCGCTCATTCATTCATCTTTATCTCTAGTCACAGTAAACAAGTTTTTCTTATCCGCTAAGAGAGAAGGAAGGGGGGGAAGGACAGGACCGAGAATCCTCAAGCTAAAGAAAGCCGAAGTAGACCCACACCACTAAGTCCTACCTAGGCACGCATGCTCGAGCAATTCCAGGCTTTTAACCCATAATAAGTCCAACCCTCAAAAGTCAGTTGATAATCTTCGATGCAGGGCTCCATATCAATTGAAGTTCGGCAACTCAGAGGGTGGAATCTCAGCATAGCGTGCATCAAAAGGGAATTCGGTGCTTGCCTCATCACCCAATCTCTATGGTCGGCAAAACAGGACATCTATGCTTTTGCGGTCACAGGCTCCTATCCTGCCAATAGGATAGCACCAGAGCTCAGTGCTAGCGATCAACTCAAGCGAGGTTTCCAATGCTTTCCACCCTCCCCCTCCCCGCTATCAGCCAAAACATTCATTCAATTTGAAGCTTGAGAGAAGATAACTACATTGCATCGCTCCAGCTTTTAACTCGTCATGCTCCCAACGCCAATTGCGCTAGTCACGCTCGTCATGCTCCAAACATTCATTCAGTTCGAAGCTTGAGAGAAGATAACGACATCCCATCGCTCTAGCTTTTAACTCGTCATGCTCCCAACGCCAGTCACGCTCGTCACGCTCCAAACGCTAGTCGCGCCGGTCACGCTCCTACGCTCCAAACCACCTAACTCTTTCCGAATTGCTCCAGCGCCCATAGGAAAGTCACCGCCCGTGTACAAGAGGTCTCGTTCTCTCTATATAAGTCTACTTTTTACATCACCCCCTTCCTCAACCCTTTCCGTCTTTCCTCAAGCCTTTTTCGTCTCCCTTATCTCTATGCTCAATTTTTTGCTCTACAGTAACGGTCCTTCTCATGGCTACAAAACACCATTCCACCCATGCCCTGCATCACTCCTTCCTTCTTTTCCTATCCTTCTCCTTTACAAAAAGAAATCATTCTTTAACCACTTACCTTACCTCACTCCTTGATAAGATGAAGAAGTTGAAACTCATAAAACACTCCATCTTCACCTCCATTTCTAACATTGATTATCTCAAAAAATGGCAGATTGATCGAAAATTGTTACCTTGCCTCAGCTTTATCCACGACGAAGCTATGTTGGAACAAGAATGGGTAGGTACAGAAAACCAAACTTTGTTTTTGCTATTAGAATTTTTTTCTACTCTAGTTAAATTTTTTTTTCTTCCACAATACTTCTCTCTATCCTCGTTTTGATGATTTTGGATGATGTAATCTACTTACGTACCATGTTATCTAAATTTTCTAGATCTTTATAAACTACTTGATGTCTTGATCACCGAAATACTTGTAATAGAATCTTTATTGAGAGCTTATAATGGTGTGTTTTATTTTTGGCGTTTGCCTATAACTTACTAAAATGAAAGAGTTTTTCTATCTAAAAGACAAGGCTTATTCAAAGTTTCATTATTCCTAACTTGTACCCTTCAAAATAGTCTATTCTATTTAATCTTTTCCCTTGCAGATTTTTCTTTTCTTTTTTTTAAATATGTTTGCATCTATCTATCTATTTTGTTTCTAGATCGATGGATTCTCAGAAGTTCTTTATGTTTATCTGTTCATCTCCCCCCTCTTGTTCCCTTTCTACTGTAGTCACTGCATGGAGCCATATGGAAGGAGCCCCAGCTGGACCTCTCCACTAGCCTAGAAGAAACCATCTGGCAGCTAAGATGGGCGGCCCACGACGTAAGCGGAGAGTCTCGGTAAGCCTGACTGTGCCTCCTGTATTAGGACCAGATCTTGTGGATATGGCGATAGCTGCCGTTTCAATCATGGGATGGTAATGAGTTCCCCATCGCTTGATCTTTTGTACTTCCCAAGCCATGGGGGTTATCTCTGTTCCAAGCCGGACCATGAGAAGAAAAAGAGCATCATATGCATTGTTTGAGGTCTTCTTTGGCCTTTTGTGTCCTCCATCAAGCAACACCAAGCCTTTAATGCCATCACCAGATTATGTCACTCACGAGGGAAGCTGAATGAAAGTAAAGAAAGGCTTCGAGCTCAGCATGTTGCTGAAAGTTCATTTTTTTCCCTAAAAAATTATACATAATGGTACATAAAGCACTCATGTATATTTTTATTATTAAGAGACATCAGCTTGGCAAACTCAGAAAAACAAATCTAAAAGCCGCTTCGTTCATTTCGCTTCATTCGCGACCTCATAACCCATGGTTTATCTTCTCTGTTAGTCTGAGTGCTTCTTTTGTTTGGTCATTGGCATTCCTCAATTTCTTTATGCAGGCGACAAATTTGTGGCGGAGGCCAAGTTCCAAGAGCCACCGGATGTATATGAACCTGCAATAAAAGCACAGGTAGGATGATGAGTTTGTCTGCTTCTATTGTTTAGTTAATCCAAATTTGTACTAATTTTTTTTTCTGACATTATTGCCTTTTGTTTATTGGCCTTTTTAGGACGGGGATCGACTGACAAAAATATTGACATATGAATCAATAGAAACAGCAATCAAATAGAGAGTCAAAGTAAAGGCTAGAATCTTCCGGCAGGAGGTCCCTGTTTGTGAGAACAATGTCCAACCAGTATATATGGTTGCCGTGCTCTGTGGCAGCTGGATTAGGCCACTGACCAAGGAAGTTCAAGTAGATTGCTTGCTAAGGAGGCTGGATTAAATGTATTGTTGTAAATTACCAGCACGTGGAATTAATTTGTGACGAAGACGAAAGCAATTCATGTTGCTCGTAAAAGTATAATTAATCAAACAAAAGCAATTTCTATAGAGCTTGGTGGTGCTAATTGGGAACTGACTGGTACCAATACCGTAGATCTAGTAGGAAAGCCTGTAGGTCAACTCACAGGCCTCCTCCACTGCTGGATTCGACACCAAGAGCGTGATTTTTTTCAGAATCTTTTGCGGTACGCTTAGCCTAAAATCATTCAGCTTGTTGGCGCGTTTTTGGTTCTTATATCAAAACAATTTTGTTCTTTTGGTGTCACATCCCACCTGAGTTTTTCAGTCAGAGGCACAGTAACCATGGTATACTCGTAAAAAAAAATTTATAAATATTTACGATATTTTTTATTAAATCTACTTTTGGTATTGATCGAATTTTATTAAATCTTAATAAACTACTAGATATTTTGGTCACGGATGTGCTTGTGATATAATTTATGTTGAGAGATTATAATGGTGTCTTCTAGATTTCTCATTCGTCTATAACTTGCTAGAACAAAAGGATTTTTCAATCAAAAGCAAGGACTATTCTATTTAATCTCTATTGTAGATTTTTATTTGTATCTATCTATATCTATCTATCTATCTATTTTCTCTTCGGCTTGAAGGATTTCTCTAAAGTTCTTTATATTCATCTCTAATCTTAAGAAATGAACCAGCGTGGATACTCATTTTCTTTTAAAAAGATGTCTAAAGCTTTACGGGTGATGATATTTTCACATTTGTTTGTTCATTTGTATCTTTGTCAGTTTACGGTTCAAGACCCATCCTTATGATACTTTTTGAAGACTGGAGTACAACAAATATGGTACCATATTCATGGATACCTACTTCACTCGAATGAGAAACAATGTTCTTATTATATGAGAGAACAGCAGTGCAAGTTTGGTGCAACCTATAAATTCCATCATCCATAAATTTCTGGTGTCTCAATGCCTTGCCTACTGCTGGTGCATTTTGTTCAATGGTGCAGCCCCTGGAGTCCCTGCACCCATCAAAACCTCCCATTAGTTCTGTACCTCCTGCACCATACATCCAGGGGCGTATGGTTCCATATTCTCTCCTCTAATTATCCTAGTTCCAAGCTAGATCATGAGAAGAAAAAGAACATCATACACATTGTTGGAGATCTTCTATGGCTTCTTGTGTCGACCACCATCAAACAAGACCTAGATTTAATGCTGTCACCAATCTATCCCACTCATGAGGGAAGCTCAAAGTAAAGAAAGCTCGAAGAGTCTATCTTCTGAGGTGGTCGAGGCGCTGACTAACAACCCTTTTGATATGAAAGAAACAAAGGAGTTCTATCAAAGCTTAAAAGAAGTCAACAAAATGAGTGCTCATGTATACTAGATTATAATCTAAAAGGCATTCATGTTGATGTTTCCTTCATGGTGAATAAAGATGCAATAGAAGTTCTTTTAGAAGCTTATCAAGTTCTCCATATTGATGTATTTTTGTATTGCAGCTTCTTTTCCTATTTGTCTTTTAAGATTTTGTTTTTGAGTAAAATGGTGGTGGTTTGTCTCAATTTTATTGATTATGAAATAATAATAAAGTATGAAAAAAATGAAAGAAAACAAAGCTAAACCAGAAGCTAAGGCCACAAACCAATGACAAGCCCACAAGTATCGGTATTTGTGCTTTTATTAGAGAGGAATTGAGATGGATAACATTATTCATGTATAAATAATTATAATTTTACTGTGAACATTGGCCTTATGTATTGAGCGATTATCAAGGGACAAGGCCATGCAATAATCCAAATCACTTATATCATTACCCCAATTCCATTATAATTTTATACTAAACCCTTGCTACAATATACTTAGCAAATGTCTAGATGCTCAAATTAATGTGGATGCACTAGTCTCACCATTGATATCTTGCCCACAATCTCTAATAGGGTAATACTATAATGACATTCCACAAAAATGTTTTGTGCTTCTTTCCTAAAATTAATTCTGGGTGCTACAAAACTCTTTACCCTCAAATCCTTTTTTTATTTGAAGACATGTTACATATGGACATGATTGCTTCTAAACTCATGTATGTGTTTGCATCAACACTCTAATATATTTAGTACCAAGAATACAAAAAATCTAACTTCTCAAATCAAAAGTTGGAAAAGGATTGAATATCCAATAAATGCTATCCTTGCTTTATCATCATTTTATCATCATCATAAATACATACATACATACATACATACATACATACATACATACATATATATATATATAAAGATGTTTGCACATACAACTTGCGTGCAACTTCGACATCCTCCTACATTATACATGTAAGAAAAAATTACTAGACTTCAGTATCATCCTTACATTTTAAGTTAGTACTTTAATTTCACTAAAGTTTTATCCTATATGCTGAAACACTATCTAAATATTTATGGTCAGCATGTTGCTCTAATAGCTACTAAATTACATTGAATATTTCAAGTAGTAACAATTTGAGATAATCATTATGTTCGATATCCTTTTTTTTCACTGATATTTAGCATTCTAATTATATTTGATGAAGAATACAAGAGGATTTAAGTTTTCTATCCATCTATCCAACTAATCCCTTTAGAAGGGCCCATAAGTCCAATCTAAATTACTTCTAATTCTAAATTCTGCTCATCACTTTAAATGAGTGGAACTAAAATAATGATTGTTTCAAGACAATTATTATATAAAAAGGAGGACATTGTGTTAAAAGTACTTATAACTAGTACAAAAATAACACCATCATTTGTTTAGTTAAGCAATTGTAATAGCCATTGATTACATTGGTATTTCGCTTGACAAAAAAGTAATTTTAAAATTCAACTTTTATATCAATTTAATTACAACAACTAATAATATTTTATACTCAACAATAATTATTTAATTCAATCAATTTAATCTGAGTAAGTAATTATGTTCTTTTTGTTGCTACTAATTGTTACTGTCAATTATGAAAATAAAAATAGAAATTATAATAATGCTATTTTTATGTCAAATAACTATAATTATTATTTCAAACCTACAAATTTTCAGCGCGGTGCACTTTCAAACAAGTAATGGTGGTTTTGCATAATAGTTCTTTCTTTTCAAAACCTAATAACGAGTTGGATTGACATCTCTCTTCAAGTAAAATGAACCTACTTCAAACCAACATCATTGTTATCAATAATAATTAGTCAATAACAAATTAACAATTTCAATGCAAGATAAAACATAATAGCATCATTACAATAACTATTGTAGTAGCCCCTCCTTTCATTAAAATTCAATATAGAGCACATCACTCTCTAGGCATGGTTTCCACATGAATTCAAGCTAAGAATCAATGACATCATTAAAATAATTGTGATAGAACTTTTTCACTAAACTTCAATAAAGAATAAGTTGCTTTCCAACCATAACCCCACTAAAATGATAGCTCTCTCTATGTAAACTTTAGCTAAGAATTAATAATACCATTACAACATTTATTTTAGTTTGCTCCATTCTCACAAAATATATCACTTACTGGTCACAGGCCGATAAAGAATATATTGCTTTCCAACCATAACCCAACTAAAATGATAACCGTCTGTGTAAGCTATACCTGAGAATTGATAATACCATTACAACATTTATTTTGGTTAGCTCCGTTCTCACAGAATGTTTCACTTTCTAGTTACAAGCCACTAAATATAATAGCCGACAATATAAATCTAAACTTGGAATTAGTGATATCATTGCAACATTTATTTTAGTAACACCTACTTTTACTAAACTTTGATGTAGAGTATGTCACTAAACTAAATGATCACCATCAAGTGAAGCTTGGAAATAATGACATCATTATAACATTTATTCTGATAATGCCCCCTTTCACTAAACTTCAATATGTAGAATGTGACTTTTTAGCCCACTGCCACACTAAAATGATGGCCATCTATCCAAATTCAAGTAGGAAAATAATAACATTGCTACAATTTTTATTTTAGCAAACCTCCTTACCAAACTTCAATTTAGTATGCCAACTTTTATCCACGATCCACTAGAATAATAACCATCCATATAAACTATAGGTAGAAATTAACAATAATCATTGAATATTAATTTTAGTAATGCCTTTTCCATTGAACTTCAATATATAATATATCACTTTACAACCATGATCCTAGTAGAATGATAACTATCTGTATAAATTTAAGCCAGTAAGAAAATACATCATTACAATATTTATTTTAGTAATGCTCTTTCTTTGCTAAACTTCAGCATGATGTTTGTCACTTTTTAGTTACAACCCACTAAAACTATTAATTGTCAACAACCAATAGTGATCTTATTCTTCCTAATAAAGAGATCCTTATGTCCTCTTATAACAATATCTTTATTTTAGATTTTGAACATTAACTTAGAGGCAAAGGCATTGTCACCAATTAATAGGACCATGACATTTTGCTGAAGAAGAAAAAGGGACATGGGTGGAAAGTGATATACTAGCATGGAATAAACAGGCTCAAAGAAAATGATATAATGCCATTAGTGTTTCATGAAAAGGAGGCGCGACCAAAAATGAAAAGGAGCTAGGCCACCGGCAAATTCCCCCTGATTCGGGTGAACCAGGGGCAGAGAGAGAAGAGGCAAAAGGATCTGGGCTCGGTTCAGCCCAGTGAGCCCGATTGGGCCCAATTTTTGGAACTCAATTTGGGCTTGGCCCAACATGTGGAGATATAGGTTTGGATCAACACTGATCCTAGTTTTCTGAAAAAATTTTATTTTTCTATTCGGGCTAATATAGGTGGAGATATTCAAGCCCCAAGCTGAGTCCAAGACTAGATTGGGTTGAGTATTAGGAGTTATTTTGGCACCTTAATTTTAAAAATTAAAAATATTAAATATTATGTTGTAGGTGCCCAGGAGCCTAATAGCCTGAATTGTGCTTGTGGATTAGCGACAGGAGGTAAGTAAACCATTTACAATGATTTTCATAAATTATTAAAATATACTAATTTTGGATTTAAATGCTATATTAATTTACATATTGCTATTATTTGTGTTATTTTGAAAAATATGGAAAATGGATTTTGTTGCACTAAATATGCATTTGGTTACTTAACATTATTTTGAAAATAGCTAATTTCTGCATAATGTTTGGTGCATCAAAATTTTCTTATACAAGTGTATATATATCTGACATGTTCAAACCACAACAAATGAAAATAGCATTTGATTATATTTTGCAAAATGGTTGTCATCTTGTAAATGTGATGTGGAAATAATTTCTTTGAATATGAAAATATGTGCCACCCATGGTCCGCTATGGCATGATATGATATGATATGATTTCTGACTTCGAAACCCACCTCCAGGAGTTATATATGGAGGACACACCCACAGAGTATTCTATTCTGTGGTATGATATGATTTGTAATATGATTTTGGTACCAGGACCCTACCTTCATAGGGGATAAATAGGGAGGATATACCCTTTGGGGTGTTCTGCTCGGATGGGGGCATTTGTGGACATAGTGTATGACTATGGGACATTTGTAACAAGATGAAATATACATGTTAATTATAGTGGGTTTTGATCTGTGATGACTTAGAAAATTGGAACTACATTTGGAGACACCATATAGCATCTGTTTTCAATTCATTTCAAGCATACAAGAATGAATATTATGATAACATAATGACATGTATTTTGATATATGGAAGCCTAACATATACTATATTTTGAAATAATCATAATATGTTATATTAGGCTTGCTTACTAAGTGTGAGCTCATTAAATTCTCGCAATGTTTTTTCTCAAAGCCAAAGAATTGAAGAGGGTAAACCTGGGATAGTTTGGAGCTTCCATCAATGTTGACCAAATCAAATTTATGTTGCATGTAACGCAAATATTGATCTTGTGTTATTTTGGCATGTAGTCCAAACCTTATTTCATATGGCTTTATATTAAAAATGTTATGAACCTTTAATGACATGTAGTTATTATCCCTCTATGTGATATTTGTTCTGTTGATGGACTCCTTGCATGCCTAGCATGCGGTAGGTTGCCACTCTTTGGATCCGCCACCGGGTCTAGGGCGGGACAGGTATCATCAGTCATTGATCTCCCAAGAAGAGAGATCGATTTGAAGCCGAGCATAGATCTCCCTCTCCCCTATTTTCTTGGTTTGGGCATGGACTTGAAGACCTAGCACCCAAGGGACTCACGGCCCCATTCGTCACTTAAAAAGGGCACGATCATGCATTCATCGGGTGGTAGAGCACGGCAAATCAACCATTGCTGGGCATGAATGAGGAGGGGAATAGAGAAAGAAGAAGGGAAAAAGAAAGGAGGAAAAAAGAGAGTTTTTTGGTTTGTGATGGAAAATTGTTATTCCTACTAGAATAAGTTCGGGATAAAGTTAGAATAACTTAGAAGAGGAGTAATTATTTTAGGAAGGTTATTTTGATGAGCTTACTTGATTTGGCAAGATGAGAGGCTTATTAGAAAAGCCCAGTTGACGAGGGAGTTATTTGAAAAGTCTAAAAGAGATTTTTTTTATTTATATAGAAAAACCTAGTTGGTTAAGAATCTAAGTTTGTAGCTCAATTGGTTAAAAAGCTTATTTGATCAACTTAAAGCCTTATTTAATGAGTTTAGTTAATTCAAAAGCTAATTTATTGAGCTCTATTGCTTGTACAATTTATTTGGTAAGTATAGTTAGTTGAGAGCCCTATATGGTGGAGCTCAGTTAGTTGAAAGGCTTCTTTGGTGAACTCAAAAATTCTTCTATTATTTTAGTAAAAGGCCTCGTTTTTCATTAAAGATAATGATAAAGTTTGAGATTAAAAGGTTTGATCGCACTAATAGCTTCGACTTATGGCAAATTAAGATGTCTACTTTCTTGACGTAATAAGGATTACAAAAGACATTTCTCATAAATGAATATATGCTTTCTAAGCTAAATAAAGAGAAGAAAGAAGAGATGGATGATAAGGCCCTAATTGCAATACAGTTGTACTTGTCTAATGAGGTATTGCAAGAAGTTATGAATAAGAAGACAATTGCTTCAATCAAGCAAATGTTGGAGTTGCTATATCTAACGAAATCCTTACCAAATAAATTATATCTAAAGCTTCAGTTATTCACGCTAAGCATGGCCAGTACATTTATTAAGTCCCATCTGGATGAATTTAATTCAATCATCATAGATTTGCAATCAATTGAGGTTAAGGTGGAAGAAGAAGATGAAACTCTCTTGTTGTTATGTTCTCTACCTCAGACATAAAGATATTTTAGAGATACTTTATGAAAAAAAAATATATATTTCTGTGGAGGAGATTAAAGCAGCTTTGTTCTCTAAAGATTTAATTAAAAGGCAGATAATAGGTGATGTAAGTGACAGCCAAGGAAAAGGCTTATAGTCAGAGGATGATCTAATGAGAGGTATCAACTTATGTTAGAGATAAGTCCAGATCAAAGATGAAACATAGAAATTTGAACCTACAATTATTGTAAGAAAAAGGGGCACATCAAGGCTAACTATTATAATAAGCTGAAGAATAAGCAACAAAATAGTAATAATTAGGGTCAAAACAAAACTAATAAGAGTGTTGAGGCCAATTTGATAGAAGGAGATTTAGATAATTATGATCATGTTCTCTCTGTGACTAAAGAAGTTAGATTAAAGGATGATTGGATCATGAATTTGGCTTGTTCCTATCATATTTGTGCTAACTAAGATTGGTTGTTTACATATAAGCTTGTTCAAGATGGAGTTATGCTAACGAGCAACAATGCAAAATGTTCTATTATTGGAATTGGAGGAGTTCGAATTAGGATGTTCGTTAGCATAATAAAAACTCTGTCAGATGTTTGACATGTTTCAAATTTGAAGAAAAATCTTATTTCTCTAGACACTCTTGATGAGAACAAATTAAAGTATTCAACTGCAAATAAAATTATGAAGGTTAGTAAAAGAGCTCTTATTATGATGAAGACCAGTGGTTTGAGATGCTATATGTGTTGTAGGATTCTATTATAATGGGTGTTGTACTCTCATCCTCCACATTAGATTTTTTGCAGCATACTTTTTCAGTTAAAACTCAAGAAAGTTCTATGGTTGAGCAGTTTGGCATTAGTAACGATAGACTAAGAGAAGAAACGAGGCCACCACAGACATATAATCCTAAAAATATAGTAACTTATGTTTTGTCAGCAATACAAAAAATAATTGATTTTGGTAAGTCTCTTTTGATAGCCAAGTTCATGGACTTGATTGGCATTTGCAGCACCTAAGCTACACCCCATTGGGGGTAGGCGGAGAAGATGGAGAGAGATTTTAGCTATCATTTCAGTATTGATTGTGAATTTAAGCCAAATGAAAATTTGTTAAAGTTTGTTTTGAAATTCATAAGCTCAAGAAGGAAAGGTTTTTCATATCCAAGGAGGACTCTAGTCTTAGTCTATATATGTTTGGAATTCAGAAGACAAAAAAAAGACATCTTTTTACATCCTTATAGAATTTGAGTCCTAGTTTATGTAAAACACTGTATGTTCCTCTATATAAGCACATGTAGCCCTGTCTTTCAAGAAAATCCCGAGTAACTCAAAGACTTACTATAGAGTTCAGGAGGAACCCTGTTGGGTGCATGCAGGATTAGAAATTTAAGAGAAAAAAAGAGTTTCTTGTGGGAAAGAGTTCCTAGTAATTCCAAAGTCTGATGAGAAGCAGTCCTTATAATCTCCAGTTTCTTTTTGATAGTGAGGTTCTTTACTCTTCTTTACCCATAGATATAGGTCAGTAGCCGAATCGCGTAAATCCCTACGTTTTCTTCCTTGTTTTGATTTTACCCTGTTGTTTTCCTCTTTGATATTTTGTTTCCTGCATGTCTTTCTCACAACAAGTAGTACCAGTGCTTCCACTATTACAATGAAAAAGATGAGCCAAAGACATTGGATTTGGACAGCTTACTGTAATTGATTGATTTAGAGGGGGCGTTAAGGTGATTGTCCTTAGAAGAAAACAAAGTGCCTGCCATCTAAATCATACATGTCCTGTGCAAGGCTAATCTGCCACTTTATGTGGGACAAAAATTGCTCAGCAGTATTTCTACAAGGTTTCTTTGCCATGTGAAGGAACGTTTAAACCTAATGCGAGGGGCATGAAATATTGTAGTTTAAGAACGCTTTGCCTTCTTGGTGCTATAATTATATGCTACCGTGATTGTAGTATTTCTCTGCTACTTGTGACTTAACTAGATACTTGCACTCTGATATCATTGAGTGCGAACTTCTATTGGGCATTCCAGTGGATCGTGCTATGATGCTCACCACTTTGGTTGGGCTCAATCAAAGCTTGCCGGTCAAATTTGTTCATTTGAAAAAATTGGGCCAGGTTTTATGGGCTTGACTGGATTTGGGCTCAAAATGATAGCCAGATCTCAAGTAACGGAGGTAAAAATAGTTGTACGTGTGAAATTTGCGGGCATGCCGCTGAAACAACTACTTGTGTCATTCTGGAACGTACCGTGGCCGTGAAAGATTAATTGTCTCACCTCCAATGCAGAGCTGATCGCAGGCCAAGTGAACTACAAATTTTGCAGGCTTGGAATTAAAAAAAAAATAAAGCTATAGGATACATTTGGACAAAAAAATAGACTTGCTCTAATAATTAGGCCTAATCTGAAAAAATTTAAAACTATTCCAACCAGTTGATCCGTGCTACCTAGTTCGAGATTAGGTGGATTTGGACACCAAAAAATCTAATTATATCCTATATGAGGAGGGGAAAAAAGAGGAATTGAGATTTAGGAGGTAGTTCTCAATTTGGCTCGTCGAAGTTGAACCAATCACATTAAAAATATAAATTTGATGATTAAACTGAACGAAGCCTGATTATGAGCATTGGATCTAGCTTTCTGTGTGTAGCTAGACCTGAGTCCAACCCAATCTTCAGCTTTACTCAAGCGAGCTGTCTTCAATCCAAATTAAGTAGTTGCTGTTAGGAGAATGTGGATGACCTTAAATAAAAAAATATTTCATGGAAGGAGCATAGGCCTAAGATTGGGGATCGCACCTGAAATCTAAAGAACAGCTTTATCGTCTGCATTTGGACGCACAGAGATAACCATCCCCTTTTGTGAAAGAGAGAATCATATCGAGGCTAAGGATTTAACCATCTAAACCTAAAATTGATGTTAACCTAAATATAAAATTGAAGTTAACCTAAATCTAAAATTGAAGTTATACGATTCATCAAAGGTCCAGGCCTATCTAAAAGATCAACATTGACAGCTGCGAATAAAAATGCTGCATGACACGGAAATCTCACAAAAGACGTAGCTATTATAACTCATCAATTTGCCCTTTTTACTAACATTTATATTTTAATTAAACTTCTTCCACACAAGTTATACCATATTTTATGATAGTAATATAACATTACTTTTTGATCTTGTTTGATTGACACTTGGTTTCATTGGAAAGTACCTTTCTTAAGAAATAGTGACTACTTTCTCTTATTTGGTTAGAGCTTTTCCTATGATTTAATAATATATATATATATATATATATATATATATCTTATAATAAATTTGATTAATGATATAATCAAGAGTTAAACTTAGAAATAGTCATATTTATATGAACATAAAAATGTTATTCAAGCATAATTGGTTTGAAAAAAATAAAATTTATTTTTTTATCACATTAAATATGCACATATAAAATTTTTTCCTCGTTATCTAGACTTTTCGGAACTAATTTTCTGCTTGCCAAAACGGGGCCTTGATATGATTTAAAGTATTAGTGAGACAGAAGACATTATAAAGCACCAAGTCCTGGTGCCACGGGTCAAGCCAGCTGTCCGGAGAAATCTGTGTGGAGTGACGTTAAAGTTGTTAACAAAATTAAAACAAGAAAATTATGCGGCTGAAGTGCCACTTTGCCGTTTTCTCTCCCATTGGTAGGTTGTACAGCTAAGCTAGCTGCCTGTTATCCAACATTTTTCGGTGCGAAACTTTTGATCTAGACTAGTGTCGTACTGGTTGGAGCAATGGCTGGGATTAGGTTGCCAAAAGGATGGCCTGTGGATGGGTCCACTTCAGGGCCGTGGGCCGTGGCCACGGGCTTCACCAACTTTAAGCCACCAGAAGCTCCTATCGTCACCGGTTTACATACATAGCGACAAAAAAAAAAGCCATTCTGGTGCCTTACCGTTAGGGTGGCCGGTTCTGGAGTGTTCCACCAGCTGGATGGATGGTGGAGCGAGCGAGGCGCGGGGGTTCCTCCCACGGCGCCCAACTTTACACCGTAACGCCTCTGGGAACCCACGATGTCCACGGTTCGTCGGTGGCCTCCGTTCGTCGCTCTCCCTCGTCCCGTTTAGCTGTCACCATTCTCATTGCTTTTCGCCTTTGAAGGCTGGTTTCCCCCGGACCACCAACCGAACTGAGACTCTCCAGTACGCTCCATGACAAGACGTTGAGCTAAATTTGGTATGTCTTTTGTGTTTCAGAAAATGATAATGACTACAAAATTAAAGACAGCTTTTTCTGTGCGAAAATACCTCTGTGACAGTGCACGTGAAAAAGTTTGGGATGATATCTCAGCGGAACCACAAAAAAAAAAAAAAAAAAAAAAAAAAAAAAAAAAACGGTCTATCTGATATTAATTTGATGAATTAATATTTAACTATAGGCCCTTTATTGCATAAATTTATGAGTTATACCAATTTTCTACAGCCAAAATTAGCTTCGATCCAAAAATAAAGAATGAGACGATACTGAATAGCAGTACTTATCACTCTTCACCTGAATCTCTCTAACCAAACCCTATCCCTTTGTCCTCAAACCAAAATAAATAAATAAATAAAGTGATAAAGAAATGGATCAAAATTCAACTGGGTGCAAGATCGTAGCCAGTACTCTGTTAATCAACCAGTGAGCACCTTCCTGAATGGAGGATTTGAACATGGATTTCTGTTACAACCTCCAAAGAGAATAACAAACCTTACCATCAAAACAAGCTAACAAATTTGCTATACAAGGGCCCATACAACAGTTTTGACCAGTAGGACAGGCTGATGGCGGGCTCACCCTGCCACCGGTGGAATAATCTTAACGCATTTTACCTGCCAACAGTGGCAGATTTCGTAAAATGGTGGTTTCACCCTCCCATGTGACGGTACCCCCTTACATCATATAAAAAAAGCTTAAAAAACGCCTGCTCTCCCATGTGGCCCTGCTGGCTCCCACACACACACACACACACAGAGAGAGAGAGAGAGAGAGGAGCCGTTTCTACTCCCCATTTCCCTAGTGAACCCCAGCCCTAGTCCCAGACAACATTGGAAGCATCGCGGCGGCGAATGGCGACGGCGACGCCTCTCTTCCCTCTCCTCCTCCTCTTCCTCACCTTCGCCTCCGTCTCCGCCGACAGGTTCACCGTCGGCGACTCCAAGGGCTGGAACCCCGGCGTCAACTACACCGAGTGGGAGAAGAAGCACCGCCCCTTCCACGTCGGCGACTGGCTCGGTATCCCCCCCCACCCCACCCTCTAATCCCTTTCGTTTCCTACCGGATCTAAAAGAGAAGAGATCTCTTGATGGATCGATGACCTCCTCTTGTTGATTTGGTTTCGATTTCAGTGTTCTACTATCAGTCGGGGATGGCGGATGTGGTGCAGGTGGACGAGGTGGCGTACAACAAGTGCGACGCGTCCAACCCCATCACCAACTACAGCAAGGGAAGGAGCTACGCCTTCCAGCTCAACCACACCGAGCGGTATTACTTCATTTGTAGTTATGGCTACTGCTACCAGGGGATGAAGCTCGCCATCAAGGCCGAGCCCCTCCCCCCGCCGTCCCCTCCCCCGTCCGACAAGCCCTCCGGCGCTCCATCTATGGTTCCGAGATCTGCCGCCGCCGCCGCCGCCGCCGCCTCCCTCGCTGCTCTGCTCCGGTTGGTGTGAACGGAAAAGCATGTCCGCCGCTTCTCCTGTTTTCGTTCTTCGTTGTGTCTGCATTGCATGAAGGGTGCTTGAGAGATCGAGGAGTTCGTTTGCGATCTGAAATTTGATCAGAAAGACTTGATGTTTCTTTTATTTCTTTTTCTTTTTTTTTTTGTTTTTTGGAAGTGTAAGTTTTTTTTTTTAATATGGAATTTTGTGGAAGTTAGAGATCTCTGCGATGTTCTTTTCTTTTCTTTTCTTTAAAAAACTGTTTTTTTCTTTTTCTTTATTTGTGCGAGAGAGAGAGAGAGAGAGAGAGAGAGTTGAGACTGGTCGCGGTGCCGTTGGGGGAGGCAGGGGTAATAATGACGCTTCCATTGGGGCGGGTGGGCAGCGTCGGTGCCGAGGTTACCCCAGTTTGATAATTAGTTGTTAATTACCCTCTTATCACCGTTGGATGTGGAAAAAGAAATTATTTGCTTTATAATCGCATGGATTAAGAATGTGGTCGGTGCCTCGCGAGGTGCGCGCTGTGGTGGTGCTGTGGAATCGTTTTACCTTTTTATGTTATTGCACCAATACGCTGTCGCCACGTCGTCACGGGAGCGGCGTAGTCTTCGTTGTATCAATACTAACAGCGAAGCAGACGTGCGACGTCTTCTTTTACGGAGCTTTGAGCGGTGACACGGGACCCACCACGTGGAGATTGACACGTCAGCGAATTGGCAAGTTGTCAGGCGTGCACTGGGGCTGGACGCCAACAGCCCATGCAGCGAATCGGCATACAGCGTTGTCTTGCAGACGATATTTAAGCTCAGGAGGTTGGTGTAAGTGACATGGACCACATACCGAGCAAAGATGTGAGAAGTTCACAGAATGAAGCTGGTTGCTCAAACACCGTATAATAATTATACTACAAGGAGACAAATGTGTGTTACCTCACAGGTTATAACCATCAAAACTCCTGAATGCTGAAAGGAAGAGAGTTGTTCAGGAGATTTCCAATAATCTTTATTATGTTTGTCACCAAAAGATAATTCTTAATTTCAAAACAAATTAATAACTATTAATCTTCTACATAAATTTATACAAGTTAATGGGCATCCCAAAGCACTGCTCTTCCAGGTTGATGTCAAAAATTTTTGGAATTGGATAAGTAACTGAAATTTATTTATAGCAAATTTACCTTCATTTAATCCTTGTAAAGATTTAGATATATTTTCAAGGTGTTTGGAATTTATATTGAATAAATTATTTTTTCTCTTACCAAAAAAATAAACAAACTTTTATAATCAGTTCATTCATCCAAGGGTGAAACAATTTCTGCTTCGTTGTATCAAAAAAAAAAAAAGGAAAAATCCATTATGAATCAACTTATAGAACCCCACAAATATATATATATATATATATATAGAGAGAGAGAGAGAGAGAGAGAGAGAGAGAGAGAGAGAGATAATTTAGCTTCAAGATGATTTGCTTAGAAGCGCACACTAATTTGGCTTCGCGATCACAATAGAGAAGCAAATATTTAATTCCATAAAGAACTATTTCAATAAAAATGGATTTAAAGGAATTAAATAAGAATGAAAGGAAAATGAAAACAAAAAAAAAAAATCCACTGAATCCAGAAATAAGGATTGGAGTTTTTATTCTTAAAATCTGATCATTTTTCTTAAATAATTAATGTGTTAGATTTATATATTTACTTTAGGTATGATGTGTTTAATTATATATATGATAATATATGCAATTATATAAATTTAAACTTTTTATTTTATTCTAAATATTGAATTTAAACTTTTAAATTAGTACTTTATAGGATATTTTAAATATTCATTAATTTATAATAATTTTAAATTTTAAATACTTTTTTTTATAAAAAAATTGGATCAATTTTGATAAGCTAATTCTGAAAAAAGAAAAAAATAAAGGTTCCACACAAAAAATGTGGAACCGCAACGGTGAGGCTGCAAGGAAAAATTATTCTCCAATGGGGATAGAGGTGAAGATAAAAAACATAATTTTGCTCCAAATCCATTGACCTTTGATCATGCTTGACTATTAATTGTGCAATCTAATAATGATTTGGACGGTCCAAATACACACATCCTAGGTCTTCATTCTCCACTGTCGAAATAAAATCCGGAGTATGCCACTAAAAGGGAAAAACACAGGACACGCTTGCTCAACAGCCGTCAGTTGAAAAAATGAATCATGTCTTAATAATTTCATCCATAATTTTCTGTTTGTTTACATTAACTCTGAAAAGATGAATACCTTTCATGAATCAAAAAGAAAAAAGAATCCAAGTGCAGGGATTTATGAAGAATTTATCTAAACATGAACCCTCTTAAGAATTTCATATTTAAGGCAAAGAGCTCAACAGCTATGAGGGTGAGTAGTGTTCTACTGAGACTTGACGACACTAGGACTTCAGTTTCTAAAATTAGAAAGTGATGAAGGGAGCCTAAAGTGTCAAAGAAGCTACAAAAATTTCATAGACTGCAAGGAATTGCCAACTGGCATGGAAGGTAAAGGCACCACACCCGACCCTCCAGAAGGGCAGGGATTTTTTTGAAAAATATGATAAATAATTTTTTTAACTGTTAGTATTGGGAAAAAGGAGTGATTGTATAGCATATTGAGGTATACTAGGATCAAAGACAACAAAATCTGAGGAATATTGGAGTGCAAGGCTTGGAAGAAAAGACTGGGGAACCAACACCTCGGCATTGCCAAGATATGGATGAGGTAGGTCATTGGTGCATCTCAAGATGGGACTATGTTGGAATCTTTGATGATCTCATACATTGAAATGATGTTCTCGATGGTTAACAATATAATGACTCCCCATTCCAAGAGATCAGATCTTCTGTTCTGAAGAACTTCCTGAAGAAAATGGATGTTGTGCTGCAAAGACAAAAGCAGGTGCGATAATTAGTTTATTCCATAAACCAACTCATGCAAACACATTTGTTTAGCAGGTAAAGTAAATGATGAACTTGCAAAACAAGTAATAAGGCCAGCAGAATGTATTTTTTGGATATCCAAATCTTGGCCAAGCTCTAGACTAGCTGGCAAGTGTTTTTGAAGATTAAAGCTAAACTAAAAAAGATTTCAAAAAACAGATAAGAAATGGATGAAAAATTACTTACCTCTACGAATTTCAGTTTGAAATCAAGGTCTCCAAAGCGTTGAGTCAGTTCATACTCCTCTCGGAGATACTCCAAAATGTGGGCATAGTTTGCATTTTTCCAAGCAATCTCAGACCTAATCACAGAAGAAAGAGGAAAGAAGAAAGAATGCCAATTACTTGATGACCAGTGCCTATATCATAATACTGGAGAAAATGCAATAATATGATGAACAGTCTCAGTGCATTAGATTGGTCTTAAGCATATCCATTTAAATGCTTGTAATGTTTGGAATCATGAACCAAAAAAGATAAACATTTTAATTTGCATCATTCAACAAAATTATGATAAATATTTGAATAACTAATCCAGAAATTGAGCAATACCATGATCATTGCTCAGACAGCTCTCCATAAGGGTAGCCAGAGGCATAAATAGATCTTTCATTCGATTGTCATTTCCAAGTTCCCAAACACAATTAGACATCTTAGCGAATGACTCCTATTTATGATCGTCTCTCCCAAATTATAAGAATTGTTATTGTTGCTGTTGTTGTTGTTTTCTTAAAAGGAACTTTCTACATAGTTGCTTATTAGAAAAATAGAAAAAATGGATTTATATCAATGGCTACATCCAGCCTGCAAGCAAGTGCTACATCACAATTTCATACATTAAAGCGGACCAGTACTACATCCAAGTCCATTACATAAAGGAGAGAACCATATGCAAGGACCACAGATGAGGATGGAAAAACAGAATGATACCAGATGAAAAGCTGCTTGGAAAGACTTTAGAAGGCTCTTTAGTTCAGGAATTAACCTTCAATTGATAAAAATAGAGAAAGAAACCAATTAATATGACTATGAATAAACTGGATAGGACTTACTGGGTATACATATGCATACAAGTATAGGTGACATACACCTACAGGCCAGAGTGAATGTTGTTATGCTTGGAGATTTGTCATGCATCTGACACCCATTCTAGTGTTGGCACATGATAGCCATACTCAAATCAAACAAGATATCGGAATCATTATGTTGTTGTATATCTTCTCCACAAGAAAATGAATCATTTCGACTTCTTACCATCAAATCTCAAATGTTACATTAGAGTTCCTGGAAAATGGTGCATAATTACCTATCAAAAAGGCCCAGCTTTATAATCACATCAGCTAGACTTGAGTTTGCCTTCCCAACAAGTTGAAATAGCTTCTTCCTTTTCATGGTAAAAGTTCCAGTCTTTTCCATATCACGATTTATATCTGTGAATTCCTCAACCATATCATCAACCTATTGAAAGAAAATAAAAGGCAGTAACATCATGAGATGTACTTACTCAAGGTGCATCTCTCAATTTCCACATATCTATTATCACCTTTTTTCTCTCAGTGCTTTCTTCTTCCCCTCTCAAGCAAAATATATTTAGATGAAAATATCGTATATTGAATTTATGTGAACCCATTAAATCAAGCTCCAAAAGTTTGCAGTAAATAAATGCAGGATACAGGATAAAGGATTTGGTAATCGATGAGTACCTGTCGCATGTAATGGTCAAGAGCGATGCTTTGGCCAAGTACGCTTCCAATTATGCGTATCCCATCAATATCCAAACTTTTAAGAACTATATGGTCAAGTCCTCCTTGCATCCATGCATCCAGTAATGCATTTTCGACTACAGCATAATCTAACAATACATAACAGGTAAGTGAGAAACTTGTTCTACAGTTAGGTACAAGAAATCATTTTGAAGATGTCAATCTAAATATTCCATTAGGTATGGAATATTAATTAAATCAACCAAATGATGATTATTGCACAGCTTAAATTACAAGCAACATATGAGTAGGGAAAAGGTATAAGCAACTTCAAAACCAAAAACATGGATGTATAGCAAATTCTTAAGGATATAATATCTTTGAAAGGACACTGCATGGTTGTAGATGAAGCAATTGATAAAGTTCTAAATCAAAGGTAGCCAGTGCAATTTTGTACACTTCCAAGAATCTTCATTGCAGTCTTTTACTATTTCATTCAATAATTTGACAATGTCCTAGTCTCATACATCTTATTAATTTGATTAACTGACCAAGCAATATAAATTTATTATTTTAGTTGCTGTACTTTCATTGACTATCCTATTGGTCTGAAAGTGTGAATCTCCATCCTTGCTTAAGATACGTCGACTTCCGCCAACCTAACTCCATGCTCCCAGAATTACCATCACCTAACAAGGCTATCTAGCTGTTTATTATCTCTTTGACTTTAGTCTCATCAAATGTTTACTATTTTCATTCTTCCCTCACATTTTCATAGAGAGCCCAAAGCACCACCAATTATCACCCAGTAAAATCTAAGCATTGTTTTAGGAATATATACACCTTCCTAAAAAGGAAAACACAATTTTTTTTTTTAAAAAAAAAAAGAGATTACAAAGCAAAACAGCATATATATGTGGTCCAAAGCACAAAAGGCAGCTCAAATGATTATTAATCCAGGTCAACTATATGTCAAGGATTCCCTGCAGCAGTAATGAAAAGAAATGGATGGATCAATCAATCTCCTTTTAAAATGTTTAATGATTACCATCTTTTCTCATCTCTGGGAGCAATCCAGAAGAATGTTTCCGAATTAAATCCAGGTATTGCTCAGCTTCATGATCTGCAATGTTGAACAAAACAGCAGAACCATATTGGAATACAACCACGTAGCGGCAACAATCCCCATTCTCCATGAACCCAAGGTCCTAGAAGCAAACAAATGTTATAATGACAACTACTAATTTATACAATGGTTAAAGAAAAATGAAAGGCAACAAGAAAGATGCTAATTCTTACATCTATGCATTATGCTACATAATATTGATACTAATCTAACATGAGGCTTGAAATTTTTCTGGTGTATGCGTGCACAGATCACCAAGATGAACATTTGAGCGTTTTAAAAACCATGAAAATCCAGATGTACATTTTAATGGGATAAACTAAAAATAATTAAATAATCAGATATAATTCCCCATGGTCTATTTTGGTTGAGCCATTCTCTCATCCAATAGTAAAAAGATCTTGTTTCTCAAGCATTCTGAAACTCTCATACAGTATAACAATGTGATTTTCTTCTGAATTGTATAGCTTAGAAGTATGCAATATCAGTGCTTCTCCATTGATCTCTGGAGTGACCAAAATATAAAACAACATAAACTATTCCAGATTTTGTCTAATAACTGCATAAAAGAATCATGCAATATACTTTAACACAATATCACAAAACCATTCGTCAATGGAAGGGCTTATTCAGACACAATGATCATGAGGCTAAACAAGATACAGATATAACAGATTAACTTTAACTAGATTACCGTAATTTCTGAGGGGATATCGGAGTAGCGGAGGGCGACATAATTTATTGAGCGAGAAGTGGGTGGAATTACATTGCATACATTCTCAGCCTGCATACTCTTCAAATCAATGCTGCCAAAACAATTAATCTGAGAAACAGTTTCAAATAGCCAACCAAAACAAGGTGAAGCAATGCCTCATATGTCAATCAACAGAAACCTAGAATAATGGGAAAATAAAACTCTAAAAAAGAAGCGAAACAACTTCTGTATAATTTCATACACCATAAAGTAAAAGAATTTTATTCAATATTATTAGCAACAACTACAACTCAATCAAAAGATAATCCAATAAACAACTATAACAGTAAAATATAAAGGAAATGAACAGAACCCAAATAATAAAATCCAAGAAAAGATGTTTCCATTCAAACTTTTAAAAAGAAAAAAAAAAAAAAATCATAATCTACCAACCATATGATAGAACAGAAGAAAACATCCAATCCCTAAGAAGTTGAATGAATAGTACGATAAAAAAAAAAAGGAAAATATACAGAGAGGATACCTAGTACAAAGGAAGTAAGCCTTAACAGGTATATATCTGACCACGTCCTCCTCTTCTCCAGACTCCACCGCACTCCTATGGCTATAATCCCGACGCCCACCCACAAAACCACTCTCATACGCATCAAAGATGGCTGGATTCGGGGAAATGGACCTCGAAAGAGATGAGAGACGACTACTGATTTTGGGGAGAAGTGGCGAGAGATGAGGAGATGGGAGAAGGGATCGGTGCGGCGGAGAAAGGGGAGACCTTGGCGTCGCCATTAGGCGCCGGAGATGAAACCAGGATCGCAGTCTCCCCATTAATAATCCAATCTTTGAGAAGAAGACGAAGCCGCGAAAACCTTCGGCTCCCCCTCCCTCCCCTCGAGCATCGCAGGGGATGGAATGGGCAGCAAAAGGGAACCTTGCTTCTTGGTGACAGGTCAATGTGGGTCCCGGGAGAACATCTACGTGGAATGGGCAGCAAAAGGGAACCTTGCTTCTTGGTGACAGGTCAATGTGGGTCCCGGGAGAACATCTACGAGGAAGGGCCACGTCATATGGGTTCATATCTGGGTCTCTGGAAGATATCTCAATAAAAGAGGATGGTTTTCCTGCACCCTAAGCCGCTGCTTTAACAGTCACGTGTGGCGCTCGTGACGTAATTGTGGACTTTTTGAGAGCGCTTGATCTTTTGATGTAAGAGCAGTGCGAGACAGTTGATCAAGATCAGACGGCTATTATCCACGATACTCCCAAGACGACAGGAAATCGGGCCTGTCCATGAGGATATCTCTTGTAAATAAATACATAACCAAGGGTAATTTATAATTCTCAACGAAAACGCGAAGAAAATATGGCGGCTGGGAGGGCATGGAGAACGATCACCCAAATCCTATAGCCCGAGTTTTAGTTTTAATAACAATGATACCCCTCGCTCCGCCGGGTAGATTCCGGTTCCGGCGTGCTTTTGGCTTAGCGAAAGGATGGGAGAGATGGAGACAGCCTATTGAGTGATCTCGGTAAAGAGAAAGCCATGGCGACTTCCGATCTGAGAGCTCTCGGAACCTTTGCTTCTTATAATCTCAAGCTTCCATCGGCGCCCACCTTATCTTCTCCGAAGGTCTCCGTTCTTCTCCTCTCATGTTCCTTCTTAAATTTATAGAAATTGCTTTAGATTCGCTTTAAATTATGTTAAGGAGATGGAGTTCGTGAATCTGAAGCTCTTATCTAGGAAAGGAGCTATTTTGCTATTTTTTTCTTTTCATATATAATTTTGATTGAAAGAAGCCTTTTTTATTGAATTATTTGGGGAATAAGTTCTCTATTTGCCATGCATTTTCTTTAAAAAAATAGGGTTTTCTAGGTATAATTTATAGAAGTATTGTTGGGTGGCCACATGACCATCAAATGATGCCGTTTTTCTTCTGCGTTGATACCGATTCCTCCTTGATTGCAAGTTCCGAATGCTTAATAGCCCCTGTAGCTATAGCTCTCACCAAATTATTATTATTATTATTTTTCTTTCCAAAATGCCTGCGAGCTTAGTATGAGGATCAGCAGTCGGAAACTTATTCTGCGTTATAGTGTGGTGTTTTGGGTGTTGAATATATGTCTCGTGGCATCATAATTACTAATATTAACGAAAATATTTGCTTGGAGAAACCCGCAAATTTCATGAAAGTTGCTACTTGTCCAGCACGAGAGATGCACATTGAGTTACATCCCCTGGTTTTATATAAGGTTTGGAGCATTAGGATGAACGTCGTGAAAGGCATTTATTAGCGCAAATGTTTGCTGCATGAAGCATGCTCTATCAGGTCCCATTCAACTCTGAGTGGACATACATATGAATGTTTCTCTTTTTGTCTGCTCATAAGATTAGGATGAATGCGATGTGATGGTGTTTGGTTGGTTCTCTTCAAGATTTCGGCACGTACACAAGCTTCCAGTAACAATTTGCAGAAAGTGCAAAACAAATCACACCTTCTGATGACCTCAACCACAAAAACTGCCTCACAGTGCATGCAAGTAGGGCCTTATGTCCAATATTTGTCGTCAGAGTTCCATTAAGGCATTCTAATAAAGGATAACAAATAAGATTTTGTCCCTTCTAGCTTGTCAGTTATATTGTATGCTCAACCTTCCATCCAAACAAGTAAGATGTCAGAATTCCTTAGACTAGCAGAAGCCTTATCACTGATTCTATTGATCATTTCCATGATACATAGCTGCTTATGTCCAGGAGCCACTCCTATTCCTTTCATATGCCCTGTATCATCACTATAAGGATCATTATTTTACATCTTCTACTACCATTACCATTCTAACCAAGATTTTGGAATTCTGCTTCTTGAAATGAGCAAAAATATATGAAATTTTTCTCAAATTCATTTTAGTAAGATTTTGGCTTTAGATTTGAATAGCTTCCATTTTCTGTTTATTTACCCAGCAAATACCACCCAAAGATTCATATTCCATATTTCGTTCCCAGGGCATGAAACAAATGTGGCATTGAGGTTATTTGGAAGTCCAATGTTTACCTTATATTTATAGGCAAGAGTCATATATCATCATAATGGATGAGGCAGTTAACTAATTCTTCAACCTTCATACACCCCACTTAAGTAATAGCATATAAGAGCTCTACATGGACTAACATTGAGGCTGTCAGACTAACCTTCTTAATGGTGGATGTTGGTTATTTCTGGTTTCCCTGATTCTTCTCCTTAGAACTATGCATGTGTATTATACAAGCATTAGGGTTACATTGAATTTTGAGATTTTTTTCTGTAAAGTTGATTCATAATAGAGGTTTAGAAAGAAATATATTGCTCTGTTGTTTATCATCTACTACTCCTAGTACTCCATAATAAGGCTCAATTTCACCCTCCTGTGAAAATTCTCAGGAAAAAAAAAAAAAAAAAAATCATACTATAAACATTCTGTGTTATTGTCTCTTTTCAGACATGTATCGGCCTTTTTATGAGGGAACCCAAGAATCTTGCAATCACAGCCAAATGGCAACAAAAGGAACCCTTTGAGCTTGATAAGGGAAGCAAGCATTGCTGCTGCTTTGCGTTTACAGAAGATGGGCTCTCCGCAACAACCATGAACCAAGATTCTGATGGATTCTTTTTCAATGCTATCAACATGAGCTTGTTTGAGCGTTTGAGCTTGGCCTGGAGGATACTGTTTCCTACACCCAGAGAAAGAAGCAACTCCAATGCTAAGATTGCAAAGCAGAGGCTTAAAATGATTCTCTTCTCTGATCGCTGTGCCATCAGTGATGAAGCAAAACAAAAGATTGTGAGCAATATCATTCAGGCTTTATCAGATTTTGTTGAGATAGACTCCCAAGACAAAGTTCAGCTAAGCTTCTCAAATGATCCAGACCTTGGTACTGTTTACTCTGTCACAATCCCAGTCCGGCATGTGAAACCTGAGTATCAACAATCTGATAGGGAATTTAGAGGAATGACAAGCATTGAGTACAAAGACCCTGGAGAAGCCTCTGACTCCATTGATGTCAAGTTCAATTTCTTCATTCCAAATGAGAAATGATTATGAGAACTTAAGAGTTCCATCTTCTTGGTTTGATTCATATCTGTGGACAATTACTAATCAGTTACATTTTTATTAGGGTTAAGGTGAAATAATGTTTGTTATTCATGAGTTTAGTTATTTGGACCCTCTCCAGAGGTTGTAAATATGTTACGAGTTTGTGAGATTATCACAGCACTTGATTGATGTTCTAAAGTTGTCATTGGATTGGTTGGCACCTTGTGGATTTGACAGGTAAAGTAGAAAATCTTCAAAGTGTAGTTAATTTTGTCATTGGATTGGTTGGCACCATGTACATTGGTGGAATTTGAGGGTTAAGTGGAAGCTCAGCTTTTTTTTTTTGTCCTTAATGTTCAAGAGAAGAGAAATCTAATGATACTTTATTATTATAATTTTTAAATTAACTAATGATGTTATTTATTATAATATTATAATGTGATGTGAGAGGTATTTTGGTTTTCAAAATCTTGTATGAACTTGGATATCCATCCTTGAGTTTAGGATCATGATGTTGGACAATAATTTTAAAGATGAGATGATTTGAGATCACTATCGCATAATATCACGATAATATAATCAAATCAAATGTTGTGATCTCATTATCTTTATTCAGATTACTACTGATTCTAGATCACCTTATATCAATTGCCTCCTAACTATCAATTGCCTCTTAACTAAGGGATGATCACACTTTTCACTGTTGCTATGACCCTCAATGTTTGTTTTATGGTAGAGTTGCTTATTTGTTCGTTCTAGGAATGGCTCTCTAAATTTATCCTTCTTGTAGTTTGAGAACTTATTCTTAAGAGAAATATTGAAGCAGCAAACTTGAGCTTGTGAAAGTTAATGAGTTGATTTTTTTTTCAAAAAAATATTAATTACTCACTCTTTGGAAATGATTGTTAGTTGTTTAGTATGACTGAATTCAAAAAGATAACATTGGTGGATTTTGCTTATGCTTTTTTCTCTTGACCAGCAATTGTGGATCAATGGATGGTGGATTGATAAGCATATTGAGCATCGGCTATTGAAACTGAACTCTAATCCATAGGGTCTGCTTGCTGGCTAAACACCATTTATTTCTACTAAAGCTGCTGAAAATTGGCTTCAGGGTGGTACAAAGCCAAGTAAGAGCCTACTCTAGCCAAAATAAGTCTCATAAGTTTATGCATGTTATGGAGCGTGCATGCAACAGATGGATGGATTAATTAAATCAAAGACATCTACCTTTTCTTGAGAACTATAAAGAACACATCAACAGTGGGGAAAGAAATAGCAAAGAAGAAACAACAAATTCTCATGCAACTAATATCAATTCTATAACGCTTATTTTTAATCAAAGAAAAAGGTCTACGAGACCCAACAAGCTACCAAACCGAACTTTGCTGTGTTGCATGATGTGGCATCTCATGGAGCAACCATCTCTCTCAGTCACATCTACCCTTCTTGCATCACATCTATGTTCTCTTGCCATGCCAATTGATGAACCGGCTTGGTAAAGAGCTAGATGGTAAGTATAATAATGCAGTGCTTAGAAAGAAAAGGAGAGAGAGATTAAAAAAAAAGAGAAAAAAATGCATAGTAAATGCTTGATAGGCTGGATAATTGAAACATTATACTCCCATGAAATAGACATGTGATATGCATGTGATAGATCATCATACATTAGGGCTAATTTAGATGAAACAACAGCTTATGAAATTGAAATAAAGCGCAATGGTAGCATGAGACCGAATTAAAAGCTTGAGGCCATGAAGTTGCATCCTATAAAATTGATAATATTTTTAAAAGAAATTATTTCTATAAAAAAGCTAGTCTTTTTAATAGTGTTTAGCCAATTTTTATCATGTTTAGCCATTAATAAGAGGATGTAAAAGAGGGTGTAGAGAATTTTCTTACCTTATTATCCCTTGATATTTGACTCCCTCGAATTGCTTTTTTTTTTTTTTTTTCGATACTAATGCTCTTGTATATACTTAATAACGTAAAATGAGATAGTAATAAAGATTGTGATAAGAATAAATCTATTAAAAACAAAAATAATCTGTTCGTTGTGCCATGTGTGTAAAATAATGAGTAGAATATTTCTATGATTCATATAAAAGGTAGATTAGTAGTATAATCACATAATTAGGTTGCATTAGAAATAATAAGCTATGCACTTAAATAAAAATAATTTTTATAGAAACTTAAAATTATTGAAGTGAAATTTTGAAGAAGTTGCCTGATATTATAGAAACAAAAAATGAAGATATCACATAATTAATAGAAAAGATGCATCTTGTTTCTATCTTTCACAATCTATACAATGCTGGCTCAAAAAAAAATATTTATATATTCACATTTGAGCTGTATTTTTGCCTTTATAGCTAGAACTTTGTGATGAGAATGCTATTTTTGTAATGCTACAATTTTATCAAGAAATCACAAACTACTATAGAAAAATATATTTAAAATCTCATAAAATCATGCAACATGTTAAATAAAAATTTGCATAAATTCTTTAAGTAGAATTATTATGGGAGTCTTCAGGCACTAATTAAAAAAAAAAAAAAAAAAAAAAAAGCCTTATAGTGATATATAGATAGATGGATAGCTGGGTTACAAAATAGATAAGCAATCAAAAATGGTAAAATTTAACAAACAGCTAAAATTTGAACAACGAACAGTAAATTATGACGAACTGCAAGCAAGATTTAGAAAGAATCTTTCGTGGTATTTTTGTTTTCGGCCTACAAGTGTCGTCCATCGGCCGAGGAGAGCGGCCATCGCCCGACCCGACTCGACCATCGGCCGCCCACCTGTTCGTTAACGTCCAAATACCAACAGGAAATCAAAAAGATTTTGTCGGTTATATATTATTTCTCAATGATATTACCCTAAAGATCGCGAACCCATCGCTCCTCCCTCTCTCTCATTTCCATCCATCTTCTCCTTTTCCTCTCCCCTTCCTCGCCACACTCTCTGTCTCGATTGCCCTCCAAATACTAACAGCGGAGGAAACAAGAATTTTTCCTCGATTTCTCATATCGAGATTTCGTTGCGAGCCCCATCGCCAGGAGCTCCAATTCGTGCGCGAACTTGGGCTCTCCGGGGAACGAGACGCCGCGCTCTTTTTAGGGTTTTGTGCCCTCATTTCCTCTCCTTTTAGGGTTTTTTTATTTTTCTCTGTTGTTAACGTGTTTCGTGACCGGCGTACTCGAATCCCCGCGGCATTGGGGTTATCTCGTTGTTGCGGGGTTGGGTCCGGTGGTTTGTGGAACCGAGGGACTGGATCGGGTGGGATCGATTGGATTGAAGAGGTTAGAGAACAAAGACGACGTCTTCATCCCTGGCCCTTCGTCACGGTTTCTTCTTCCTTTTTCCCTTGCTCTACTTTTTATTTTTTCCTGTTCAATCTTCTGGTAATCTGTCGAACTTCAAGAAATAACTTCTTTTAGCGAGATTGATTCATTAGGATTACGGTGGGTTCCTGCAACCCGCACGAGGAAAAGATTTTGTTTCTGGGTCATAGCAGTTGGGAGATTAATTGCCTCTGCAAATTTGAGTGCCTGTGGGCTTATTGAGAAGAAGGCGGCGGAAAAATCATCTTATGGGCTAAGACTGGTTTTTCCTCTTCTTTTTGTTATCGTTAAAAAAAAAATGATATAGGAGGGGCTGTTTTTCTTGGAGTAAAGGAGAGAGCAACTGTTTGAGGTTGCTCTCATTGAAGAAGGGAAAGGAGTCATTTCTGATACAGTATAGGTTAGTTACTTTGCAGTAGCCTTGCATGGGCGATCATGGAGGCTGGCCGCAGACAAGTGGCCTGTTGCCCAATGGCCTTTTGCCCAATGAAGTGGCCAGTCCAACCCGAGTCCTTGATGCTGAGAAGTGGTCGAAGGCTGAGGAAAGAACAGCGGAGCTTATAGCTTGCATTCAACCCAACAGACCATCTGAGGAGCGGAGGAATGCTGTGGCCAATTACGTCCAGAGGCTTATAACAAAATGTTTCTCCTGTCAGGTGGTTTTTTTTTAATTTTTTTTTTTTCTTCAGAGAAATAACAGTTCTTCAAATCTCAAGACTTTTATTTCTTAGTAGTATTTTGAAAGCAATAGCTAGGTTTTCCCAATTTCCATTTCTTAACTGCATAATTTGTAAGTTATGTTTTTACTTGTAGGTTGAAATGTTTTTTGCCCTACTATTTCTTGCAGATGTTGAATCGCATGCTTGAACTGTTATCTTTTGCTATTAAGTCATCAATTCATGAGTAACCATTATTATCGAGTGTTTTATTCAGCTTTTTAGTCATGTTGATTTTACTTGCCAAAAATATCCTGAGTTGTTAAGTAGGGCACATCCACTCTATCATAAAAATATCTGGTAATTGACTAAATTTTGTTGACTAAATTTTCTCACCCTTCTCCTTTTCTCCTATTTAAGGAAGTGACAAGTTTCAGGTGCCGCATGTCAATCAATGCTGGCTTGGCACTGGCATGGTTCAGGCCATGTTGTTCTGGTGCTTGGTAGATGGTATGCACTAGCATGCATGGGTGTGCACTGACAAATGGCCCTGCCATGTGATGGTCTAGGCCTAGCATGGTACACGCCAAAGTGCAAAACCGGCTTTTCAATCTTTGGGTAGCTAAAATAATATATTCTGGGAATCTCTTAGCTTTTGATCTATTTTGTAGATGACAGAAATTTTGTTGGAGACATCTTTAACAATGGAGTTGGTAATCAACGTGGTGCTATGCCTTTGAATATCATGTATTGTATGAGCCATGCTTTTCTCTAATACTTGGGACTAGCTTTTCTATGGACCAGAATATTTGTTACTAAGGAAGTCCACATGACTAATGAATATAGGAAAATTGAGGTGGCACATTAGGAGGGTAGAAAAACACCAAGTGTGGAGGACCTTGATATGAAGCAGGTTTTGAATACAAGTTTAGTGATTGAAACAATAGGGTGAGACTAGAAAATACATAGATGGAAATTGATTTGAAATGGTTTGAAGGTTTCCTATTTTAAGGTAGTTTTGGATGGGTATTGATGATAAATTTCTATTATGAAGCTGTAATAAAAATTTTGTTAGTCAATGTTAGGTAAATGATTGGCTCATATTTGCTAATTTTTTTTCTTGCGTCTCTAAACTCATCCCTTAAAGCCTGACCTAACCTTATCAAGCTCATCTCAAAATAGATCTGACTTGTCAACTAAAAACTAGGCACTAAAATCAGATTTAGGTTTGTTTTGTAGTTAGCATTTAATGGTGTTGGATTGAGTAGTATTTACTAAAATTTATACCTCGTTAGGGATAGCGGGTTGGCTGGGCTGTGCTAGAGATGATATTTCTGCTGGAATTTTAGAAGGCTTGGCTTAGCTCACTCTCACCCCTGTAGTTAGTGGTAATCATATAGATGGTTACATTTATAATGCCTATAGCTTAGAGGTTCACTCATTTGTGACTTTCATTAGATGAATAATGATTTCAGCTATCTGTCAGGCTATTTTCATAGCTTCTTATAAAAGAATCAGTTTTTCCTTATGTGGTTCCCCCGTTACCATCTTAGCATTGTTTGTGGATCTTTCTTCTCATAAGCACAATGATATTTTGTACTTCTGCTTATCAAGTTCCTTGAAATTTCCAACTGCTCCAATATAACACTCCTATGCCTTTTATTTAACTATTGCTTCGATGATTACTGACCTGTTTGACCTCTTGCCTTAATTGATAGTGTGGTTCCAACACGTTGGCCACTTTTTATTTATCCGTCACATACTTTTGATAACATATGTTATATGCTAGCCTATTGTTATACATTACTGCTTAATGTGTTGTATTACTCGTGGTTGGTTTTTTAAGCTGTCAGTATCACTTATCTGAGGTGTCATACGAATTTTGCTTTTTAATATTTTACATTTGTATTTATACTCTGTTTCTTTTAGATCATTGGTAATATTGATTCTGTTTTTCGACCTCATTCCTAAAAAAGAAAAAAAATAAGTGGCTGAATTTAGCCTTTTGGATAGTAGAGTAGAAATAAAAGGAATGGATTTTGCAGACGCCATGATAATCTTGTTCCGAAACCTTATAGTTTCTTTTGATTGGTTTCCGTAACTAATCTTATTGATGTATATTTGCCAAATTTCACTGGTCACTTTTTTTCTCTTTTTCTTCTATGAGGACTTTTGAAATTAGGTAACACTTTTTTTATAAAATACTCTCACATGACAGTGTCTATTGTCATGATGCTTGTTAGGTTTTCACATTTGGGTCTGTACCTCTGAAGACCTACTTGCCTGATGGGGATATTGACTTGACTGCATTTAGTAAGGATGAGAGTTTGAACGATACATGGGCCAATCGAGTCCGTGAAGTGCTAGAGAATGAAGAGAAGAATGAGAATGCTGAATTTCGTGTAAAAGAAGTTCAGTATATTCAGGCAGAAGTATGCCCTTCTAACCTCATGCATTTTTATTTTTGAATCTAAAGTATGCTCAAGTACACATTTGAATCTTGAAAATTTCTCTTTGTGCGGTGCAGTTTATGTTTGTGGTAGTTGTCCCAAACATGGCCTGCCTCTTACTGAATTTATTGGATTAAGTGAATTATGTTATGAACCATGTCATGAAAACATGATTGATATCCCCCAGTATCTGCACTTGCCAAGCATGTATCTGGGAACAAAAAATGGGAGTTTGTGAATTTTTTGTTAGTTTGTCATGTAACGATTCAATATGGATGAAGTTTTTCTTCTTCTTCTTCTTCTTCTTCTTCTTCTTCTTCTTTTTGTAACTGAGAGAGCTTGATTAATTATTTCAGTTCATATTGGAAAACCAAGGAATGAGATGTGTTAACGACAATAATTTTTATTTTGGTCAATATTTGGTTGGGCTAGTCCATCAGGAAAGACATTATCATTAGTAGTTAAAACTAGTATGGACAAATTATATAGTTATTCGGATTATATGAATATTTCCTAGAAGTCCTTAGAGAATTCAACTTCTTAGGGCCCAACCAAGAAGTGTAAGGTTTAAATGCTATTTTAGGAATATTCTTACAGCAGTGGAGATTTAGTGTATTCAAAAGCTATGTTTGTATTTCGTAAAAATCTCACTTATGCAGTTTACTTGATAAGGCTGTTAGGTTAAGATTTATTTGCTCATTTATCTTAGACTATTTTTTGGTAAAGTTTATCAAATCAGGTTCTGGTTTTGGCTTATGTAAATCCCAGTTTTAATATTTAACTGTAAGGCTTTATTATGTTAAAACACTATTTAGTGAGTCCATAGTATTAGATGCCCTTTGGCGGTCATTATTGTTGTGGATTTTGGAGGTATGATAATGGCCGTGAATGTTTGCGCAAAGGCACAAAAAAACAATGTGGAGTTAAGGTAGGAGTGACAACTGAATTAAAAAAAAAAAAAAGCACTCTTTTAATTCCCAATAAAGCCACCCATAAGCCCTCTTCTCATTAAGAAGTTCATTTTTTTTTTTAAAAAAAAAGAGGGAAATGAGCATTGAGGGTTTCTGATCTTTTCCTAGTACTGTATATGGCTTGCAACACAAAGGAATACTTAAATAGGATGGAGATCAGCCAAAATCTGAACTTGAGGGGGGAAAAATGAAGAAAGCGATTTTTTTTGAATTTGTAATCCAAACCGTAACAGATATCTGTCTAAGGGTCTCTTTCAGGCAGCTGTTGGTGGGTCCAACGGCTACTCCAAACAGGGCTTAAGTCTCTAAAAATGCATGGATGTTCAAAACAGGGACATGATATATGCTGACTACCAAGCAGAACTTGGAGTGTTTGCATAAGAGCTGTGTTTGAAATGCAGCAAATTCATCATGATTCTGGTTTGATGGAAAAAAAAATGCAATAACAGGGATCATGCATTCCGATTTTGGTTGGAAATTAAGGTAGGCTGCTAAAGGCTGTCCATTATGAACAATTGAGGGCAGTAACAGGAGGAAGAGGGTTAGAAGGGAAAGATGAAAAGAAATACCTGATATGGACATTCTTGATTATGTGGTAAAGGAGACAACTCTCTCCCTAGAGGCCAGAGCTCATCTTGCAGGTTTTCGGGTGTTTGGCTGATGGGTGAAAATGAAATCCTCTAGCCGGATCTTGAAGAGGGGAATAAAGGGGATAGGAGAGGAAGAACAATACTAATGCAGGTGAGGGAGAACCATGCAAGATTGCACTTTTTTACCTGTGATTGTGGATCATTGATCAATAAAATCTATTTTTATGAGATCACAGTTTCAGTAAGATAAGGGTTCTGATTTTTCATAAAACCCAGATTTTGATTTCTAAGGAAGATTGCAAGATGATAAGGTATTTGGGTTATCTCATTTAAAACTAAGTTGTGTAAAACTCACTTCATATTATGATTTATGTAAACCAGTTTGTGAGATTGTATAACCAAACAAACTGAAAGAGTTAATTTTCCATTAGCTTGAGAATGGTCACTTTGTATGTCTTGTTGTGAACAATGAATTTTCTAGACAATAAGGACATATGTTTCTCCATGCACATGATACATTGCTTGTTATCTAGTAGGATCTAGGGTGGCCATTGAGTTGGGTTGGGTTGGATACGAGTCAGTTCAGATACAGGTCAGAATAAAACAATTAACCTAAACTTGCTTATTAAATAGGTAATGATTTGAGACATATACTCGATCTGTTTAATAAGTAGGTAAACCGATTCAACTACTTAGGCCACATTTGGCATTGTTGTAGCTAGGAGAGCTTTTGTTTGTGGAGCTTGAGATGGTAAAGCTTTCACTAATAAAGCTTTTAATAAAAAGTTATTTGTTGTTTGGTAACAATATTTTTGAAGTATTTTGAAACTTTAACATCTTTAGTAATCAAACTAGAAAAACAGATTTAGTAACAAGAAATGCTAATAAAGGATGTTGTAGTGCCTTCAATTGTATAACTATTTGTATCAAAAGTTGTTATTTATAAAGTATTCTTAATTTATAAATTATTTATTTTGATATTTTAATCTAAATAAGAAAATAAATAATAATTTTTACATAATATCATTGTATTATAAAAATATTATTATGATATTACATGTCATCGTATGATATTATTAGTAATATTATAATATAAAATATATTGAGTATTATAATATTAGAAAATTTGTATTCTTATAATATAATACAAACATAATAATATGTTATTGTATGATATTATAATAATATTGTAAAATATTGCAATATAAAATATATTAGTTATTATAATATAAAAAGTTGTGTGTTTCTGAAAGGCTTGGCATTACCATGTTTTCGTACTGTGATCTGCCCTTAAGCTTGGTTTGTCTTGATTGGAGATTGATAAATAAGAAGAAAATTTAAAATGGAAAAGTCACATGGTATCGTATGATGTTATAATAATATTATAAAATATTGCAATATAAAATATATTAATTATTATAATATAAGAATATTATTATAATATTATACAAATATAATATGATATATCATATATTATATTATCTTTGTTACATTATATCACAATATTATAATATTATGTTAATTATAATATTATTATACTATTATACTTTTATACTATTTTTTGTTATAATAATATTTTCTTATACCATTATTATACTAGTTATGCTGTATTATATTATGATGATTATTATGGGCATTTTTATCCTTGTGAAACTTTTAAAAAGGATGATCTAGTGTGCGAAGCTTTCACAATTGTGATGTTTGGGAAGGGTTAGTTAGATATATGCAACCTGACCGCTACGTGTTGGTAGACCTCCATGTCCCTATAGAATTTTTATTAATATGAAAACAACTTTTCAACCCCATCTCAAGTAGAGCTTTTTTCCCAAAATCTTCAAATTAGAGCTTTATCCTAATACACTTTTTCAGCTTTTGGAAGAGCCAGAAAATTGTTTCGTCTAAAAAAAAGGAAGTCTTGCATGTAGGTCCACTAGAAAGTCAAAGAGAAAGTATGCCCCACATAAAGTAGAACGAAATCTCCATCTAGTTATGAAGGAAAACCTTGGTGAGCCATAAAATCCTCCGAGCCTAGTGGATCAAGTTGAATTGCAATGCTTTCTCTAGACCTCTGGGAAAAGCATGAAAAAAAAGGCCTAAATAGTACGATCCCTCTGTTACCCTGGAATGAAAGGGGCAATCTTGTAGTTCTTGGTATGTTCCCATTAAGGCTGAACCTAAACCTGTGCTCGAGAGGTTTCCTTTTCTTCCTCATCTTACCAAAACCTGATTTGGATAGAGTAACGGGAGAAATCTGTTTTACTAAACTAAAAAAGATTAGAATTTCTGGATCCTCCTTTTGTTGTCATGGCCATTTTGACTTAATTTCAAAATTTTTACTAAATATCTCAAAATCACACAAAAGCACTTTTGGCCTTCTAGAGATGCTTTTTGGCCCTTCAAAAGCAATTCTTGTGGCCTTAACATATTTAATAAATAAATCGTATCGGCTTGGGTTCACAATAAACCTATTTGACATAGATAATCACAAAATATTATGGCCTAGAAACTAAGTGGACCAAAAGTCTTAGCCCACCTAGGTGTTTTGTATTAGTTTTTGGTTCTCTATGCTTACAACTTTTGAAAATAGTATGATTAGAAGGTTAATTTAGCTTTTTTTATTACATTTTGAACAACACAGGATTTGTAAGCTACTGCTAGTTCTATTATGAGGATTCTCTTGGCTTGCATTGGCTTTTGTGAAGGAGATACATGCACTACACCATCTTAAAGAGGGCAGCTTAATGCACAAAGCTCTTGCCATTGTGGGGTTTAGGGAGGGTTAGATATGTGCAGCCTTACCCTTGCATGCGGAGAGGCTGCTTTCATATTGCGAACTCATGGCTTCTAGTTCACAATAAAGCAATCTTACCATTGCACTACACCGTCTTAGGAGGAGGATAATCCTAATCAAAGATTGGACCATCTAGATGGCCAAAATATTTATCAAAACTAGTTAGGAGAGCTTTTATCTAGCTGAAGGGAGGCGCCGACATCACACTTTATCTAATTCCCATGAGACTAGACATGACTCTTTGTATGAGACTTGTTTCATATACATTGTCAAATGGTATGCTAAACAGTTTTGACTCAACCCAACCCGATATGATTATTAAACAGGTTAAGTGGGTTAAAACTGAAACTTGAACCTGACTTATTTAATAAACAGGTCAAATCAGTTGACCTGTTTATGACCTGAACCTATTTAGTTCCAACCCAAACCTAGTTATTGCATGTTGGGTATAAGAGGATTGAGGATGGGGTCATAATTTGCCACCCTAGTAGGAAATTTATTAAAATATCCTTTATTTATCTTTCTTTTTTTTTTTTTCCTCCTTTCAACTTGTCTTCTCATTTAAGAGTTTGTTGCTGACTTTCCACGAAGTTTGGTATATATGCGTCCGTAAGGTTTCAAAAACTGTCAAATAGGATGGTATGACTAGTATCCTATCGTTCTGGTGTAACATTGGCACTGGTACAAGTGCTAGGACATCGAAATAATTGTACCATTGTATATGAGCTGAATTGATTTGTACAAGTTGATCTTGATCATTTTTCAATTTTTTGGAATATGTTAGCTTAGGTATGTATTGCTGGTACAGGTATTGTACATATTATATCGTTCCAATGAAAATATTACTGGATTTAGTACTAATATTTAAAATCTTGTATGTATGTATGTATGTATTTGTTGAGGCATTTGAAGCTTTCTAGAATACAAATATTGGTAATGAAGGTCAATATGAATATATGCTAACAATAGCTTGAGATACAAAGCAAAATGGCCTCACTTAATGAAAGCTCACATGGGTGCTAACATTAATTTTGTCAATTTTAAATCAAAGGTCCATGATCTGCAATTTTTGCAGTTATTTAGCTGTTAGTTGAATCTATCACAAAAGGAGGTTATCATAATGCTGATTAAGCTTTTAGGTAGGTTGCAAAAAGAGGGATGATGTATGTATTGGACTTGGTAGTGATGGAAAGTTCATGGAGATAAGTTTGTAAGGTGTGGAAATGATCTCATGGATGATCTTTGCAATGGATCTCGTAAGATTGAGCTAATGATATGGGCAAGAAAGAAATGCATGCTCATGAGTTAACCAATCTTGTGAGTGAGACTTGTAAAGCGAGCTGTTGACAAAGTGGACTGGCCAACAAGATGACTCAAGGCGAAAACTCTGGAGGCAATTCAAGGACATTTTAATTGGGCTGGATATGTGAGTATGGTGTGGTTGAGTTTGGAATAAAGTGCAAATACCATCTTGATAGATATACAAATTATTATGGGTATTTTTTTCCTTGTGGAATTTTTTAAAAGGATGATCCAGTGCATGAAGCTTGCACCATTGCAGTGTTTGGAAAGGTTAGATATACGCAACCTCACCCCTGCATGTTGATAGGCCTCCATGTTCTATAGAATTTTTATTAATATGAAAACAACTTCTTGATCCATCTCAAGTGGAGCTTTTACCCAAAATCTCCAAATCAGAGCTTTTTTCTAATACACTTTTTCAGCTTTTGGACGAGCCAGAAAATTGTTTCATCTAAAAGAAAAAGGGAGTCTTGAGTACAGTCCCACTAGAAAGTCAAAGAGAAAGTATGGCCTACATAAAGTAGAACGAAATCTTCGTCTAGTTATGCAGGAAAACCTTAGTGAGCCATAAAATCCCCCAGCCTTAGTGAATCAAGTTGAATTGCAATGCTTTCTCCAGACCTCTGGAAAAAGAATGAAAAAAAGGCCCGAATATGTATGTAATGTTCTTGAGAAAAGGGCATGCATGATACAGCTATGTTTTTTTTTTTTAGTTGTGGATGAAAGCTCTCAGTTTGAACAAATTCAACCTAACTCAGATTTTTGAGATTGTGTAAATGCTTGCAACTTAGGAATCATCAGATGTGTCGTGTCTGTGCCAATATTTATCTTTAATGTTAATATTGAATATTCATTAGCAGTGTTTAATATATCAGTTTGAGGCCTGTGTTGGTACTTTATCGGAATGGTTAGTCCCGGGACCAATGTCAAGGACTAGCCAATGTCGAGCACTAGTCCTGGGTGCTAGCTTTTGGTTGGAACAATATGACTCGTGTTTAAAAAAATGTGGTGCATAAGACTGTGCATGCAGTTGCGTATGTGTGGTTTATATGTGGTCATACTGCATATGTATTGAAAAGATAATTGACTTAGCACTATGAGCCATATATGTGTTCAAAATAGCATTGTGCGGTTGCATATGTAACCCACCTGGCATCACGGAGCCAAACATGTGTCTTGCGTTTATATGGGCTTATGCAAATGAAGCATGTTTAAATTGGTGATCATGTCAAATGTGAGTTTTAGTTATAATTGGTCGTTGTTGCTGTTATTAATATTGATATTTATTATTTAGAAAGTTATTTACTATATTATTGTTATTTGTTGTACAATATTAATCACCATGCAGTTCTCTTTCTTCATCATATTTGAATTTTGTGATAACTTTAATCTGATTAAGGTGCATATTCAGATGATTCCATTAGCTGAGATAAAGCTGATTTTTTTTTGGATGGTACTTCTGGCTTTTTATGTGTTTCTGCCATTAGGGTATTTTAGTAATGTTGTCCACATTTCATACATGCAGATTTGACCTCCAATTTTATATCTGTTTGCAGGTAAAGATTATAAAGTGTCTTGTAGAAGACATTGTGGTTGATATATCATTTAATCAGCTAGGTGGGTTATGCACGCTTTGTTTTCTGGAACAGGTGAGCTGCTGTTGCCTTAACCATTGCTCAAACTCATGTTCAAAAAAAAAAAAAAAAAGAACTGTGATGTTTAGATGCATTTGTAAAGCCTTTTGAGCATCTATAGAAGCTTTTGCTCATTAATATTTGATTTCTACAGATTGATCATATGATAAATCATGATCACTTATTCAAACGGAGTATTATATTGATCAAGGCCTGGTGTTACTATGAGAGCCGTATATTGGGTGCTCATCATGGTCTTATTTCTACATATGCTTTGGAAACTCTGGTTCTCTATATATTTCATGTGTTTAGTAATTCGTTTGCTGGACCACTTGAGGTAATTTCATTTACTTTGCTTATTTCTTTTCATTATTAAATTTGAATTTAATGGTACTTATCATTGTGAATCATAGGTCCTATATCGTTTTTTAGAGTTTTTCAGCAACTTTGATTGGGATAACTTTTGTGTTAGCCTTTGGGGCCCTGTACCGATTAGTTCACTTCCAGATATGGCTGGTGAGTTCGACATTGTATTTTACATTTACTAATGGGACACAGATGAAGTGCCAGCTCTTATTACTCACCTTTGAAATATCATTCAGCGGAACCTCCTCGGAAGGATAGCGGTGAATTGTTGCTCAGCAAGGTCTTTCTTGATTTGTGTAGTACGATATATGCTGTTATGCCAGTTGGTCAGCCTTTTGTTTCAAAACATTTCAATGTTGTCGATCCCTTACGCATAAGCAACAACCTTGGACGCAGTGTTAGTAAAGGTATTACATGCTCATATTAGCTCTGCTATTATTTGATGTTCATTTTCTTTCTTTTATGGTATGACTGAGTGAAAACTGCTTAATTTATAGTGATAGTGAGAAAATGAATTCTAGCAATATTTATCTTTTTATCCTGCAAACAAAGATTATTTTGTTGTTAGCTTCACAATTTAAACAAGGGGATCTGTTTTTCTATGCACTCTAGATGACAGGTTGCTTTTTGTTCTTTCCAGGAACCCCGGGGGGGTGCATGATTTAAGTTCTTGAGTAAACAGATCTGATTTCACTTTCTTAACCAAGAGAACCACATAAGTAGAGAGAGAGAGAGAGAGAGAGAGAGAGAGCTTCAAAAACAGTTGACCTTGTCCAAATTTTTTTAAGCAAGTTTTTTAATTAAATTATATTTCCTGGAAATGCACAAATATATTCAGAATATCAATATCAAGGAAATTTTAATTGGGAAAATCATAAATTTTGGGGTTAATGACAACAAGGCTCCATGCTTCCAGATAGATCATTATAGGACTATTCTGATAATTACTGAAGTGCAGGAATGGTCAGATTATAGATCTAGTGTTTCGGACGTGTTAGGTTAATTGAAATATGGTTAAGATCAAGGGGTTAACTTGTAAAGATGGGATTAAGTACAAAATAAGGGCTCATGAAGTTCTTTTTGGTCTCTCTTGATCTCTAGAGGCCTTATATTGAGTAGAAATCTAGATTAGAATGCACTATATATAAACCTCAATAATTGGAATGCTGGCTGCTTTTCATGGGGCCTCAATTATATCCTAAATAAAGGATCTCTATGTATTCCTCATTGGGAATTATCTTTCTGCTTGTAAAAAAGTGTGATTTTTGCTACAACTCCTATATGAAGTCATAAGTGCCCTTCTGTGGTCCTCTGGGTGCCCTTCTGTTTGACGTAGATTTTCTCATTGTAATCTAGGTGGTCAAATAGTTTGTTCGGTGTCTTGATCACCCATACAAGCAGATTCAGTGATAAAAATATTTGTGATGTATCCCATTTTTCTCTGATACTATAGTGGCCTAATATGATGAGATCTTTTAGATTCTCCAATGCATTGGCTTTTGCCTCAAGATTTATTAAAAAGGTCATAGATAATGTTTCTTTGAAATGGTAAGAAATGATTTAACATTTTTAGCAATTATTATATTTTTCATTGGTTAGAGGGGTGCACAGAGAGAGAGAGAGAGAGAGAGAGAGAGAGAGAGACTTGACAGTTACCTAATCTCAGACTTTAAAGCTCCATGGAGTGCTCTACTATTTTATCACCCAACACTTCCAATGTGGCTTGGCCTGGTCTAATGTATGAAGTGTCTCTTATGTGCAACTTAATGTTCTAAATCCCTCAAGCTCCAACCTTTACCTACATAGGCCTGGAGGAATCTTTTACCTTTCTATATGTTATGAAAAGAAACATGAATGATTCAAATTCTTCTGAACACACACAATTTGAACCACTAAACAGAGTATTAAACTTACTGTTGGACCATCATATCCAAGTTTTCATACAGTTAGGCCCCATCTACATGGTCTGTATGTAGTCTTGAACACTAGCAACATATAAAAGGGGTACCAAGAAAATCTCAACAACTTTAAGAAGCATGCTTTTATTTGCATACTCGACATATTTACATGCATTCAAGTGAGTGTTGGAATGCATGCATGAGCTCTCTGTTTGTAGCTCCTATTTTCTCAAATCTCAACAGAATGTTTCCTTTTATATGCTAAGACTTGTATTATTCTCTGATACTAATGGAAATTCTATGACAAGAAATTCTTGTTAAAATCATCTATGGATTCAAAGGCTGCTTTGTTATGTTTCCATGATTTTTTGAGGTGATAGTATGTTTCTATGTTGTACTTTATTTTGTGTCTTTGTTTGTCTATAACCTACCACACATTGTGCCAAGTACCAACAGTTCATGTGTCATGGTTAACCAATTTTTATCTTTTTAAAAGTGTTCTTAACCTTGTAATTATTGTATGCACTTGCATACTTACACTAAGATGTACAACCATTTTATTTATTTTCTTTTTCAAGGCTTGGATAATCTGAAACCTAGTTCTGGTGTTCTACACCATCAGTTTGTAAATCCCTCCTCTCTACTGTCATTGATTTCATTTAAAGAAACAGGCTTTTTTTCTTTTGCATTATTCTATATTGTTATATATTTTCAGCACTCATTTCATTTTGTTGTACTTTTGCAGGCAATTTTTTCAGGATACGCAGTGCCTTTGCATTTGGGGCCAAAAAGCTGGCAAGGTTACTGGAGTGTCCAAAAGAGGACCTGATTGCTGAAGTAGATCAGTTCTTCATGAACACATGGGAGAGACATGGCAGTGGCCATCGTCCTGATGCTCCTAGCCCAAATTTGTGGCACTTGCGATCTATAAGAACTGTTCCAGTTGAAGAATCAAATAGTTCCAGAAGTACTTCAAGCATCAAGAAAAAGAATGAAAATGTTGTGTTGCCTGGTAGTCATGATTGTCAAACTGATGGTGGGCTTCCTTTATATGGCACCTCATCTCAGATTCTGAAGACCATCAACCAACACTCTCAGAACATACACAGGACAGGTACAACATCTGCAATTTCTCATACTCAGAGCCAGAAAAGTTTTGGAAGCCAGATTAATTCTAGGGTTTCTAACCACGTTGACAAGAATAATGGATTCAGAGAATTTGTTCAAACTGTCAAGAGTCAGAAAACTTTGAGGCCTGACCTTTCTTTGAATGACCAAGGGGGACCAGGCAGGTTTCAATTTTCAAGGACAAGCTCAAGTCCAGAGCTAACTGACACATCTTCTGAAGTTTTATCTCGAGGGAGCTGCAACAGAGTTCCTGTAACTGGGAATAACATGATTGCCCCAGCAAGGTTAGATCATGGTAGAAGAAGGAACTTGGGTTCTGATGTTTCAAGGAGTCAGTATGCAAGATCTTTTGATGATCCATTGTCTTCAAAGCACAGTTCATCCCAGCAAAGTCTTGAAGCTGCTGATTCAAATAATCTTTCAAATACTTACCATGATGATGCTGGCTTCACAACTGTCAAGGAAGAACATGCATCTATGTCTGAGGCATTGGAGATGCACCAGGAAGAGCAGGATTTGGTTAATATGTTGGCATCTTCCAGCATACATAATTTAGTTGGACAGGTTCAAATGCCAATTCATTTGGGTTCTCCACATCTACCTTTTCCTTTATCTACCTCTGTTCTATCTTCAATGGGTTGTAGTCAGAGAAATTTGGCAGGCTCTGTTCCTACTGTTCCTGTGGTCAAGTCTCCATGGGCATCCAATATGCCATTTCCTCAAGGCTTTGCTTCTTCAACTACGACACCTTATTTCCCAACTGCTGTTTTCAATTCAAACTCAGAAGATGCTGTTGACCCTATTAATGAGAATTATGGAATGACAGAAATGAACACTGAGGAAAGTGATAGCCATTCGCACAAACAAGATCCTAGATCTGATCAAGGGTTTGACCCTGAAAATGGAGGTTTTCAGGTACTTAATTCTGATGAAAAGCAGCAGGAAGTTCCGGGGAGATCTAACTCTATGTCATCATCACAAGCGAACAATTCTGGTCCTTTTATTCGAGGACATCACAAGTTTGCTAAAGAAAATAGTGTGGTAACTGAAGAGCACACTGGTGCCTTCCAGAATCAAACCAGTAGGGGCAATGATATTTACTCTAGTGACAGAAATGGAAATATGAGGTACATTCCTACCTCACAGGCTGGTCCTTCTAGGAGCAAGCTGGCCTCTGAAAGTTCATCCTATGGATCTGCAAAAACCTCCAAATCATCTAGGGATAAACGGGGAAGAAGAACTATGTCTTCTGCAGTTTTGACATCTTTATATGGGAAATCAGAGAGTGAGTGGCAGCTGGAGGGCACATCTGATCATTCTTCAGCACAGGCAGATGATGAGGCTTCACCACATGCTAGAACCCATCATTTATATGGGTATGATCCAGCACAAATAAGTGGATCAGAATCTGTGATTCCTGTTGCCCCGATGATTGCCAATGGCTCAGGACAGAGGGTTATGGATAACTCCAGGGTGATGCCATTTGCATTTTATCCAACTGGTCCACCAGTTCCATTTTTAACAATGCTCCCAGTATATAATATTCCATCTGTGACAGGCTGTTCTGATGGATTAACAAACCAATTTGACCAGGATGAAGGACTAGATAATGGTCATATATTTCCATCTGATCAGAATCATGATTCAGCAGAAAGCCCTGATCAGTCTGAGTCTAGCATGGGTTCAGGTGCTTTCAGAAATGCTGATCCTGAGCCTCCTGGGGAGCATAAGTCTGATATTCTAAATGGTGACTTTTTTAGCCATTGGCAAAATCTGCAATATGGGCGGTCTTGCCAAAACACTCGCTACCATGGGTCTTTTATATACCAATCTCCTGTTATGGTGCCACCAATGTATGTACAGGGTCATTTTCCATGGGATGGTCCTGGTAGGCCACTCGTAGCCAATGGAAACCTCTTTACACAGATCATGAATTATGGCGGCCCGATGGTTCCTGTTGCGCCTATTCTGCCAGCTCCTCACAGAACTTCTGGTGCTTTTCAGCGTTTTGGAGATGAAGTCCCTAGATACCGTGGTGGGACTGGAACCTATCTGCCAAATCCTGTAAGTATATATCTCAAGAGTTATATTGCTTGTTAATAGATGAATGCATGATTGCACTGCAGTGTGATGTCATTATCTAAAGTTGAGAAAGTGGATTCCCCTTGCAACTTTCATTGCAAAACAAGAATGTCACATGTGCAATGCAAGTATTATTTTATTTTTAATAAAAAATATAATTTATATAGATGAATAATTAGTGCTTGGACTCAAACCTTTGACCTTGTGGTTAACAGCAACATGGAGAAAGGGGAACTGCACAGACAGAATATGAGAGGGAGAGGTGGGGTGAGAAAATGCATGGATCAGGAAAAGCAAGGTGGGGAAGCAGGGACAGTCAGACATGCCTCATTCATGGATACATTTGGGGTTTTGGTGCTATATGGTAGAATAGATAAAAGCTATGGAGTCATAAAGTAGAATAGATAGAAGCTATGGAGTTCTTTTCCAAATAGAGAACAGTAGGTCAAGAAACAGGTCATGAGCAAGGACGCTTCAGACATGAATGAGTAGCCTGGCCATGTTCTCTCTCTCTCTCAACTTTTATCTTTATTAAGAATGCTGGGGGTTACCCAGCTCAAGTGACCAAATTCAATCCTGCTTCTTTTTATTATTATTATTTTTTATTTTTTATGTATGCCACTTAATGAATACTCTTATCAAAGTGGGAAAGGAACCATAGAGGACTGGATATAACCTCATCATTTCCTGCAGTGGAGCTTCTAGCTATCCTCTTCAACACATTTTTCCTTGTGACATATTATAATCTCGATTCTCTGTGATATTGTGTTGTTCTGCTTAAGGGAGTCCACTCATCTGCATAGTTTGAATTTATTTGTTGGTGTCTGATTACGTCATGTGTTCCTTTGTATTCTTGTATTTCTGAAGTAGGCTATGATTATCTGTTTGTTTTTACGTAGCAAATACAATTTGAAGTTTAAGGGTTGCCAAGATTTGCTTTGTAGGATATTGTTGTCTTTGCTGTATAAAATCAGAACTCCATGTATAGAAAGAATCTTGCAAGAATTGGTTTTCATACACATCAATAGATGTCCAACAGTAGTACTTTAGGCAGATAGAAGAATCTAGGTATCATTTATGGAAACATAGAAGAATCTAGGTATCATTTATGGAAACACAGATGTATGTGTACTTCCCACTATCAGCATTTGTCAGGTTTTTGGTTTTTGGCTTGTGGGGATGTTTTTTGCTTGTTATTAGCTTGATGTTCTTGTCAAACCTGGAATTTTAGTATGCACTTTTTTAGGCTCTAGTTAGGGATGCTGCTGTCTCTACTAGGAGGGTGATAATCCATCTTATCTGTTGCTAAGCTGTAAGTTGAAAGTGGGCCTTGTTTTACGAATTCCTCTTATATGCTTTTTCACTCTCTGCCCATGTTACTACTTGGGACCTGGGGCATGACCTTAATATTTGGTTTATGCTTCAGGAGCAGCAAAAAACTGTTAAGCTAGTCTGCTTTAGACTCTGTAATCTTAGCATGAAACATACTTGAAGCTAGTTGCTTATAGGATCTGTTGCTATTTGTAGTTCCTCTACAGAAAAAATAAATATAAGTCTCAAGTTTAAATTTGAGTTTTGATGTTGGTATCATTGATCGATGATTCTTATGAAAAGATCAGTGACAGTTTTCTACTCTTACTGCTCTGCACGTTGTGAATTAATATCTGGAGGACCATTGTGCAAACAGATGAGCTTGAAGTCTGTGATGACTTTTTATGATTGTATTGGTACATTCTCTGAGATAGTGATGTTGCAATTTCTTATGATTTTGGAGTGACTATTGTTGTATGATATTGCAACTTATTAGCAACATTAGACTTTCAAAATGAACCATTATCATTCATGCTAACACTGTAGGAGTTCCACAATTGTTGTATGATGTTTGAAGGAACAATACTCAAGTCATGGGCATGCTTTCTGGCTCTTACCTGACCTTTGCATTTTGCAGCATTTTCTTGTACTTAATTTTCAGTCACTAAGGTTCTACTCTTCTAGATTTTTGCCTATATAGTTTTCTTCTCTATTTTTTTCCTGTCATCCATGCACAAGACTGCAAATCTTCTTTGTATAATTTCAATTTCATAGGATTCCTGGATCATCTATTAAGAAAACAGAAATGTTGATGTTATTGTGTATTAGAGTCATGGATATTTGGCCTTTCACAATAATATCTTCCCTAGTTGTGACTCAGAACTGATTTTGCTTTAACCCTTTCCTTCAGAAAGTTTCATTCAGATATCGACAGTCGAGTGCTAGGAACCAGAGAGGGAATTACAATTATGACCGGAATGACAATGCTGACAGAGAAGGCAGCTGGATCTATGCAAAATCACGGGCTGCTGGGCGCAGCCATGGTCGCACCCAAGCTGAGAAGCCCAGCTTGCGGCCTGACCAATCATCGACAACTGACAATCGAGTTGACAGACCATGGGATCCACGCAGGCATAAGACTCTTGCTTCAAACCAAGCACAGAACAGATCTTTTGGGTTTGCAAACTCCTTGCATGACTCGCCAAACATGGCATATGGCATGTATCCAGTGCCCACAGTGAACTCAAATGGTGTCAGTGCAACTGGTCCTGCAGTTCCACCTGTTGTGATGCTGTATTCATATGATCAAGATATTGGGTATGGTTCACATGCTGAATCCCTTGAGTTTGGCTCTCTAGGTCCGGTCCATCTATCTGGTATGACTGAAGCAGCACCAGCCAACGATGTGGATCCTGTCAGGGGCACATACGAACAGAGGCATGGCACATATAAGGGAAGTTCTTCACGCTCTTCTCCAGATCGGCCCTCGTCACCCCAGTGCCAGAGGTAGTGTTAGTTCTCATCACTTACTTTTCATTGACCTTTTTTATTTTATTTGTTTGTCATCTATGTGGAAGCAATTGTAAGAAACTGTTGCAAAATGCAATAGAGATGTCCTACTGACAATAGATTCAACTAGAAGGCCAAATGTTGTTCATCCCATAATGATTGTTGCATGTGGAAAATTTTCCAATTACTGTGGAATTGAATATTATGGTTAGAGCATGTTATGATTGCTTCATAAGTAGAGATGGCAGTGGGGCATATCCACCTCACCATGGAGAACCCCATACCCACTCTTGATTTATACCTATCTCAAGGTGGGTTGGGGTTCCCCTAACCCACCTCGCCAGCATACTTAAATCACCAAACCCTCCAAACCCTCCCTACCTTGCCATCTCTTTGTTCATCATACAAATCAAACTAATAAAAAAAAATATAATATTAAATCTCAGCACCTCACATAATATTAAACAAAGAATAAAGGAGAGAAGGATGAAGAGGAACCATAGTAGGAGAGACCATTGCTGCTGAATATGAAGAGGTCATAGATGGCAATGTAGAGGAGAGGGGGTTGGGATGAGGTGGTTAGGTTTTGGAAAAAGAGATGGTGAGGGCTTTAGGCTTGTATACCCGGGGCATATTAGAATTTTACTACATATGTTGGGTTGGGTTTTGGGTGGGTGTCTTATCCACCTCCACCCTAACCCACTTTGGATTTAATTTTTAATACCCATCCCTACCTCTAATTTTAAATGGGTCGGGTAAGAGATTTGCCTGCTAGGGTCAGGCAGGGTTGAGTACTGATAGGTGGGTGCAAACTGCCACCCTAATAAGTAAGGTAATAAATCATATCAAACATAATGGATGATGAAAATGTTAGATTTTTCTATATAACTTTTGATGAATATACTGCATGATTGACTTAAATTTTAAAAGCATGATCTATGGTAGCTTTAAAGTTATAATTATTATTTTTAATTTAGACTTTGTTAGAGATGATTTTGGAGTAATTGTAGACTTTTTGCAGGTTTTCTCTTTAATTTTATTCAGCTTCTATTGCATATTATTCATTGATCATGCTGCTTATTTATTATCTTAACAGGGCGCTTTAATTATTTTTCCAGATCAATGGTTCAGAGGAATTATCAGTTGAAAGATGAGGATTTCCCACCGTTATCATTTCCAAACCAGGAAGTCAGTGGTGGGGGGAACAACTATAACAGCAAACCTTCTCCATATCAGTCATTCGTTTTCTCTCCTCGCTCTTGACCAAAGTGGGTTTTATTATGCTGTTATTCCTGTACATTTTCTTGTGTACTTTAACAACATTTCTCTCCAGCATAGAGTTTGTATGTAAACTAGAAAATGATGCTTGACCCACCCAAGGTATGGATGAGAAATGATGGCAGTGTAGAAGGGTGGAAAAATTTTGCCTTTTCTTTATAGGAATACATATTAACATCCAAGAAATGCTCTAGGAGTAGATGTTTAGCTGTTAGGATAGACTTGTTATTGTAGAAGTTCGTTCTAGGATTCCTGTTTATGGTAGATTATATTCTTTAAACTATGGTTTAATAGTGAATTTTTCCCTTAACATTGATATTATAAGTAGATGAAAATTTGTTCTCTTATCTTCTTGATGTGTTGAACCATTATGTTTTCATAGGAATATATAGTCTTTTGATTTGTTGGGAATCTCTCTCTCTCTCTCTCTCTCTCTCTATATATATATATGTATGTATATATTTGACTTGTCAAATTATTTTCAGCCTGCTCAAGTCCACAGCAGCCACTCTTATAGTTGTCATTTTTCAGCAATGCTTGAATTTAGCTTTTGTGCGACAAATTATGCTTTGATTTGGTGAATCAAACGTTAAATTGAAAAGAGGGAAGGCAAGCCAGATTCTGCATTTAAAGATCTTTTGTGCAAGGCGATTCTTGTAAATTGGAGTATAGAAGGATGCACTTAAGGTCTGCCTATGGCTTTGACCGGTGCTAGGACTGCTGATAGAGATTTCTTTCGACTTCCATCCTGGATGGCAGTGATTAAATTGCGGTACAGCACATGTCAGATTCATGAGGAGTGTGCGTCTGGACTACATTCCTCTTCTTAAGCTGTCATATGTTAACTTTGATGCTCCTCTACCGTGGCTGCAGGTCTTCAGGAAGTTGGAGCTGATATGGTTGAAGGCGGCTAGTGACCAAAAAAAAAAGCTTCATTTTACTTGGGGCCCGTTTGGTATTGCTTCTGTTTCTGTTTTGGTTTTCAAAAACTGAAAGAAAAATGAACGAGATTGAATATGCATCGTGAAAAACTATAGGACTTAATGGAATTTTGCTTACAAAATCTTTAGAATTTTTGGTAACGAAGTTTTATTGTTGTAAGAAATAGAGAAAATCGAAGGAATAATATAAGTTTTGTTCCTATCTTGGATGGTTCACCAATTTGTGGAGAAATAGAAGCAATAACAATGATATCATCCAATCTCTTGGCTGCCACGCAGGAGTAAAGCAAAAGGTTGTTATAACAAAAGCTTGTTATCATCTAAGGCAGTAACCTTGATTCTAAAATTTCTCGTTAGGGCAAGTTTTTTTTTTTTTTTTTTCTTTATTCATTCAAAAATTGCTAAATATGTGGGTGTGATTTTCCCATAGCATGTTATTTAAATTGTAGCTGCTTTCTTGTCTTTAAGGTTGACCACGACAGACCGTGGGCTAGCCTTATCGCATTGTACATGTTGGTAAAATTTCTACGTTGCACCCATCGATGCAGACCGAAAAGCTCTTCCTTTCACGTGGGAAAAAACTTTTAAATAATGATGTATATTTTTTAAGGTAATAGTAAATTAGATGACATGCTATACGGTCAAAATGGGATATCAAATAGAAAGATTTCATCACTGTTCTAAGGTTACTAGTGTTATTTCAAAAATCATCCTATATCAAACGCTACCTCAAGGCTGTCTTGTGAGAAACTCTAGACCTTAGTTTATTTCTCAGCCTTAACTAATACAAAGAAAAAAAAAAGAAAAAAAAAATCAAACTTTTTAAAAAACCATTCTCATTGCAGCATGGTATTAAAATTTTATATAATAATTAAAATAATAATAATAATTTATCTATTTAAACTCTCAGTTGAAAGAATATTTTTATTAAAAGATTGGAGTCCCATGGGATAACTATTGGATGACCAAGAGGCTTGGGTACACATTGTATTTACAAAAAAAGCTAACTAAAAAAATTAGTTCATAAAACCTAAGTCACCAATCTTTTAATATAGTTTTATTACATACATACAGATAGAAAGAGAGAGATAAATTTGATTATATTCGAATGTAGCCAAGTATAATTTTGATTATATCCTTGCATTATGGGCTTCACCACCTTTATCCTATTGTTTTAATGGGATACTCTATGGTTGGTGGCGTTGAACCTCCCATCACAGCCAGAGAAGACTGTGATGACAATGCACATGTAGAATTTTAACACATGTCAAAGGCCAAATAGAATTATAGCAGAGATTTTCGACACCTATAAAATCCAAACAAAGGTTGGTGATGTTGAACCTCGCATGTCACAATTTATAAAGACTCCAAACGCACTTGTATTAAATTAAAAATAAGTCTGATGAATAGTTCAAATTGTGACACTCTTACCAACCAAACCATTTGGCAACCCAAAAACATCAGCCAACAAGCCATGTCTTAATTGTTTAATGTTCATTAGTTCTTTCAAATCCTTCATTCATATGATTTGCTCCATTTTCGCTGCAAGCTTTTGCCAATCCTTTTCTAATAATCTCCATCAATGACCTTGGAGCTTTGCATACCTTTTTTCCGAAGCAATTGAGACAGATTTATAGAGATGATAACTGAGCGTAAATTCAACCATAGATCATACGAACAATCTATTTCTTGCTTTCCTTTGATACATGAGATGTAGATAATAAATGGAGCAAATTTGAAATCAAATTATTTCTGACACCATAAAAGTATTGCCAATTGTTTATAAATATGTGATTACATGATAATTCGTTTCTTCTTTTTAATTCTTCGTAGCGAATCCTTGGAGAAAGAGAAGCAAATAAATGAAGAATAACTTAATCAAAATAGCCCTCCGAGAAGAAGTTAGAGAGCAACATCATTGGCGTCTAGCTGGGTAAAATGATGGCTCTGGTACGCCACCCGAAGCCAGTCATCATCATCCCATTTGTCACGATAAGTTTCCAAGTTGATGGTACCATTTACTATGGCTGAGACGCAGAGTTCTTTCCTCCACTCCTCCAAGTGTGGGAATCCACAATTATCTCCATACATATCACAATACTGCAACAAAAGAGTAGAGCATTACAACTGAACTGGTGAAGGATTAAATTGCAGTCAATGTGTTTTCCTAAGAGCAAGAATGTATATTTTTTCTTTTTTTTTTTTTTCTTTCAAAGAAAAAGAAAACCAGTTCAGAGAATGCCAAACAAACATAGAAGAAATGACCTGCTATATTTACTTGGAATTTGGCTGGTTTGCATATCATGAAGTATAATCACAAACTTGGTATCCAGGAGAAGTTTCAAAACTTAGGGAAAATTCAGAAACCATATCAAGTTTCAGAAGCAGAGAAACTAGAATCAGAAGATAGATTTTTTTTTTTTTTTTTAAAAAAAAAATGGTGCTGTGGGATTTTTGATACAAAGATTTGATCAATAACCTATGGACTTCTGCGAATTAGTGGTTGCCAACCAACTAGGTGCTCTTTAGAACCTTCTGAGTTGGTCATGGGGTTAAAACTTTTGGTGGAATAAATGTAGAATTTTTTCCCTTTCCCTTTCTCTTTCTCCCTTTCTCCTTTCTCCTTTCTCCTACCTGAGTGGTCATTCACAACCTCCTTGAAAGTTGTTGGGCCAGAGCACTTTTCAGTCTGGTGGTAGAGCTATATATAATACCATTCTTTATCACATCTTGCTACACAAAACGAAAAATATAAATGTTGTGCCTATTTGCTGCATTTCTCTTTTCAAGCCTGGCCATGTTGTAAGGCCAAGGAGCCATGCTACTAATCAAGAAGATTGGCATTTAAAAAGAAACAAGTGCAACAAAAATAAACACAGAAAATATTCTTATAATATCATCCTTCAATGCCGCTCAAATGCTTGGCAGTTACCAAGCATTGTCATGATTGAGTCATCTTTGCTATTAGCAGTCATGATGCAAGACAGTTGGTGAGACTAGGTGGCATTCCACAAGTCATGTAGATGTCAAAGCCTTCAACAGCATTTGAGTTTTAGATGTTGTGGCTGTTTTTGCTAATTATGCATGGAGATCTCATGAGTACACATGTACACTAGGTTAATGTAAGCCTAAAAGAAAGACAATCTTATAGATATTTTTGAGGGGTCCCATCTCATAAATCTTAATCACCTATTTTACCTCAGGTCATTAAACTTTGAGCTATGCAAAATAGGTACCTCGAAGTTGGCAATGTCATGTGTTTTGTGCTTTGGTAGGCCTGCAATCTCCCTTGATTGATAGAATTCTTCAATGGCCTTCATCAGATCGTCTGGCGATGGCAATGTTCTTTTACCAGATAGCAGCTGAGCTATCCATTTTCCTTGCGATTCGAAGAAGGGAAACCCTATGATCTGCAACATCAATTTAAGAAAAACTCCAAGTGATATCAAGCACACAAGTTTCGGTAAATGTAAATTAAAGACCTTTTAATGATGTTATATCTGATATGATCAAAGAAATTCAATTGAAATGGCATCGATATGGCACTGAACTTTTACTAGGTTTTGTTGAGTTGATGAAATATTTTCACCCTTCAATGCAAGCAGGTATGTGTCGAATTCAAAGTATTGAATTAATATCCCCTCACCTTCCTCGGAATGCCCACAAAAGAGAGAGATGGAGCAAGCAGAGGGGGGAACGTGTGCTCATACAAAGGCCCCACTCTATCATCATCTACCACAACTATGCCTTTAGTGTCAAGGAATGGAAATGAATAGGAATACCTTCAGAGGAAAATAAAAAAGATGATCACCATTGTTAAATGACTGTTAGATGTAGTATTAATTGACTAGTCAAAATTATGATCCAGATTTTGAGAAATTGTTTAGGTTTTAGATTGTCATGGGATTTAAGATTCAAGGAAACTGACCCTGTACAATAAATGATAGAATCAGCAATCACAGATGAGCCATCGGCAAATAAAACCCGTCCATCTTCACAAAGACGGTCGATCTACAATGTCATAGTTTTAGTCATCAGCAATCTTTGCACAGGTAAAAGGTAATACAAGTTAAATGCACAGGAAATGTATTGCCAACATATCACATACATGCATAGAAATATGTATGTTGTACACACCATTGCAAGCACTAAACTAACATGATCAAAAGCTTATGCTAATTAATGTGTACTTGGTAAAGTTATGTGGATTACCTGTTGATGTAGGTGCAGATTTTGATATTTGGAGATGACCTTTGATAAGCCCTCTGTGATTTCTAAAGTTTTGGAACTAATATGTACTTCTTTTGCTACAGTTACAAGGTCCAATGATATGTCTTGGCCACTTAGTGAGCTCCCAACTATTACCACAACCTGTGTGCAATTTGAGACAGAAACAACAACAGAAATAAGTCTGTTGGTGAACAAAGACATCCTATTTAGAATGATGATGTTTGTAATTACTACTTTGACTATTATTGCTATAAGAAAAAATTACCATTTCGTAATGTCTGTCATGCATTCATTTTTCCTAATTTATTTATTTATTTTTGACTACTTTTTCCTAATTTCTTGTACTAATTTATGAGAAATGTCTTCTAATTATTTTAGGATTGAAAGATCTATCAAACCTCATCATGGTAAGGCTCAGGAACTCTGTATACATGGCTATGTACTTGCTTCCTTGTCCAAACATCCATTCCTACACAAGTGAACAATACCATTTTGAGGAAACAAACTGAATACATAAATTAACAATGAATATATGTCCAAAATTTTCTTGTCCTATGCTATCTATACTTGTAAGCTTGAGTCAATGAATATAACAATGTGCATTATATCACGTTCAAAGTATTTCTTTTTCCAAAAATAAAGAATAAAATAGGTCAATTTTCTGTCAGAGAACCAGACTTACCTTTGATGCTTGGCATCCTTGGCTGAGAATAATGCCCAGTGGCCACAACCACTGCATCAAAGATCTCCTCCGTGACCCTTCCACATTTCTTCTCTTTGGATCTAACAATCCACTTCATGTTGTTGCCAGACTCTGCAGTGCCCACCATGCCTACATAGTCTACTCTGGTGTTGAATCTTATCAGCTCCCTCAATCCAAACCATTGACAGAAGTCCCTGAGATACAAGTAGAGTTCCCCATGACCAGGAAATCTTCTCATATCCCTTCCCTTCTTGGCCAAAAATGGGAAATCAGTGAAACCCATGGTCTCCCTAGGGGAAAGCAGCCTAAGGGAGGCATAGACACTGCTATGGGCCTTCAATGGAGTGACCCTACCCAAGGCATCCTCTTCTTCCACCCTTGGGTCATACAGCCACTGTCCTCCAACATCATGGTTTTGCTCCAAGACCACCACAGAGTGTCCTTCCTTCCGCAGCTCCCTTGCAGAGACCAGCCCTGAAGGTCCTGCACCGATCACACAGACATATTTCGATTGCTTGATCTCAGGAATCATGCTGGATTGGAGCTAGCTTTCTGAATCTAGGAGGGGAGAATGCTGTGAGTTTTATAGATGGAAAATGGAGTAGTAGGACAATGGGTGCACTAATTCACAGTACCTTATTATTTTGACTTCTCCAATGGATGTGGTAGCTTGTAGGGAAACAGAACAGTTTTCATGATGGCGGGGGATTTGAATGCATTGGTATGTGGTCTAGGGACATGAGAAATGTCAGTGGATGTATGGGAATCAGTAAACTAATGGTGTAAATTTTTTCAATGAAAAAAAAAGCTGGCGTGAGGATCAGCTTGTGCAGCAAGCATAGTACATGCTTTTCTCTTGGATTGTACGGTTATTATAAATGGAGGGTTAAGTTTTCTCAAAAAATAAAGGAAGGGTGAGGATTGTAAGCAAATTAGAGATGGTCAAAAAGAGAGTTCTGTTCTAACATTCATCATTGCAATATTAATAGCATCAACTTTTCTTGGTGTGAAATTCACATAACATCATAATGGCAAGTGCATGAGATTAGGTAAGTTTGTAGATGTTTAAGATGGGTAGAGACAAAGTTGTGTGAGAGAATAATATGCCATGCAAACTTTTTAGCTGTACTGGCTCTTTTTTTTTTTTTTTTTTTTCTTTTCAAAGAATTAGACTTCCTTAATGACTTAAGTCTGGGCTTTTGGACTGGCATTTTGGAATTTGTAAGAGGGCTTGGGATGGCATGATCAGCTTTCATGTGGAATAGACATCAACATGAGATTTTACTAACATATTTTAAACATGTTTGTTGTCATTGAAGGAATTTTCTTAGGCTTCTATTTGAAAACAGGAATTTTCAACGCTTAAAAGGTTAATCTGATGACAATTTCACCAAACCAGCACCATTTGTGCTGATATGATTGTAACGAATAATATAGTGATGCATTACAATCCTTCTAAGCAAAAAGGAGTGCATTACAAGATTAGGTTAATTATATTACAATATGTAGAGCTTAAAACTAAATATATCTGGGTTGGGCCCGTCTGGACGCCGGCCTTTGCTCAACCCCAGCTTTGTATATTTGATATCAGATCAAGTTGAAGCAGGACTTCTCCTCACTGAACTTCAGATTTTGAAGTTGTCCTCTGTAAATAAAATTCTTCTCTCTGTTCTCTTCTCCTCTCTCCTTTCCTTCAAGTGTAGGATTCAGTATATTTTCTCAATTTTTCTGTTGTCTGAGAGGCACGCTAGAGGCTAGATGTATCATTTGATGATGAATCATGGCCTCCAAACTTTTTGCGTCCCCACTTTAGATGCCCCCTTCTTCAAGCCATGGAAACCTACATGCAAGGATTAAAGGAGGACAGTTGTATATACATAACATGGAGTAGTTATCATGGTTTGGCCTCCCAGTGCTCCCCCACCCCATCCTTTCCAGAGGAAGTTGCTTCTTCCTCACAACTTGCAGCAAACTCTCCTTCTGGTATTACTCGTCCAGATAGAATCCTGACCGTATGAGGCCCCATGTGGATATATAATTACATACCAAGCGTTCCCCATCAATAACTGCTAATATGACTCCTAAATAGGATGTGGTTTGGACTCAATAATCAACCATGTTTAGGAATTTGATTCAACTGCTGTGAGTCACAGTAGTAGTACAATTTGTAGTCATTTATGATCTTTGCACGACAGTTGGCTCGAACGTGACAATTGAACCAATGGCTCGAAATACCGACAACAAGATCTTTTGCCATGCAATGATACAGTTTTGGCCTTGCCATCCAGTGGGGTTGAGTCCCAAGGCTTCATGATAAGCCACATGTGGCTACCAGTCTCGGAGCAGAGGAGGTCCATTCATCAAGAGAGGAACATGAGAACCATTCATTCCATCACAGTATGGATATGCCTGCCACAACCCGACTCCATGAGGACAAAACTTCAGATGCTTAGGCCTATCAAGGCAGAACAAAACCTATCCTTTTTAAGTTTTACTATCATCCATTTTCATTCTTACCAAGCTTATTTTACAACGTTTCAAGCCCCTGATAGTTCAATTAATCTATTATTAGGATCAAATCTCTATGATCTTAAAAGTTTAAGTTTAAGTTAATTGGTAGCAAATGAACATAAATTATAAACTTCTTAAACCATTCTTTTACGTCTCATATGAACTATGTATAGAATATTGCAATCTCTTTTTCTTTATCAATCGGTATTCTTATCATATGCTAAGGTTGAATCTATCTCAGATAGTTCATTGGTACTACAAAAATAGCTTCATGCCATAACAAAATTTTCTCCATCATTATTTTATAGGTAACCATTCAACTTCCGCACATCCTAATTAGTTTGATACCATTCGTAACCTTCAAAACTGTTTTCTAACTTAATTAATTTGTTAATAGATTGATTTTATATGATGTTAAAATTTTAAATTTAAATTAATTAATAATAAATAAATTTAAATTATAAATTTTATTTGAATCATTCTTTTTCATTTTAATTGAAACCATTCAAGGAGTACCACATATTGATTATAATGTCGTTAACCGACGAGCAATCCTGTCCGCTTTAGAGTGTTCCCACCGTATATTAAATTAGTAGCAGTATGCCTGTGGGGAATGTGAAGCCATGCATTTAAGTTACGCCATGATTACCAAATGGCAATCGATTACGGAGACGGCAAGCTTGCACGTCAAACTTAAATGGATGGCACTTACAGCAACCGTAAAGCATGCAATAATACCAATAATGCATGAGAAATAGGAACATGCATGTGGTGCAGTGATGCATAAACTTCACTACACCGTAAGCACAATAATATTCCAAACTTGTAAGGTGGCAAAAGTTTGTGATTGTCTTTAAATTCAAGACACAGCAAAAGTGCCAATTATTTAGGCATGTGTGCACTGTAAAGATGAAATATGAATTAACTTGCAGCCAACTTCATTCCTTTATAGAAAACCATTTGACGACAGACTCCTTTGCAAGTTAATCAGTTGATCTCAGCCCATCTGATGTAGAGATGGGCAATGGCTTAAGATAATTCAAGAAATGGTACCAACCGATTTAATTAAATTTTGAATTAGTTTTGAATTCAAAATTTTAGAACCAACATCCATTTGATCTTGGCTTTAGAGATCGATTCCTTAGTTATGACCCTAGAATTGATCATAATTTTTTTTCAAAAAAAGTAAAGTACTCTTAGAATCAAATTAAAAACCTTAGATATACCTTATAAGTCATCTACTATCTCTACAAAAGATATTTAATATTATATTGATCAATAAATATTATATATATTCTTTTTAATTAACATAACTAAGCAAAAAAATTAGCGATTAAATATTACACAAGTATCATTCAAAGAAAAAAAAAATTTAATAACATTTATTAATATTATAAGTTTTTTAAGCATTTTATAATGGCTTTTAACCTTTCACCCAATTTGTACAATCAAGAAAAGAATATTTAATATATTAAAAATGATAAAAAAAATTTGAAGCTAACGCAAATATATATATATAAGTTCTACTCTGAAATCAATCTAATTTGATTAGATTGGTTCTGAATTGGTTTCAAAATAAGGTAAGCTTGATTTTAGGTCCAAAATCTTGAAACCCATATTGATTGAATCAATTTTTTATATTGATACAGAACCAACCCAAATTGATTGATGCTCATCCGTAATCAGATGGGCATTAATTTTGATATAGAACCAATCCAAACCCTTTGCTCATCCCCAATGGGTTGGGCATAGCCCAAGCGCTCATGATTTGCACGCAACTCGACTTGCATGCGAGCATGGAGCAGGAGGAGGCATGATAGAGATGCATGGGGGCCATGGGATGTGATCCATCGGATGGCCTCGTGGTCCCTGCGTACGATTCAATCATCATGGGGCATTTCTACATGTGATGCAGCGCTTGTTTCGTGTATCACTTGGAGAGCATAGTCAGGGTAAGCTGGCATAATTAGTGGCATTTGTCTTTCTTTTGAGGGAGCCATGAGTGCCCTTAAAATAGGAGTAATTCGGGTCCATTGCAACCCAAGACTGATCACAAAACATCTCGTGATTCATGCACCACATGTGATGAGTAGTCATAAAGGCACATAGCCTGACGTGAAAATTTGAAGACCAATATGGATGGTGTAGGGGATAACATAGCAGAGCTTAATCACACTCCATTAAAATATTGTCCGCAAGGACATGACTATTGAAATCAAAGATTGAAAAAAAAAATAAAAAATAAAAAATAGTCCTACACTAAGAATAATGCTCCCATACCGCAAGGGAGGAAGGAGCACAAGCTTACAAGGATCACGACAAGAAAAATCACATCGTGACAAGAAAAATTGTCACAAAAAGTTGAAAGCTCATTACAAAAACTTTTTGTGATAAAATTTCCGCCGACACTAAGACTGCTGCATACGTACACCTTCATTGCTACAAAGATTTTATGGCGAGACAAGAAATGTTTTGTTTTTGTAACGGCAGTATGCTGGAACAAAAGATCCCTCGTTTTTGTGACAGCTAAAAGTGTGTATATATATATATATTTATAGTCATGTGAAGCATGCATTTAACCAATAAATAGTGTTGGTTATTTTTTACGACAAAGTATATGCTGGCATTGAATACCCGCTGAAATATGAAAACCAATCATACAGAACAATACAGCACAATTTGGTGAATAACTTTGGTTGATAATTCAAATTCACATATAAGTCACAAATGCATCCAAAATATCTCTCCACGAACAATCCAAGATCATTCATGCATCCAAAATAGGATTTTCAAATCATCCAAAAAGTCTACCATATTTTCAAGTCCACATTCATGTCATGCAAATTGTAAATTTAGTAGTTCAACAAAGCATCTCCACAATCCTTACAAGCATCCTCAACCTGCAATGATAGGGACATGAAATCATTAACTTTTAGAAAAACTTAACACACAGTATTTGTATTGACTTAAGTTACATGCTATTAAATAAAAAAATTAAAAAAACCAAGTATGACAATTTGATGACCCTACTTGGAAAGGTGCTAGTGAACCAAAAACGGAAGCCAGGCTTGCTTGGATCATCTCATCTTAGCCCTTCAACAGCCCTACTGATCCCCATCTTTTGGGTCTCCTTCCGAGTCTTCATTTCATCTTATTATTGATGCAACTAGTTAATCCTCCCCAGCACTTTGATATGAAAATAACCTGATTTTGAACCAGTTACATGTGACAACATCTCATCATGGACATAGGGATAGACCCTTCCTCTGACTGTTGGGCAACAACCACAGGAAAATCAAAAACTTTACCAAACATAATAACACAAAGTAACAGTTGAAACACAATAATATCTTGCTAGAAGCAAAATCATATACATTACCTCCTTTGACTTAGAATCAGACCGCTGTAATTTCCTTTCTTTTCCTATGCTACAAGAGCCATATCTCATAAAGGTGAGGCTTTCTCTCCCATCTCAAAATCTCTGTCATCCAAAATACAATAACAGTAGTTATGTATTATGTTCTACCAAAACATATTTCATAAATGAGTGGCAAACATGCATAAGAAAACATTCAAAACTAATGGATAACTCAACAGAGAGATGTAATTTGGTATTTTAATTGCAATCATGGACCCAACTCAGAAAGCATGATACATTTTAGCAGAAATTATGAACACGTCTATAGTAAATTGAACCTGCTTTTAGCCTTCATTTACCCTCTAGAATCATCAAACCTGAAATACATTTATCAAATTTACACAAATGCAGCTCACTCATTGAAATCTTTCCATTAGACCTATAAGCTGTATAACTCTCTTTCTAGCATCCACATCAATTGAACTAAAGTGGCCCCTTAAATTTATCGGAAAACCTAAACTTGTCCAGTTCTGTGTTGTTATTACATTCTGGATGGCAACCCTCACCCAGGACATAAGATTTCTTATTTTTTAGGACTGCAATCACATAAACACAATCCTAACCTCTTGGAATCTGCATCACGTGGCACTATTGATTCTGACAAATCATATGGCCACATTGGCGAGAGAGCCATGATCACAGACTGATGCAGTATCCTATTATTGTAACGTATAGAAGATGCTGATTGCATGCTTTTGTAGCGTAGATTTACTTGAGCAGAGCAAATGTGACTGCAAAAAGAAAGAAGTCGGCAATGAGAGCTAAGATTAAAGACAAGCATTTTAAGTTTCCATCAAATTATGCATATGTATTCTGTTCAGAGAGAAGAGTGTATCGTGTAATGAGAAGACATCAGCCAAAAGAAAGAGGATGGCAGGTTTTAACTTGCGAATTTGTCAAATTGGAACATGGACAGTTGCTTCTGTAGATTAATTTGAGAAACAAATAGACTTTCATAGATTACAAGGTAACCAGCTTGGCCTATCAAGCAGCAATCTTGTTGTTCAGGTGCAAGCAAAAAGACCAATGTAACACACTCTGCAGGTTGAAAGTTTAGCAGGTGATGCAAATGAAGTGGAAGCATGGTTCTGGCTACAGAAGCGAATACTCTATCATGGCCTCAATCTTGTAAAAATTTCTTGAGATATCTGATGTACTGATAGAACAATAAAAAAAAAAAAAAGCCAAGCTAACATTAACCTTATTTTCATTTACTGCCAAGTCACGTCGTAACTAAGATCCTTGTATCAAACAATCAAGTCAGACTATCAAGCTCAAGCACATATGCCTCATCCAGATTAAGGTTGCTTGCTTGTGGAAGATTGCAAAGGGTTACACATATAGACCACAATATCTTGCTGTTTTGATATGTATTTCCCTTTTTGTGTGTGTGTGTGTGTGTGTGTGTGTGTGTGTGTGTGTGTGTGTGTGTTGGACACTCTTCCCCATACCCATGGTTGAATCCACTGCCGCATGTGCTCCCACTTCTAGTGTGTTGGACACTCTTCCCCATACCCATGGTTGAATCCAGTGCCGCACGTGCTCCCACTTCTAGTAACTAAGGACAATGCCAAAAGTTAGAATAGCTACGCCAAAAACAAGATATATCTTGAATTTGTTAGGCGACTGCATAATTAAATATTGGCACATAATTACCTCATTGTGGTAAAAGATGAAGATGAAGTTACCGAGTAGCTATGTGTTCATATGGAATGATCTTTTTAAGGCATTTAAAAGAAACATGCATAATTATCAGTCAATATAGGATCTAATCCTGGAAGAGATGGTTAGCAAAAGCTTTGTATGATACTGGTCACTAATTAATCAAAAGATGGAAAGATAAATTCCACATAGACAACAATAAATTATAATAATTATGACTTAAAATTTAACATATATCAAATCTATCTTCATAATTAATAGTCAACTCCTAAGAACAGATACCAAAATAAGCATGACACTTTTGTAGCATGATCTTGGAATATGTATAACAAATTATTTGGAAATTTGGAATATTGAATTTATCTTGCCTAGTCCCTGATGAGGCTTATGAGCAAAATCATAAACCTAGAAATAATGCCACTGTGCTACTCATGAACAAATTAAGATATTGAAGTATGATCTGATGCGGTCACCAGAAATTACGAAGGATCTACCTGCAGTTAAACTGGAGTGAACATGTCACTGATCACTTAGCAGGGTGATTAATTTTGCTCACTATTTGTGCTGTGCCATCTTTCAACATTTGTTTTCATAATTTTCTCAAAAGAACTTTGTCCTCACAGTCTTTCTACAGAATCCCAGCAAATGAGCTGAGATTATATCAAGCAGATTTAGGGATGCAATAATCTGAACTGCAACATGATAACGAATAAACAACAATGTTGGATAACATATAATGTTGGGAAACACAAAAAAGCAACCACAATATCATTTTTTACCATGGACTCCTCAATCTCAGCATAAGACTTAGACCCGTATGTGTGCTTGGTAATGAATTTGCTCCGATTCTCAGAATTTCACTCGCTCACAGCCTGGTAGTGTATATTACAAATACATTAGAATGATATTTGAATGTAACAAATAGAAGATGACGCATTATTACATAAAGTCATTGAATTAAGCCATGTTATCAATCATTCAACATGAGATGGGTAGAATAGTTACCATGGTAAAATCTATAAATCCAATGCTAAGTTTTTAAGTGTATTCAAACCTTGAAATATTCAGACCCGACAAATACTTATTATATGCTTCCAATCACCCAAACAAAACCACTGTAATATTTGCAGGAAGTTCTTCATCAGTCTTAGAGGACTTATACACCTTATGCAGCTGACTATGCAAAAATTCTATAAAATTTTCTTTACAACTTATAAAATTTTGCTTCTTTCCTATTAGGCTCTTGAGGAAGACATCCCTTCTTATGGCTGTTCACCCCCTCTAAGCATTACAATCCATGTTTGTGAAACAACAAGCATCATGAACCACTCCAACCTCTAAGTGTGTCTTCATCCAAAGTGTCTTGTGGATCCACAATAACTTCCTCACTGCATGGAGCATTGCATTGTTTCACTATTTCTCCATTAAGAAACCATGAGGTGTAAGTTCTTCGGTTCCCATTTTTCAGCAAATCAACTTGAATATTATGTAGATACTTGAAATTGACAATCCTACATTTTGTGCAAGGGAACCAAAACTTGTCCCCTGCACCAGATTCAGCAAATGCAATATTGAGGAATGCATCAACTCCCTCTCTATGCTCAAGACTTGCTCAATCATTGACATTTATTTAATGCTTATCTAACATTATGTCCTAGATCATAGATCAAAAATTTTCTTAGAAATAACACAATGCATGCACATAATGCCTACCAAAATTAGTGAAATTTAGTCGAAATATGTAAAGAAAGATCCTAAAAACCATTAAAGTTATGACAACTTATAAATGAGGATTAACTATTTTTTCAGCAATTTATTCACTATAATAAAACATTGCGTTCAACATAATCACCATTCAAAGAAACTACAATGCGATAGCTGTACATGGACATGCAAATTACAATGCCGTCGGCACACACACATATAATTACACCATCAAATTAGAGCAAATTATCTACTATGGGTGGGTAGTTGCAAGTGAACTATATCTCTAACCATAGCAAATGAAACTATGCAACCGAACATTTTATGAAGTAACTTGAGGTTTCATCCATCTCAAACTATATTTTAATTCTTGAGAACCGAAAGCCTAGCTTAGATGATAATTCCAATCTTTAAGCAGATATTTCTTCATTTATCTTCTTTCAGACAAATGATATTTCTCCACCTAATTCTTGACAACAAACATTGACGATTCTAAACATACAAACGCATAACCAAAAAGATGGGAAATTGAACCAAGCTGAGAGAACCTCTAAAGTTGCCATTTATTGTAAAACTTATTCAGATCCATTATGTTCTGTACCTTCTCAACGTAAAAAAAGAAAACTAGGAGGCTCTTTACCCTAAAAAAGTAAGCCTAGAAGAAAGTAAAATAATGAAAGGAAGCCAACCATTACAATTCCAAGCTCTCTCACTCTAACAGCTACCCAAATTGCATCACAGTAAGTATATATGAAATCAAAAATGAAAAATTAAAGCACAAGGATGGATAGTCGTTCTCAAGCTTCTAATTGTAAAACACATAATCGAATTCTACTTATAAATTATCATTGTAGAATATCAAATCCATCACCACAGCAATACTAACCTCCCCGCAGCCAGCAACTTTCCTCATAGAGATACTATTGTATCACTATTATAGATTCTGACATAAAAAATCCACCACTATGGTCTTCCAAGGTGTTGCAGTGCTGTTGAAACTTCACCAAAAAAAAAAAAAAAGTCAAGAGATTAAAAACCAAGACAAAAATCAAATTTGTTATCTTTTATTATTTTGCTAGAAGGCCTCACAAGCTGCCAGTTAGCAGAGGGCCTCCACTTTGGGTCAAATGTCCCAAATTGATAAGAAGAACACAGGAGCCCAGAGTGTGAGCTGCAAATTGGGTTCACAACAGTATATATCTGTGTGGACAGCATAGATAACTCTTTTATTAGACGACTCATTTGCATTTATATCTGGTCATTGTCATGCTTTGACCTTGATTGCATCATAAATTTTTAGGATTTTGTTATTTCCTTTTTTTTTGGCTATCAGCCTATTAGGTTAGATTTTAACATGCCCTATTTCCTTTAAAATCAGATACCTGTTCTTGCAAGCTAACTAAAAAGCTAAACTATGTACGTTAACAGCCCTCTGCAGCTTTGCGGCTCAACTAATATGACAAGAATATCATCTTGCTAAGTTAACTTGTGGTGGTACTACATCAAATCATAGAAGTTAAACTTGTCGCATGTAGGTGGATTTTTTCAGCATTTTCATATATTTTGGTGTATCTATATATCTGACTTTTAAACTTCTATAGGCTCATTCACTAGCTGTTCAATACACGCACATGCATGCATGCTCGCAGACACACAATTGTATAGACTAGGAAAGAAACAAAATACATGGGGTACTGGTGTCTAGCAATCATCTTCTTTGGGATTTTCTCTAGAACAGAAGAACAACTTAATTTTATATATACACTCATAAAGTCTATTATGAAATATTACTCATGCACTAGATATTGAATCATGACTCACAATTGTTAGTAATATGATATGTTCATCAAAGTGAAGAATGAGGCCATCACAAAATCTTCCAGAAAGTTCAACCTTTTTTTAATAAAATTCATGATATACAAGCATATTTGTGCATGCCCATGCACGTGCATGCACATGTGTGTGCACTCATAATTGGTGCAAGGGTGGAATAAGCAGTTGGGAATTCAGGATCTGGAGCGCAGAAAAATGGTACTCAGGTTATATGAGAGAGAACAACATTGACTCTTTTGGCAGGAGCCCATAATTTTGATATGTATGGGAGACCGTCGGAATTATATCTGCGAATGGAGCAAAGGTTATATGGCATTCAAGGCCAAAGATGATTTCACACAGAGGTACAGATTTTCATTGGGGTGTTCAGATTCAGGAATGGGACAGGCAGGATTATCATCTTCCTATGGGCTCTCTATTCCAAATGGAGGAATATTTATAATGCAGAGGTATGCTCCTCGTCGTGATGAGACAAACTATGGAGGGACCGGAAATCTTAGCCCAGGTGCATCCATTCATAGCAGAAGCAACATATATGACATGCCTGGAATGAGGCAGGACATACCTCCCAACTCAATGACATTTGCATCCGGATCTTATCCCCCAAACCCTCCATCTGCATTATATCCCCACACCCTCCACCCTCCAGCAGGTGGCTCCCTGACTGATAAAGCAGTAAGAGTGTTATATCTATCAACAACTCTGTGACATGTGATTCATGAAAAGTATATTTAAGATACTTTTCAAAATCTGATGGTCTGCTTGGCCTAGACAATAAGTAGTTGTATCTGGGCATTGGTTTCCTGAGAACAGAGACATGCTGTTGCTAAGCTGTCACTGCTGTAAAATATACATGGAACTATCATATTTATTTGAATGAGTTAACAGCTGGTCTCTTTTGCTTTCTTGGCTGCAACCTCTAGGCTTTTTCTGACATCAATAGTGTGGCCTGCATTGTTTTGCAACTGTGGTGATTTTGAATTGTGATTGAACAGGGAAGTTGAGAATACAAAGATCATGAAACCATATTGCTTCGTTCATCAGCTAACCCTTGAAGATGCTGGTCTTTGTGGCATAAATATCCAGTACTTGAAGGATGTGAGGAAAAAAATATTAACTCACACAGGCGTGAAGAGTGAATGATGTCAATGCCCCTACCAAGGATTAGGTCCAACTGAGTTTCGATAAATACACCATCGCACCGCTTCTTTCCAACGATTTGAAGCAGACTTCCTGATCAAAGAAGCTCCAGAATAAGGAAAGCATTAAAATTTTCAAAATTACGAATGATAAATAATCAAATATAAGTTGAGAAGAACGAGCAACCAGCTCCAAATGATCAAGCATCGGAGGTAGGGGGTTCTACTCATCAGTCATAACAGGTCTTCTGGATGTATGGCTCGGAATTTTGCTTGCTGTTTTCGTTGTTATCTAAGTCGAGATTACCTGTAGCAGTGTAAGTTGCTTTGGAGATGCTGCGAAGCCCAGTTTTGCCTGATCTACAGGTAATCTAATTTTAACTTCTCTCAATGGATTTTTTTTTTTTTTTTAAACACCAGCTTCTCTCATTTCATTGTTCAATGAAAATTGTGGTGGCTTGACCACCGTTTTGCTTAAACGAAAATATAATTGATGCTCTTGGCCTAAAGAAAATTACTGAAGAGAAGAAAAGCTAATTGGATGGGAGATTCTATTGGTTAAAAAAAATAATAATAAAAAAGAAAATCCCTTGAAAAAAAAAAAAAAACCTGAACCCACGAATTTAGGGGAGCAATATGAGAGACTCTGGCGCAAGAATCGGGTGATGGAGGAGAGAACAAGGATTGGAGGAAGAAATGTAAGCAAAAAAAAAGCAAGAAATTCGAGGCATAAGAGTAGAGGGAAACTGGTGAGAACCATTCGAGTATCTCTCTTTTTAACTCTAAAACTCTAGTTCTTCAATCGAGATAGAGGACCAGAACGAGACGAGGGTTTGGTGTGCTGCATCGAGTCCGAAGAGAAGCGACGCCATGGAAGGACGAAGACGGTTCATGGATGTCGGGTGGGTTAACGGCCGGGAGATATCGAGGCCGAGGTGGCCGAGGACGACGCCGCCGGAGAGACGCAACGCATTTGATTTAGGGCGTGATGGGACGAGCCACAGAGAGCGGGAGCGGGAAGAGCTTTTTATTTTTATTTTTATTTATTTATTTGCTGATTGGATAAAACCGGGTCTAAGTGAAAGATTTTAGATTCAATTCATCATTTATATTAGATGAGGTTTGCATCTGAACTGAGCTCTATGCTTTTATAATTAAAAACTAATGAGTATCAAATATAGAATCCCTATTTCTTTTTTTTGAAGAAAAGTAAAGGGAATTAAGTTAAACTTATTTTTTATGAAGAAATTTTTAATTCCATCAAAACTATCGTTCATTCAGAAGGTTATAAATTATAAGTTTTAAAATATATATTAATAAAATTAAAAACATTATAATAATAATTTATCAACATAAATAATAAATATAAGTGTTTAAATATAAGTGTACATAAATGAAAGAAAATATAGGTGCTATGGTGAAAAAGAAAAAAAATTTAAATAAAAAAATATTCAATGAATCATTCAGGATAATTATAATAAAAGAGAAGAAAAATTATATGAAACAGGCTTTTGGGTGAGGCCAAATGAAGTTTAAGCTAAATTAAACCTATTTTTTTGTTTATTCAAGTTAAACTTAAATGGTGTATAATTAAGTCAGTTGAAAAAGATTGGTTTGAACAATACAAGATTTGAACTCAATCTAGAATTAAGATTCGGCTTAATTTTTGAACCCGACCTAACGTAAGGATCTTTAAATACAAATTGGATCAAATCTAATATGGTTCGAACTAGATTATATCACAAGTTAACTCTTCTATTTACCAGCTCATTTAATGAGAATATATAATATATAGTACTATTTAAAGGCTACCTATATAGTCTACTATATATTTTGGAGTATATATATATATATGCATGCATGTGCATAAAAAGTTTTATTCAATGAATCATTCAGGATAATTATAATAAAAGAGAAGAAAAATTATATGAAACAGACTTTTGGGTGAGGCCAAATGAAGTTTAAGCTAAATTAAACCTATTTTTTTGTTTATTCAAGTTAAACTTAGATGGTGTATAATTAAGTCAGTTGAATAAGATTAGTTTGAACAATACAAGATTTGAACTCAATCCAGAATTAAGATTTGGCTTAATTTTTTAACCCGACCTAACGTAAGGATCTTTAAATACAAATTGGATCAAATCTAATATAGTTCGAACTAGATTATATCACAAGTTAACTCTTCTATTTACCAGCTCATTTAAGAAGAATATATAATATATAGTACTGTTTAAAGGCTACCTATATAGTCTACTATATATTTTGGAGTATATATATATATATATATATATATATATATATATATATATATATATATATATATATATATGCATGCATGTGCATAAAAGGTTTTATTTTTTATTTATAAAAAATTAAAAATAAAATAATAATGAACCAAGGGATTGGATCATAATTTTTCTTTCTTTTGAACAGTCACTAGTAAGTTCATTTATCACAAGTGGCATTGTTGTGCTATATTTATTACCATCGACAAATCATGCATATAGCAAATATAAAATTTTGAATTATAATATATGAATTATAAAAATAAAATATTAAAATTTTGAAAGAAAATAATATACAATGAAATGTTATGAAATACTTAAATTGAAATGACAGTATAAGATTTTAAATAAAATATATCCAACAATTAGAATTTTTAAATTTAAATATAATTGATTGCAAATATTCTAACTAGTTTATATCCAGAGGAGAAGGATTAAACCAAGCGGAACTAGATGGAAAAAAAAAGAAGAGAAAAAGATCTATAAAATACCCTATTTATTCTAAAAAGAACGATATTTGTTGATTTTTTGAATTTCTTAATTTAGTTACAACTTGATTAAAGAACTATTAAACTTGAAAAATATCTAATGATGCCTTGCCTATAATGTTGACAAATGGAACTTAGAGAACAATAAGCCAAAATTTAAGATTGCCACCTGCTAACAATCAAAGACTGCCATATTTGGTGTATTCACAGATGCAGATAAGATAATTAAATGCATTGGAGAAGATATTTATCTCTTTCTACCTATATGAGTCCACCTTTCCTTTTCAGAGTGCCGAATACCTTCTTTACTTAGACTATCGGAAAAACACAAGCGATCGGTAAGGTTTCTTTCTACATGTGCCGAATACCTTCTTTTTCTTGTTCGAATCGATTAATTTCTTGCTTATAGCTGCTATTGCTTTGAAGAATTTTTATATCTATGAATAAGTTGTTTGGTTGATTTTACAAAACTTGATTTTAACAGGTTTTATTAATCTGAATGCTTGCAAAATAAAAGAGATTAGATTTCAAGCAAAATGAGTATCTTATGGTACCTATCGTGTAGATCAATTTGAAAAGAAAGAAGTGAAAGGGTTTTTTCTTGAGAAAACCCTCCTTTCAAGTGATTCTTAGATCCGCTACTTATTACATTAGATATCGAAAGATATTTTATAGCTATTAAAAGTAATCGGAAGAGTTTGGCTTAGAAAGCTTGTTGATTTGTGTGATGATTTGTTAGACCAGATGAGAGTATCCTTTTCTTTCTTTTCTCCTCATCTCTTTCTGATAAATTTGAGGAATACTTATTTTTTCCTCTTTTTTTTTCTTGAAATTAATAAGAAAGTATAGATCTATATTTTCCCTCCTCCAAACTTGTTCGTTCTGAATGCAAACTTTAACTTTTAGATTAAAAATCTTAATTCTTTTTCAGAAACAAAATTTTCATCCACCGATCACATAATTTTGTCTTAACAAATGATCTGACTTTGCACCTCTTTTTTTTGCCCTCTTTTCTTCCTCCTCTTCTCTGAATCTTCTTGATCTGCTCCCCTTCATCCACCTCTCTCATCCCTCCTTTTATATTGTTTCTATGTTAGCCAAGACAACATTCATAGAACTAAATAGCTTCATTTTGTTTGATCAAACATGCATGAAGCACTTACAAATAAAGTGTAGATGCTTGGCTTATATATAATACTAACAGTTAATCATTCAAATTAAACTAATGTAGTGTATGGTCTCATGCAATGCGTTTTCTTTTCTTTTTATTCTTAATATTGGATTGGATCTGCTAGCAAAATTATTTTTATCATGTCTATATTATTTTATGAACTTGTTTAAGCTGTCTTTTCAATAGATTGCAAATTCATTTTGTAATAATAACATGAAGTGTATTTTCTGATTTAGTCTTCTTAAATCTAGAGCAGTGTTGTCTCATCTTTTTTTCATCTTTAGAGTTTGGTCCATAACCATTATTCTTGAGTCTTGATTCATATTACAGTTTGTTTTGAGTTTAACTCAGGGCATGGCTCCTAATGTGCCAAAAAGGATATGACTCATAATATGTGTAGCACATAACTTCTAATCCTTATAAAACATGGCTTCTAATTCTTATAGAATATAACAGGCCTTTTTTCTATATAAACATTTGTAATCTTTTGAAAACGAGTAAGAGAGAGTTGAGTCAAAGGGAGATGTTCTAGTTCTATTGTGTATGCATGGACTCAGGTTTGGCGAAAGTAAGTACTTGCATCACCACTACTGGTGTGGACATTGGACATAGGTAAGTCAACTGAACTACATTAAATCTTATGTGCACTCTTGTTTCCTTTTCTTCTTAGCAATCTTTTCTTCCCTGATGCAACAATCCACATAAATAATTTGTTCTACAAGAGAACAAAGAGGCCAATCTAGTAATGTATAAAAGTGGGTTCAGTTATTTGGATTAAATGGGTCAAAAGTATCTACTGAAGGTCATGAAGATAATTCTTTCTTTCCTGTTACAATCTGTTGGCTGGATCGCCTTGACTTCAACAAAGGCCCCATGGTGATCCTTGATAGAAATTGTGATTTAGATATGAGATGGCTTCTATTTTCAAGTTCCAATTTATCTCTACCTGTTGCCTCCTTGGGTCTCCCTGCTGATAGATAATGCTCCAAAAACGGCTGATTAGAGACAGTTTATGGAAAAGATTGGGAAAAATTTCATCCCAGAGAGTAAAATCCCTGTCTTTTGGAGGAAAATTGATGATGTAGTTGAATGTCAAATTGTCAGAATTGTCTATATGTTGCATGTCAGTTTTCAAGCTACCCTCTTGGATGATAAAAATTATTGATGAGTACATAAGAATTTTCTTTTAGAAAGGCTCCAAAACTGCTTCTGGGCATCCATGTTTGGCTTATTGTTTAATTAGTTTGTAGGTCTAAAGAAAGAAGGTGGTCTAGGGATCAAAAATTTGAACAATAAGAACTCTGCACTTCTGGGAAAGTGTGGTTGGAGATGATTAAGATTGGACAACAGGGTTTGGATAAAGCAAACCTTTCATGAAAAGAGCTGACATAGCAATGCCACAAGTTTGAAGGAATATTTCTGATACCTTACCAATCCCTTGGAACAGAATCAGACTTAAGATTGAAAATAGTAAATTGGCTAGATTTTAGAAGGATGAATGGTCTGAGGATTCAATTCAATGGCATAAATATTGAAACCTCCATTCTCATGTTATCAAACCTGATGCCTCTGCTGCTTCTCAATGTTAGAACTTAAAAATATTTACAGACCTCTAACGTTCAAATAAATGAAAGAATGGACTAAAATGAAAAGATTCTTGGTTGATACATCACTTTGAAAGAGAACCAATAACAATAATGGTAGCTAGAAGGAATTATATTCTTTCATCCTTGATCGTGGTCTAAGATTTTTTTTTTTTTCAGCCCATTGGAAATCCTGCACACCTGGAAAAAATTAAGCGTAATACTCTAATCCCACCTTCTGATCTAATTAATCTGTTAAAGGGCCGAGTCCATGAAACCTTCAAAATTTGAGTATAAGTTAATTAATAGAAAATAAACTAGAGTTACAAGCTCTTCAAACTTTTTTTTTCTAATCAATTAATACCCTAAAATTGTTTTACATCGGATGAAAAAAAAAGTTTGAAAAGCTTATAGCTCAAATTCACTTCCTACTAGTTAACTTGCACTTGAGTTTTTAAGGTTCCGTAGACTCGTCCCCAAGCAGGTTAATTGAACCAGCGTACCAATTAACTTGCACCTTAGGAAAGGTTTGGGTGGTTGTCTTTTGCAACAATAGAGAAGAAAAGTAGCCATATATTTTTTAATTGTCAACTCACAAGATCAATTTAACCAATTTTCTCTCAAACCCTTTATTTGATGGGAAGAGTCCATCTTAATCATTTGGACTTTATAAAGAAAGAAAAGATTACCTAGACAGTGGAGATCTGTGCGGGAAAGGAAAGAAGAACAGAGCACTTCACAAGAAGAATACTGTAGAGAGATTGCTCAAAAAATAAGAAACTATGGAGAGGGTGCATTGGGATATTCAAGTCCTTGTCACTATTATCCAGTAGGAAGCAGCTTAAAGAGAAGGATGATTGGTTTCCTTGTTGTTTGCTCATGAGAAGTCTTGTAGTGCTTTTGCACTCATCTCTCTCTTGGGTATAGATGATGGGTTTCCTTACCCTTACAGTTCCTTTTGGAACTCTGATGTGATTGTATGTTCCTTCTTTTCCCAATAAAACGGATGATTCAAAGAAAACTATTATCTACCACAGGCAAGATGTCGCATGCTCCTCTTCTCCATTTTTTTAGTAACATGTATTCTTTCCATATTACAGATTAAAACTTCTTTTCAGTAGCTCAACTCATAATATCACTTGGTACTTGCTTAATGACATCACCTCCTGCCACTTGGGCAAGAGATCAGTGTTTGATTCTAGTTGAACTCAAGCTCTAAGGATGAGATGGAGATAAGATATAAAAGACGAATATTAGCCCTTCCTAGTCTTTTATATAATAATAATAATAATAATAAACTAATTTTTATTTTTTAAAAAAAAGTTCTACTCATAGTATATTTGTGAAATAGCCTCTCATGTACTCGTGATTTAAACATCCAGGGATCAGAGGCAACCCAGAGAGATGGCGTGGGGCTCTATCGTGTGCTTCCTGTTGATGCTATTCTCCACGTTTCGTCATGCTACCGATGCAGGTAACCATGCTATAGACCATCTTATCTACCATGCATGGTAGATAAGATGAGATGAATATATCCTCAGATGAAAGATTAAACATCAAAAGCCTTAGCAAACACCTCTCTGTCTCTGGATAGTGTCGAAGATTGCTAATGGCCATTCTTGTGTTAGCTCTAAATTAAACTTGTCTGATATAATTCTTGTGTCTTGGTGCAGCCTACTCCCCCAAGATGGGCATATGCTATGGCACAAAAGGAGACAATCTTCCAACTCCAAGAGAGGTCATAGCCCTGTTAAAAGGTTGCAGCATCAAGAAACTGAGGCTCTATGATACCAACTCTCAACTGTTGGAAGCAGTGGCAGCCATAATAAATCCACCCGACGTGTTGGAGCTCGCTGTCACCGTGAAAAATGAGGAGCTGGCCGTTCTCGCCGCAAGCCCGGATGCTGCCATTGCCTGGGTTGGCATGAACATTCTCCCCTTCAGTACCCCAGTGCTTACCTTCCAGGACATTTTGGTTGGCAATGAGGTGGTTCCTGGAGTGAATGCCCGCGATGTCGTCCCTGCCATGCGAAACCTCCATTCTGCTCTGCAACTTGCCAACATGACCGAGTGCATGGTCTCGGCGGCCGTCTCTTACTCGGTGCTTCAAAACACCTTCCCTCCTTCTCAGGCCACATTCACTCCAGAAGCCAATGAGATCATGAAGGACCTTGTGGCCTTCCAGCTAAGCTTGCCCTCAGGCATCAGAGGCCATATATACATCAACATATACCCTTACTTCTCTTATGCTGCTGACCAGGAACATATATCTTTGGATCATGCATTGTTCCAAGGGAAGGCTCCAATGTTCCAAGATGGCAACCTAACCTACTGGAATCTTTTGGACGCAATGTATGATGCCTTCCTATGGGCTTTGGAGAAGATTGGTGGAACTGAGTTACCTGTGATGGTAGGGGAGAGTGGCTGGCCGTCAGCAGGCAGTGGCACATCTACGACCCCTGAGCTCGCAAGTAGGTACCTTTCCAATTTCTACAGCCACATCAGTAAAGCTGGGACTCCCAAGCTCTCCTCCAAGGACGAGAGCTTTGAAGGAGCTTATGTGTATGCCCTCTATGACGAGAATCTTAAGCCTGCAGGAGTGGAGCAGCACTTTGGCTTGTTCTACCCCAATATGAAACCTGTGTACACCCCTAATCCAATGTGTCAAATTGATTAGGTGTCTGGCTTCGATATCAATAAAACATGCCTGCTTAGTCTGTGATCTCAACATCAATGCGAGTTATGGTCACTTTAAATTGCGTAAATTGTTGCAACACTTACATTCACAGCTGTAAAATTCGTTTCAGACGTAATTTCACAGGTAGCCAAACAGGTTCTTTGAAATAAAAATAATCACCCTTCCTCTGAAAAGTTAAAAAAAAAAAAAAAAAAAAAACAATAATGGAAATTCATAAATTGAAAAAACCTCTACTACACTACTACCAAGAGATCTGATCCTAATAATACTCATTCTTGACTCCCCAAAATACACCACACAGCTACAATTTTCAATTAATGCTGGACGGCTAAACCAGCTCAAGCTTCACACTAGAGTGGGCAAGTCAACGTATATCCGACCATTTATAAACCATAAATTGTTGTTCAGCCTGCGGCATAACAGATTCTTTTCGTGCTATAAACTGCAGAACTCAAAATTGATCACCATGTCGAAGGACAAAGCAAGACAGTCTTCAACTGTGTGCGCTAAGATGTTGCAGACTACTTCCTTGGATCTCTGTTTCTAACCATCAGCAGCAGTGAACCCTCTATAGTCATCGGAGCAGCATTAGAAGATCCCATCTTCTCAGAAATGTATTTCTACCTAATCCTGCAGTGATGGTAGCACATCCCTTTTCTACCTGTAAGTTGAATTCCATCAGAGAAGGTGACCAGCAACCTCATCAGGAGGGCCCTGCATCAGGAGGGCCCTGGGGCAGCAGGGCCCTGGGGCTGAACCGGCAAGGATGGAGAAATAATAGCATGCTAATTTATTGGACAGAACAAACCACCAAGAATGGCTGACTTCATATCAAAGAACTTAAAAGAGATTAGTTCAAGTTAACATCCTTACAAAAAGGAGCCAGATTTCTCAAGTGGGGCCATAACAGTACAAGAAAGATAAAGTCATATTTTTGAAATCAGTTTAGCTGATTTGGCCATGAAGGCATTTGAAATGGCCGATGTATAAAATCAGAAATAATAGATGTATAAAATCTTCCAACGAGATAGTGCTTTTTCAAACCTACACATACTTTTGCCAAAACCACATCCGAAGGAAGGCCAGCCACTTCTTCCAGAGCCTTTGAGGCTAGGAAACAATTCTGATTTTGGCCAGCCAGTGGGAACCCGAGCAAAGGCAACTTCCAAATCATCAGGTGCTAGCCTAACAGCCCGGCCTCACTCAGGAATAGACATTCGAAATGCTATCAATCAAAGAAAATAAGTGATTCGTTTTTAGCCCTTATAAAAAGAAAACTAATTCTTGAACTTCTTTCACACTCATGTCATATTAAGAAAAATAAGACTAAATAAAGAAACTAGCAAAATAGATATATATCAACATGATTGTGCCTAGTTCCAAAAATAAGTTCCTTTGATGTAAATCCCAAGTTCCAACCTTCATTAGATAGGAATTTTGTGTACCATTACAACAATAACTGAATTACAACATGAACAGACTTCATAGTCAATCAAGGAACACAGGAGTCTCTAACTTACATGTCCTGGCTTGGCTTCATTGGAAATCTCATGTGATGATTTCTCTAACGAGCCAATCCAAACTAGGGTATGCAAAGTACAATATCAAGAAAGAAGGCAATGCAAACAGGATAGTGACAAGGATGTACAGGACCAGAATGGCAGCACTAGCAGGTATTGCATATAGAACAATGAGGACAAATATGAGAACCAGGGGGAACTTGGCAGTCAAGTGAACAAATAAAATCAGCAACTCCCGAAGTGACGCATGAATCCTTTCCACATTGAAGTAGTTAGCCCTCGGACCTGGTTGATTTGTATTAGAGTGTGAACCATCTGGATGCATGTACTGGGGGATTCTTCTGAGGTTGTGGTGGTTGTTATTGCCGCCCACAGCCAAACCACCATTTGGACGGCATGCCAGTTGGCTGTCTGCATTAAATGAAGAATAAGATTCTGCCTGGTCACTGTTCTTGCTTTCAACCATCCAGAGTAGGAAATAATTCTTTCTTGGAAACTTTAGATGGCCCTTGTAAATCAGCCGAAAAGATAATAAGTGGCACCATGGGCATGAAATGAAGAGGGGAAGCTGGACAGGTAGAGATGGAAATTTCATGACAGCCCACTGAAGTCCTAGGACACAGTTCTTGCAGAGGGTGTGGCCACACCATAAAACATAAGGCACATTTTCCACAATGTTGAAGGATTCCCAACAAATTGGGCATTCAAGCCCTTCTTCCGTATGAGCATGTGGTGTAGCTTCATCATCAGAACAATCGACATTTGTCAGGCTTGGCTTTAATTTGATGCTCCTTGGACCTAAATTTCCAGTTATGGCATGTGAACCAAACCTCCACATTATGCTTGCCGAAAGGGTGAACTTATTATAAGGAGGACATCAGCACTGGCTCTATGGGAGAAAAAGTCAGACAGCTTCACATATGCATCAGATTTGATCCTCAAGCCTGACATCAGAAGGACTCATATGGTAAACAAAATAATCTCAAGTTTATACTGATATGAACACAAAAGAACACAATCAACAGACTTAGGATGGGTATGCAACAATTCCATGCTTTGTTATTAACCAGCAACATGTGTCCATTAACAGAACCATACAGAAGTCTCAAGGTTTAATGCTTAATGCTTAAAAGTACAGTGCAGAGAACATGCATCACAAACCAGATTTACTAACAAATTGCCATTAAAAAAAAATGCTGTGTAGGGATCATTTATCCCATGAAATATATGATTAATAAATAGGATACATCCAGTAAATGCAGGCCAAGTTTTAACAATTTCAACTTTTCTCCTAGAAGCCAGAGAAAGAATTTTGAAATTTAAACCTAGGATACACAATGTTATTGGGTTATAGGACAATTTCCCATTCTTCTGTCCTTTCCAATGCTATATTAAACATAGATCATAGTTGCCTCATACATTTTAACCCCCCTCTCCCCAATCCCTCTGTGTCTTTCTCTTTTTTTCTTTCTTTTTTTTGAGAACTAGGACAGGAAGGCTGGCCAAAATCAGGTGAGAGTGTGACTCAAAACCAAGTCACTAGCATCAATAACCAGTGGCTTTATCAACTAAGACAATTGGCACCCTCTCGTACGTTTTAACTCTTTAAGCTAAATGCCTCTCCAAGATTCATATCCTATGTACAATCTGGCCAGCAAGGTTCAACAGTTTATCCATCACTTACATTCCTTCATTTAGAAAGCTTATCCTATGCCCGAGATCAGAACAAGAAACAAATGCCACCCTTAATGTTTCAAAAATCAAGAATGAGTCCAACCTATCATTAGACAGATGATACAGATCCAAGAAAAGCCGCACCACAGATGAGCTTCCTTACCAACATTATAAGGTCATTTTGCTATGGGCCTAGCGTCATCCAAAAGAGAACAAATCATAAATATTTTAAAGGTCATGTTCCTTAGCCCAATTGCACCTTCAAAACAATCATGAAACCCTAGCTATTATTCCGGATGCCTTCTGACACAAAAATCATTTCTTCCGTTTATATGTAAAGTAATACAAACATACACCAATCACAACGTGGATGGATGAGAAATGAAATTCCACATGAATGTTCTCACCAAAAGAAAGTCAATCTTTAGTGAATCATACGCTAATCAAGCAAAAATAATACAAAAAATGTATTGGTTCTTCACTTATAAATAGAAATATGATAACAAGCCTTGACACCCAAAACCTTATCCGATCAATCTGGTGCACCTTCATACGGCCTAAAGAAATCCAATTCAGTGAAATTACTTAAAATTCCTAAATTTACTAGACAGCAATTAATCCAGCAAACCATTTGCTTGACCTCCCCATCTCATCTGAATAAAGGAAATTAAAAATTGATCATATTTATATTGCATCAGTAAAACATAGGAGAAGAAAAAGAAGAGGTAAAATCAACACGATCGTAAACTTAACACCATTAAAGCGATCAAAAACCTAGATATTTGCAAAATTAGAATTAAATTTACCGCTTTGAACCCTTAATTTAGTAGAATCCTCACCAAAGAACAATAGACTGATAACCAAAGAGACAAAATCAAGGCTTTCATATGAAACCATATCGGATCACAACAAACCAACCAAAAAAAAAAATTGCTCTCTTTTCTCTACAAGCAAAGCAAACCCCAAAGGAATAAGATGCAAAGGCGAACTTACCGATTGATGATCGCATAGCGTGGGAATCTGGGAAGAGGAGGAGGAGAGGGATCGAGAAGAGACGAAGTGGTCGAATCCCTCCATTCTTCCTAATCTTCCCTCCCTCTCGCTCGCTTGTCTCTCGGAGAAAAGAAACGAATCCAACTGGATTCTTTAATATGAAAATTAAATTCCGATTATGCGCCTCGTGTTCCCATTAATGACTTCTGCATCCAGAATCAGAGAAGGACCGATATAGACGCGGCATAGACGCCAGACCAGATCAAGACCGTTATTTCGGAAATCAACGGTTGATGGACGGGGAACGTGTGGGGCCAGCAGTGAGGGCTGTGATGGGTGCCATTGACGCACGAACAGTTGCCATCCCGTCACCGCTCACCGCGGCTGGTATCTGGATCGTAGGCTTCAGAGCAAATCATATGGGATGGGAATCCAAACACGGAATCTATGGTGCTTCTTCCGGCTAAAAGCTCGCGATTTAGAGATTGTTATGGTACACAAGAGTCAGGCGGATGAGGTCTTATAAAAGATGCGCTGACTTCCGTGAGGATTCATTTAGAATGTATTTAGCCTCACATCACTAAAAATAATTTTAGATATTAAAATTAAATAATTCAGATAATATCATTTTAGCTATTTTTTAAAAAATAAGATCTTTAAGCTATTACAAACAGTATTAGAGTAGATTTAATTTATAATTTATATAGAATAAGAGACACTACATATGAGTTTCACATGTTTGATAGCTAAAATAAGATCAAAATGACTTTAAATCACCAATGATCCTTATTCCTTGATGATCATACTTCTAGTAATATAAAATCATTGCATTTGATGTACTGTATCTCAGTAATTAAAGATCCAGACATATCCATAATTAAGCTATTTAATATACTATAAAAATTTAAGATCACTAATATATAATATCAAAATGATCATTCATATATTTTACAAATATCACGATAATTTAAATTATAATATGTATTTTAAATTATAATATTATTTTTCGATAATATTATATTATAATTTAATTATAAATATATTTATAATATGATGATATTATGTTATGTTATTAAAAATAAATTTATAACATTAAATTATATTATATTAATATAAAAATAATATCAAGTATTTTTTATAAGGATGTAAGATATTTTAGTTTTTAAATCTTATGCCACAATAACTATTTAGGATGGTCCTATCTTTAACATCAAGAATGGATATTGGATTATTAAGTTGAATGATGATTATAAAGGTAAAGATGATTTAAGATTACCACAACATAAGATCATCAAGGTAAACCAAATATAATGATTCCATTATCTTCATTTGAATCATCAATGATTCTGAATGAATCATCTCATATTAAAGTTTCTCTACATAGTTATGAATGGATTTGATTAGATTTGAATTTGATTTCTTAAACTAGTAAGACATTAAGACTTTATTATGAAGAATATGTAAAAGCTTAGGCTTGCACGTATATCCTTAGATCATTAGGTAGGCACATTCAACTCCCACGTTCAAATAACAATATTTGGTAGTTCGCCTTGTTGGTTGAAATGTATGTTCGGCTATATTCTAAGTAATATAATATTTTGGCCATTCCAAGATCATTATTTTATTCTTCCAAGAGCATGATTTCGCTCTTTGCTCACGAGATAATGCTTTTGAACACCTAAGATGCCTTCTAACGTTTTTGCTTTCTGACAACTACTGTTCTTAACATCGAATAGAGGGAATGTGAAACCACTCAATCTCTGAAGCAACAAAGATATTCAACCAAGAAATGTGAGGAAGATCAGTCTTCAACTTGCAAATATACACAAGGCTCGTTGTGTATGTTATGGAAGTTCGCAATCAATCACTAATACCTAAATTTATATCAGAATCTTTATACAAACTTAATACTTAAGGTTTAAAATCCCATGAGACAGTAATATTTTAATTTTTCTATAAAATACGGTGGTCTACATTCCATCTTATTTTAATCTTTAATCTAATCAAGCATTTTAATTTTTATTTATAAACTTCAAAAATTATATTTTTTATAATAATTTAAATTTATTTAAAATTTATATTATAATATATTATGATCAAAATAAAATAAAATATAATAATTATAGCACCTTTATCCCACCCATACTAGAATCTATGCTAATATCCTCTCCGGTACTTCCCTGGCACCACTTGCCAAAGAGCAGAAATCACTTGCAAATAAAAGATTGACAGGACAAATGGCATCCACTGTTTTTGGGCATTAGAAGAACAATGAAACCCATCCTTTTAATCTCTGAACCATTAAGCCATTGATTCAAGGTTTTTCACTGATCGAAACCAATAGTAATTTCTGATATCACTGTACCTGCCAGCAACATAAATGGTTTCTGTAAAGCTTTGGCAGGTATCAACACAATTCCAGCTGCTTTTATTCTACTCGAGGTAGTCTTGAGGTCGAAGTGACATGAACATCGCAGCATAGTGCCGAAGGCGTCGTTCACCGTCGCCCAGTTCTGATGGCGGATTCACCACGCCTCTATACCTCGTTTTGTAGCGGCGCCAGGCGAGCTGTATGTTAACAGCTGCCCATGTCCTCCAGTTTGATGAGTAGTACCTTGCTGTTCTTTTGAGCCTTTCATTTGCGAACTTGTACCTGAAGTGCTCGGTGATGTATTGAAGATGGGGTGCATCCAAGCCAAAGGCCTCAGTTGGCTCAACACACTCGAAGGTGGCAGAAGAAGCTGGCAGCCGATCGACAAACGGGCGGCGAAGGCACCATGAAAGGAGCTCGTCCCCCAGGAAGTTTCCTGGGCCTATCATGCATGTGGCCACCATGCCTTTGCTGAGGCGCTGGCTACTCTTCAATTGCCCCCAGACGATGAACACCATGCGTTGAACAGGATCTCCTTCTCTGATCACCTGGTCCAAAAGTAATAGTTTATAACAACAGAGGCAAGGACATTGCACCAGAGCTTGAGGAGCATCAATAAGCTCAATATGTAGCTAAAAATACTTCCACTGGAGTGACTGCAACCCTTCTACGTCCCCTGTCATACCTTTTCACCCTTGGAGAAAACTAGAGGGATAACTCTATCGCATATGTTGTCCAGGATAAGGTCATCCAAGTTGTGGAAAAATGGCACCTGGAGGACAAAAGAAGCTGCACTGAATTATGCTCATTTTCACATAATAAGTAACACGTATTATTATCTAATCCAGCAGTAGCACAAATGGTAAGTTCCTTTGTCTTGAATGATAGTATGTTATGTATCCTAATTGCATGGCCATGTCACTGTTTCTGTAAATTTTGGTGAATGGGCTTGTGCTTGATGATTGATTTTAGTCATGGATTCCTTCTCTTTTTACCATGTGATATCCTTACAGAGGATACTAGTTGTTACTTGGTTCATTTCCAATTTGATCTCAATTTCATGGATGAGCCTCCTCCTGCTCTTTCCTATGAACTGACAAATGTCTCAACAGGTTACCTACCTTCTTGATGAGATCAAGGCAGAGATAACGCTTTATGTCTTGCCTCAGTCCTTCTGGCAGGTCTTTGATCATGTCCATTTCATCCTCCCCTCTCATTGCAAGCCACCTCTGGTGTTCGTACTGGCGGACTCTCTGCCTTAGGCGTGATGGCAGTTGTCTTCGCTTCATCCACCATTCCATGTCTCGGAACCTTAATTGCGTCTTTCTCTTCGTCGCCATGACAGCATGCAGGAATACCTACCAGCCAAGTGTTAGCTGTTGGAAACTCACAGTTCACATACCATTGTACATTTCTATTGATAATTATAGATTATCAATGGGGAAGATGCATATACTACAACATACCTGAATATTACCAATCAACAAAGTGAAGAGCATTAGGCCACTTAGTACGATGATTATACTGAATATCACTTCGAGCCAGTTACTAGTAGGCTCAAGGTCATTGCCAAAAGTGCTGTAACAGAATAAAAATTGTTGAATAAAATCAGAAGACTCTATCATCAGTAGCTTTCAATTCACAACTGAGCTGCATATATCTAGCAAATCTAATCATCTCAAGGAATGATTGGTGATACACATAGCAATTAAAATATGCATGCTATCTGGGATGAAATATTCAGATTGTAGCCTTTTGAGCTAGATTTACCTTAGAGTCATAAGTCCCCAAAATATCGGATAAAGGATTTTGACAGCGAGTGAGCTGCTGGAAACAACAGGGAGCGCCCAACTGTAGATCCCATAATGGAATGGCCCATTGCCATTTAAGCAAACTGTAACGTTTTTATCAATGGTTGTTGCCAACTTACTCTCGCATGCTAATTGTCCCATGCCTGACAGCAAGGGAAGGCGGGAGCAGACCTCCTTGGAACAAGCCAATGATACAAGATCACAATTGTTGTTCTTCTCACATTGTTGCTGGAGGCACGAGGCAACACGTTGAATTGCAAGAACATACCAGCACCCACCAGCTACCTAAGAATGGCATCAGCATACATAAAGTTGACCTTCCAAATTGTTGGAAATAATAAACTGACATGAATTTTCAAACCGTATTATTATGTCAAACTCATGCGTGAAATTTGAAGCTTACTGAATTTCTTGATAAGTTGCAACTTGTTATATGCAATGGTTCCATGAAGTGATGAGTTAAATTTTATATTTCTTTTAGCAGGGATAGGCATTGTAATTTCAAATAGTAAATTATAAGCTTCACCACCATGTAAGTTCTAATTGATGGTACTAATTAGGGGGCCTTCTTATGTGTCTTCTCATTATGCAGGTCAAAATTGACTGAAGTGCTCAACACCACAAGATCATGTCCAGATATTCATGAACCGATGATTTCTCCACAAGGAAATATGTATTGTGGATTTCGAAGATATTGATCATTTGGGAACCTTATCTTATGTTCAAATTTTTATTTATTTTTTTTGTGAAATTTTATAAGATAAGTTGAATATATTGATATATTAACAGTTACTGGTGACTAACAAGTGATGATCTATATTGGGTTCAGCAAAGATGTTCTGCCATCTTCATAGCTGAAAAATTGACACCTGAGGCTACCTATGTCCATTATTTCCTAACCTTAATAGATTTGTACAAAAATTATTAATCTGTACGATAAAAATTAAACACACTGGTAGTTCTTGTAGAGTGAGTTTATGGTGAAATATTATTTTTATCTGTTCTGGTTGTATTCAGAAGTGGAGGAAAATTTGTAGAGAAAGGGAATTTGTGAGCACTAGTAGCTATATTTGCAGAATTGTTCCTTATTTTTCCCCCTGAAGGTAAGTTAATGTTATACCAATTTATCTTCCAAGTTGAAGATAAGTTCAAATTAGGTAGTTTACAGTACTCAAACATTTTGGTCCTACTATTCAAATCTTCAGTTACAATTTCAATTTTATTCTCCTATTTCCTGTATTGATTTTCCTTCCCTCTTTTTTTAAATTTTTATGTTATTTTCAATTCTAGGTGAATTTTGAAGGGAGGTCTTTGATTTCAGGAGCTGAAAGCATTCAACTTGGAAATTGAGCAAAATTAGCCAATCAGTAATGTATCAGACTTTAGATTAGGACCTCAGTGTTACTCACATGAGAGGCAATGAAGTAAGCAATCAGGTTGAGGCCAAAGCCCCACCAGATTGTTCCAAAAATGTAGCCGGTAACTTTCTGCATATTTCTCATCACACAGATGCTGTGGTAGACTTTTGGAAGGAATTGAAACAAGAAGACCAACAGAAGTATAGTCATTATGAGCTTAATCTCTTCTTCTCTTATCAATTTTGGTATAATCAGCCAAAAGACAACCTGCATAGGTTCAGAAATGAGGAGAAATAAATATTAAATGGTTTTTGAAGTTCATCGAGCAAAATATAAAACTAATTGGTGACATGTACCGGCAAAAATGCTCAAAGTGTTAGAATTATATGCCCTACGAAGCCAATTTTCAATGAATAAAATTAGGCTTTAATTCAATACATGCATATTTTATGGGTAATTATATTTGTTATAAGATGACATGATATGCCCTTTGACTACATTGGATAGAGATCATGTTAATGATAGAGATCATTAACAGGAAGATGTGATGCTCTAATTCCTTTTAATCTTAAATTAATTTGCAACCAGATAATATATTCTTTATGGTTGCCATGAGTTGTATTATTATATGTGATCGGATGGTGTGTCTCAGTCATCAGAGTAGAGACTCTTGATAAACTTGTGAGTGTTTGTAAGATGACAAGCATTGAATTGGATCAATCTAAAATACTCTTAAACTAGTCACTATCATTTTGAAGAGTAGTTCTAATCATAGTTTACAGAAAATCCTTATGACTTGAGGATGTTATTAAGTCTTGTGTTGATTTTATATATCTTTTATATGTCAACTGGTGATGCCTAATTAAAGGCAATATACAGATTGGGATGTATGAATAAAGCATGAAGACTAGTAGATATTCAATAGGGGATCCATCACTTCTATTGTAAGAGAGAATATTTAAGATTGTATCTTTTAAAATCCAGCCAGTATTTTGACAAAGTACATATTATATACAATATAGTTTTTCAAATTATTTCAATAATATAAAAGAGACACACATATCAGCTAAAAAATTGACAGTGGCGCTTGTGATTTAAGGATAAATCTGCATTTTGTTTCCTGAGCAAAATGGTGGAGGTAGGACCACGAACAATTTGCATTTGATAGAATCATGGTATTGCTCAATTGTCTCTCTACAAATTCTCTCTTCTGCACTCCCTTTTTCCATTACAGCTCAATTGGTATGGTTGCCATGGTTCAGAACCCCACAAAGCTGGGTTCTAAAGCATCTCAACTGTTGTGCACAAATATTTCTTTTGTAGACAAACACATGGGTCCATACCTTGGATGGTATTGAGCCAAGAAGATTGGTAGATCTTGAAAAACCTATTGTGGACTAAGGTTTTAAATCTTATGAGATAGAAGCGTTCCACTTTTTTTATGGAATGAGATGTCTCACGTCCCATCCTATCCCAATCCTTGACCCAATTAGGTGTTTCGATTCTTGTTTGGGATACTTTTTTCTTAAAAAATTATTTATGAAACTTCAGTATTTTATTTGATTTTTAACATGTTTGAACTTTAAAAATTATATTTTTATAATAAATTAGATCTATTTGAAATTATAGTGTCAATATATTATGGCCGAGAAAGAATGAAACGAAACTGTTGAGACTAGTCCCGAAATCTCTCCAGAATGGGGCGGAACAACTGAGACAACCTCTGTCCCACCGAAACTTGAATCACTGTTGTGGACCATGAGTTACGCCTTTACAAGACAATATAGCTAAGCTAAGCTTCAAACAGGCATGCCAATGCAGCACCTTCCAAGCTCACACAGTTGTAACTTGTTGCCACACAGTCCTAGGTTCATTACAATTTCCTTTAGTACCTTCCAAACACAATGAAGTCTATTTTCTTTAAATCTTTGAACCCTATAGAGATTGAGGGTTTGTTTTGTAGGTTCACTCAGAGATATGCAAACCTAACAATCACACTTGTAGTACCATCATAATAACTTAGAATCTGTCATGACTATGATATCATAATTTGTAACAACAAAAGAAAAAAAAAATGATCACCAAATTGCTAGACAAACAGAACAGCTTTTGAAGTAGATGAATCTTCTTGTTGCATAAAAAACAATATATTTAGATTAACATAAACTTCAAGAAACCCAATACACGAATCTTTGAGAGAGCAATCTTTGGATTGAATGGTTATCAACAGAGTATACACTTATAATGACACCCTATCCAATAAGAAGCATTCATTAATCTGTTCTGTAGAAATTCCTAAGGTCAGGGTTGTATATGATCTGAACCAAGAAACACCTTGTGGCTATAACAGTAAATCTGACATGCTTAGAAAGTTGAAATATTTGGCACATTTGTTAAGAATGCCGATATGACACTCAACAACAAAAGAACCTATCAATCCAAAACTATTTCCTATTTACCTTGCAGGGCTGCATTGTCCTCTCACCCACTTGTTTGATCGCTATTAGCTTGAAGATCTCAGATATATATATATATATGTGTGTGTGTGTGTGACTTGTTCGATCGCTATTAGCTTGAAGATCTCAGATGTGTGTGTGTGTGTGTTTTCCTTGACATGCTGCTGTGAAATAAGTCAGGACAGGACATTTACTCCATGGGGCTCAGGTCTAGATATCCATGTGTTTCCTATCAATTAACTCTGTCTTAGTGTAAATTTGGTAGATCCATACCTGACCAGGTTAGAGAGGATCCAAAAATTTAAATTAAGTTGGTCCCAACGGTCTCGGATTGTCTCCTGCTGACTTCTAATAAATAAATAAATAAATGTGTGCTGTTCTTTTCAGCATATTTGTCCACATGAGATGAAAGGCTTTGGTTACTACAAATTACATTCAGCATGATAGGAAAGCATTTGTGCATTAGAACGTATCAAGCATTGCAGAAGATTTGGGACCATTTAGCATTGCTTTTGTTTTTAGTTTTTTTTTTCAAATATCCAAGAGAAAATTAGCCATGAAATCCTATTCAACATTTAGAGCTTTTGGAAGCAAATATTGACTGCTTTTTTTTTAAAAAAAAAAAAGGTAAAAAATAAGGCAAGAAATGATGGAACTTTCATGCAAATATTGTTTCCAACATCAGTATCCATAAGTTCTTCACTAATTTGTAGAAAAACACAAATATAAAAATAACAGTACCAAACAGAGGTAGTTGGTAATCAGCACCATCAACTACTAGCTATTTTCATGTCAGCAAACATTATTTTGGTTGTTGCACAAAGAGAAGAACATTTCTAAAATAACTTGTTCAATTTTTTAAGGTACAAGATTTTTTAGACTAAAAATCATTTACTACCAAGAAGCTTCTTTCCCCTGCATCTCAAATACTTCACCAAGAGTCTTTACCAGCAAACTGGGCACACACTCTCTCATTCCTCCTCTGGGTCTAATTTCTAAACCATTGATTTGAGAGACAATTAACAAAGCGATATATATGAGACCAGGATCATACTACTATTTATCTTTATGCAAACATAACGGAGCACAGATCTCATTAGGTAATTGAAGGTAGTTTTAAGTTAAGCTTCTCATCACCTGGGGGACGGGGAGGATGACATAGACGTCGAACAAGAAGCCTTTGATCGATCGCAGATAGTGGGCGGCGATGGTCCGGGCGTCCCACACCAGCTTGCCGCACCCCACCACCAGCGACTCCCTCGACACGTACGCCACCCGGAACTGCAGCCACACGTGCAGCACGTGCACCGCGTCGGCGCACGTGTGCAGCACCGTCACCACCGCCACCAGCCCGCTGTCCATGTACAGGCACGGCGCACCGCCCCGCCCGATCGAGAGCGCATAGAAAAACAACGGGTCCACCGCCAGCGCCACCGCCCGGCCGAGCAGTATCGCCCGGTTCCACCGCCGGACTTCCTTGTTCCTCGGATCGAGAACCGAGCCGAAGAACCACGAGTTCGGCCGGCGCCGGTTGACCGCGGGGCGGGCGGCAGGCTGGTTGTGTATGGGGATCAGCGAGGAGCCAGCGCTGGCCTCCCACTCGGGCGTGTGGGCGCGGTCGCAGCTCGTGGAGTGGAAAGCCGGCGCGCCGGGCTGAGTGCACGCATAGCACTCCACCGCCGCTGCCGGTGTCGGGTTGCTGCCGCTCCCGTTGTTGCTTTCATTGTCGTCGTCGTCGTCCGACCGGATCTTTTGATGCCGGAACACTCCCACCCATCTGGAAGAATTTCAGCTGAACTCATTAAAGTCCATAACACTTTAAATATTTGTTATTGGTAGCAGCAAAAGTGCAATACTATTTCTCTATCCAGTGAATTGGTGTGGTTGACGTACCTCGAGAGGACAGAGTGGAATTTAGAGAACAAAGACATCTTCTTCCATTAATGATGGGAACCTTCAGAATGCGCCTATAGACTGAGAGGGCGATGAAGGTGGGGGATTTTGGAGAGAAGAAGTGGGGGATAAGTATAAAAAGGGAGAGGAGGAGTGCTGATGTGATGAGAGAGAAGGGGGGGGGGGGGGGGAAGCGGTAGGGAGGTGAAAGCGGTCATGTGGGTGGGGACGGCGACCGGCGCGTCGCATGCCACAGAGGAGGGACGGGGTACGGAAAGGAGGTGGCCCAACGGTCGAGGAGTCGGATTCCTCTCTGTTCGGTTGGTGGGGGAGGCGGGGCCCGGCGAAGGCACGGGTTGGCGGATTGTTAACGTGGAAACCCGAGGAGAGGGGGGCTGACGTGTGGGATAGTCGCGAGGTTCCGGCTCCGGTCGGTGCCAGCGCAGATCTCTCACGTTTCCGTCCTTCGACCGGCGCCGGATGAGGCCGGATTACTGCAACTGGTTGGGCCCCTGAGCTCGTGACGCGTTCCATGATTGGAGGGCAAAACTCGAGTTAGGTGACGCCCAAGAGATATTATTAGATTGTGTTTGTTAAGCAGTGGCAATTGCATGGTATTTTATTTTGGATCTTTTCTAATTACATTAAAATGGTTTGAAATAAATTAAAATTTTAAATATCATACGATCGATACGTTCCAATTTTTTTTTTTTTATAGAACTACACGTGCTGGATCCCATCCTTTTTCATTTTCTAATCCAGTTAACCATTTCGGTATGGTAAAATTAAAAATAGCATGCAAATATAATTTAAACTTAATATGAAATAAGTAAATTTAAATTCTTTTTAAGTGAGTTCATATAGTAAATGTATCAATATGATTGCAATAAAAAATAATTATATTATATTACAAGTTAATCCACTAATTCAAAAGTAATTCGTTTATGTTTTATTTAGATGATGACATATTAAGTGAACTATATTATACGAGTTGGATCGAATCGAGTCTGTTTGTACTAAAGCAAGTTGTATCTATTCATATTGATCAAGTCGTATCATTTCAATATAATATGATCTATTTATTATGCATATCATATCATATTACCTATTTAATAATCATATCATATTTGTGTTTACATTGTTGATATGATTAATTAATCATGTTGTATTTGTGTCAATTCATACAGTGCTATATAATATAAAAATATGAATTGTCGTTTCTATCTGATACTTGATATGCTTTTTTTTCTTAAAAAAAATTATTTATGAAGCTTTAATGTTTTATTTAATTTTTAAATAAATTTAAATTTTAAAAATTATTTTTTTATAATAAATTAAATTTATTAAAAATTGATATTAGGATGAGATAAAACAGTTGAGACCGATTCATAATTTATTTGTGACAAGATCAAATGGTCAATCGGTTTATAATATCTACGGAACGGAATGAAATGATTAAAAACGGTTTTTAATTCATTGAGATTTGAATCACTGATATAAAACATTGCCACATCTGTAGTCCATGGTTAAAGAAAGCTAAGATGGGATATGATGTATATTTAATGTAGGCCATTATGCACTAAACGGCCGGTCAGTGATTGAGGGTTCTCTTTGGTTGAGCAATCTAAGTATTCCAAAATGTTGTGGACTTTAGGCCTAGTTAAGGTATATTCTTCTAAGCCTTCAGAAAAAGGACTTGCCAATCATACTCTTAGAATGCTACCCAGCTACGCCTCTCGTCCAATGAATGATCAATTCTTCAGCAATAGTGGTCCGTTGAGACCAGCCCTCATTGAATTGACGCAAATAAGACAAGTAGTCAATGAAAGCTCGTCAACGAAAGCATGATTACTTAGCATTCTTCTTCCCACTTTTGTGCCACTTGTTTTTTTTTTTTTTTTTTCATACACTTAAATTGATCTTTTATTTTCATAAAATTATGAAGATATTTTTGTATCCTTGAGCTTTGGGTAGCCTCAGTGCATTAGAAATTTCAGGCCATTTTGCATTCAATTTAATATTAAGGGCTAAAGAACGGTACATAAAGGCATTTGCCTTGCCAATCTCGACTGAAAAATCCAACTCTGGATAGATGAAAAAAATCATCAAAATTAATTTTAAGATAGCTTGATGATAGGACTTGCCAAAAGATATATTTAAAGATAAAAGATTCCTTTTGGGTCTCCATGTTGTGTCAAAAATTATGCAATTTTCTTACTCTACAAAGAACAGAGAAAAGCAAGTTCAGTATTCCAATGCAACTCAATTTGGTCACACATCAACAAAGTTGGTTCTGATCAATTGTATTGGTTTTATAATTTTGTGCTGTAGTTATGTTAGAATAGAGAAATAGGAGTACAGTTTGGCGATTTATTGTTTCTTATGTGTCGGCTTCTAGAAATTGTTCTTGGATATCAACAAGCTAGAAAAGAATCGTACTAAATATCATTAAAAATTCAATAGTGTTCATGGATAAGTCTTAAGAGAACGTATGGTCATGGTTGCTGTGGAACTAAAATAAATGGGATGAGTTGTCTGCGTCTCTACTGGAAACAAGCTTTTATGTATTATTTTGGCTTATATATATATATGAGAGAGATACAATGTTGTATGTAAACTGCCATTTCTAAATTGGATTTTCCAGCCAAATTTTAATATAATTGGATAACTTACAAGAAAAAAACATAGGAGAGGTGAATCTAAATGCAATGATATCACACAATACATGAATTCTCTCTGATTGGCCCCAACATTTGGGCATGGTGGCTCACTAAGAAAGTAGGAATTGTCCATGGCAGAAAGGATTAGTCTACGTGGAATCTAATGCTAAGGAAATTAAGCCTTTCCTTTCAACTGAATTGAAAAGGAAAGTTAAGGTCGCAAATATCCTTGCCATGCTTCTTCTGTGAAAATTATTGAACATTAGAAATAGAGCAAGGATACAACTACATTTTTTATTTTTTTTCTTAAGGAAAAGAAAGGGGAGAGATAGATAACGAAAAAGGTATTAGAAAACTAAAGGGATGAAGCCCAATTTCAGAAAAGGTTACTTGTACATTTGGTCATGAATTGTTTAAATCAACTATTGGCCTAGTTCGACCTAGGAGTAATATCAGATCTGATGTGAACCACTTTAACTATTATAAGTAGATATAGTGAAGATTCACGGATATAATCTGTTACATTCATGGCTCAACTGAATATCAAAATTTGAGAGAACTATAACTTTTAATTTAAGAAGTATTTATTAATATGACCGAGATGATAATGATATAGAAATCCAAATCTAACCCTATTTATTTTTTAAAAAAAATTAAGTTAATTTTATTATTTTTATAATTTATATTCTCTTTTAACTAGGAAAGAAATCCAACTTGATTTAGATTGGATTTCACTGTTACAAGAAGAAAAGAAATTTTTATTCTTTTTCAATTGAAAGTTGATATGATTTAAATATAAAGAGTGAATCTCTATAAAGTATGAGAGGACTTGAAACCTCTCCATTTTTAGCCTGAAAAGAATATAATTAAAATAAAAACTTCAATATAATAAATAGAATGTATACATTATGATTTTGGAGTATAATAATAGATAGAATGAAAATAAAGAATATGAACTCAACCTTTCATCCATTACATATATTAAAATTTATAAATCATAAAAATTAGCGCAAAGAGAAAGCTCTCAGTTTCTAAAATTTTTATTATTTATTATTTTATTCAAAAGATTTGATTTAACAAATTGAAGATCTTTTTTTCTTCTTTTCTTCTTGATTTGAACATAGTTACTTACTCTATTGATTCATTTGAATAACATTATTTTTGATGTTTAAAATGGCCCGTGAAGATTGGATTTCATATAATTCATTCAAAGGAGTACAACAAGTGAGGCCATCTCAAGATTAGAGCTCAATTATGACCTAAATGATTTATCTTTTCAATGTACTTTCTTCTTCCTTTGCCCCCACGTCCTTCATATTTTCTTGCCAACCAAGTGGGTTAAGGTCCTAATCAGGGATAACAATGGCACAAGGTGTTCACTCCTTTCTTCTCTCTGTGCAAGTTGCTTTTGGCAACCCATGCAATCATTAGGTGCTGCTTTCTTTTGGCCCAGGGCATGCCATTGGTCATGGTGCACAAAGTCTAGTAGCTCTCATTCATTTGGCATTGAGGTAGAAAATGACAAGGTGACACCTCCAATTTACATGATCCATCATACTACACCTGGAGTGTTTGCCTTCCACGTAATTTGGATGGTGACGAGCTTATGCTAACCATCCTAGGGACAAAAGGGAAGCAAGTGCCTTGCTTGATACAAATAATATGGCTATGTGAGTCTCTTTCAAACAGATGGGCAACTCCAATAATCATGCAACATTCCAAAGGACAACATTTCTACCATATAAACTGATCAGTTAACCCTTAGGGCTATCTCGCCAACCCAACCAAACGTGTGTGTTTGCATAGAGAGAGAGAGAGAGAGAGAGAGAGAGAGAGAGAGAGAGAGAGCAAATCCCATCAAAATTTATTAATACTAAAAATATTTGCAAGACAAAAAATAAAGAATAGGAAAAGAATAAATTATAAATTCTGGAATGAGAGCCCAACCATGTTTCCGGACAGAGAGAGTGCCTCACAAGAAAGTAAAAGATGGGAACAAGGGGAAGACTTGAACCTAACATAAATGTTGGCTGTTTTCTACTATAATAGACTAGAGCTTTGGGCTGAAGTTTCACATGAAATTAGGCTTCCATCATTTCAATGTACCAAAAAGAAGTTGAATGGTGGGGAGATCCCTCAGTATATCTCAGTGAACAAACTTTAGAGATTAAGAAGATAGATGAGACCTCTTTCACTAGGTTCAAGTTGCTCTTGACACCGACTATTCACCGATTTACATGTGATTAAACTGGCATGCTCACTCTCATCAAAGGATAGTCCATGTGTTTTTCCTCCCATTCTTCGTTGCCTGTTGCCATATACCCAACTTAACCATCCTTTTCTGTTCCTCAAATGTTCCTATAGTTTATGGTCTCATGTTGTCTTCTCATTTCAACCACCATACATTTCCGGTTCTAAATTTTGTGTGGTTCAAGCGTGAGAGCTGCGTAAAGATAGAGACAAAAACCACCACATTCTATGCTAAAGGTTAAAAAGGTTCCCTTGGCATCGATGCTCCCTTTTCTTTTCTTTTTATTTTGTTAAGATAACCGTGAGAAAAGAGTTCTTCCTTCATAAAATTTTATTAAAATTAGAAGAATTGACAAGAAGGCTGAAGTACCGTTCCCTTTTCTTTTCTTTTATTTTGTTAAGACAACCGTGAGGAAAGAGTTCTTCCTTCATAAAATTTTATTAAAATTAGAAGAATTGATAAGAAGGCTAAGGTACTGTTTCTTTTTCTTTTCTTTTTATTTTGTTAAGATAACCGTGAGGAAAGAGTTCTTCCACCATAAAATTTTATTAAAATTAGAAGAATTGATGGGGAAGGCTGAGGTGCTGTAACATCCAAGTCTTTAGTCTAATTAATTTGTTAATGGATAGAATATACGTCATCTTAAAAATTTAAGTATAAATTAATTAATAATAAATAAATTTAAATTATAAATTTTTAAATCATTTTTTTTCATATTTAATATTAAATATAAGACTATTAACATGCAGAGTAAGATAATCAGAATCTATTTCGAACGGAATTGAGATCGTTGGTGCTCATGATAGAGCAAGCTAGTCAACATCTATCTTGAGCTAGGTTAGGTTCATTGGTGCTATGGAAATAGCTCCATAAGTAGCATTTTTCTTCTACCCTTTAATTTCTGTACATCTGAATCAGTTTGAATATCATTTGAAACGTTCTAAGCCCATTTGTTGTTTCAATTAACTTGTTATCAAATCGAATTTGTATAATCTTAAAAATTAAAATATAAATTAATTGATAGCAGATAAATTTAAATTAATTATTTAAATTATTATTATTTTATTTAATATAGGACTATTCACGTAGAGGATATTATACGTACAATAAAAGAAAGATAATAAAATTTTTTTATGAGGCTCCAATCACATCATGAGGCAAAGGTTGTACCATGCGATGGAGCTGTTGCTAATCTCATGTACAAGTTGAAGTTGTTGATTCCTTCTTATAAAAAATTATAAAGTCCCCCTCATTCCACGTATGTCATATAAAAAACAAAACCAACTGGTCTTTTTTTTTCTCCTTGATGGAACATTTGGAAGTTCCTGAACTGAACGGATTGAACCAGATATCATGGCACGATCTACCAGAAAAGAGAGAGATATATGTTCAACATGGTGTTGACGTTAATCTGTAGGTGGTACCGTAATGCATTTGGCCTCTGCCACCTTTGTGGCCGTCCGTATTCTTTGAAGCTTCGAGGAATCACAGCCTCGTCAAGAAGACCACGGAGATGGAGAGCTGAGCTCATTGTGTCCACAATTATTGAGGAAATACGACAGCCATGTGGGCCTGGGACTGACATGAATCTTGATGGCAGCAGTGGTTCCCGCTAGGTTATGTCTCGTACCATATTTTTGTCTCACTAGGCAACGATCCGCAGAAAGATCACGTTTGGACAGTCGAAAGTTCTGACAATGAAAATATTTTACAAGCTTTAGATGGTGAGTTTATATGATGACATCCTAAATTCAGGTTTATTGCAGGATAATTTCGTTGTATTCTTCAGGGTTGATGGAGAAATATAACAATGGACAAGAAGTTACAGTAATTAGGCAAGAAGAGGTTATTCTTCAATGTTTCCAGGTTGTTCATAGCCTAAAACCAAGATACTTGAGAACAAATGTAAGGGCCTAGGTGTTCCAAGTGTAGCACCATCACACTGGTACTCCCACATAAAATGAAGCATGCTTTTAGGCCGGGTCTCTGCCAGATATGGAGGTGAGAAGGGTGGAGGCCAAGGAGAGAGAAAAAAAAAAAAAAAAGCAGCGATGGCATGATAATTCTCATTTTTCATTTCGACATTATTAAATCTAAATTTTAAAATTACTAGTTTTAAATTAAAAAATAAGGTTGATATATATATATATATATAAGATGAAAAATATTTTTAAATTTTAAAAAGAGTTAAATTGGTTTGAAATTATAGATTAAAAAAAGATAAAATCTTTTTTGAAAAAATAGAGTTTAATCAAAGAATTTTTTTTTTTAGAAAAAAAGATAGAATTTAAATTAGAGGTGATAATGTTAGACATAATTCGTAAACACGACTCAAACTCCATCGGAGTTAGCGGATTTGGATTATGTATAAATAATTTTGGATAAAAATCTAGACATGACCAATTAAATCCATTTAAAGGACGTTTTGGGTATATCAAGCTGAAATTTACTAGTTTATATAAATTGTAGGTTTACAGCTACAAAGAAAGTATTTGCATCTAGATTAATTTTGTAGTTTGAGATTTTGATATATTACTCATGTTATTACCTATTATGACTGAATTTAAATCTGCATTAATGTTCAAAAATATTATCAAATATACTTTGAGAAATTCATTGTAAGGTAAATTTTGATTTTATGTCTATGTAAGTATTTTATGTTTATCTTTTTTTTTTTTTTATGAATGGAAGGATTTTTGTCTATACTTTAGTAAGAATTTTTATTTTATGATAAAATTAGCATTAGATGAGTTATATGGGTTTTTTTTGTTCATGGGTTAAATAGTTCAGATATTCATACTAACTTAAATATAATTTATTTATTAAATAAATTATACAATTAGTAAAGAACCTTTTGTCTAATTTTCAGCCTAGGCGCATTGCCTCAGGGCTCAACCCTTGGGTTGGAGGTCCATGTAATGCCTCGAAGGCTTCATTGGGTGAAGTTTTAAGGCCTTTTTGTCAGAGATGATAATAGGGCAGAGTAAAAGAAGGTACCTCTATACTCATATTCATAAAAAAATTTGTACTCATACTCGTCCTATATTCATTATGGGTATAAAATTTTGTACTCATATCTATACTCATGGGGATTATGTAATACCTATATCCACCTCATTACCCATATTCATATCCATACCCATTCCATTACCCATATCCGTACCCACCACCTATTTTTTTAATTTTTTAATTAAATAAGTTTAATTAATTCTTAGCTATTAGGTCGATTTTTTTTTTCTTCAAATTTTAATTCCATTCCAAATGGGCTAGGTCCAAGATAATTGTAAGCTATTCTTTTTTTTTTTTAATTTTAGATCAATCCAAATGGAATAGGCCCAAAAAAATTATGATGTACGACTCACTGACCCTTATTAAATAAGAATAATTTTTTTACTAAAAATTATAAATAAGGATATCTAAGTAATTTTACTAGCATGTGTAATGCGTATAGGGCTAGGTGGGGCGGATAAATCGTTACATTTATATCCGCTTCATACTTATGATGGATGTTGTCATGTATTCCCATATTCATACTTATTTCTAATTTTTGACCTTTATATTCATCTCAAAATCGAGGCGAACGAATGCTCATAGTTTCGAAGGAAATTACCGTCTCTACTTTTTATTGCATCGGAGCTTTCCTATTTGCTATCGTGTCAGTCTGCGGATGTAGGCCGTGGGCTAAATCACATAGCCCAGACCCAGCCCATGCCAAGCGAAGGGTGTTTGGGGAAATGCTGTTGCCTTGGCTGTGGGTCGATGAGACGAGCTCAGAGAAAACTAGCCTGGCTCCAAACATCGGAGGCTACTTGACGGTCACGATGAGAATGTGCTGCAGTTCTTCAAGTAAGGCGAAGGCCGCAGCAATCTTGTTGAGTGGATGGCAAACCTCGGTGAGCTAACGGAGACTTGCACGCAAGGTATCAGTAAACCGTTTGACGTAATTTATATTTTTATAATATTATATACGGTATAAGTACGCGATACGCGGCGTGCTGCATGTGCGCCAGCGCGCATGCGCCCATGCGCATGCACATGAGCGCAGGGAAAGGCCCTCACTGAAGAAAACAGAGAGAGAAGGAGATTGTGCCAGTACCCTCCGTCTCCTTCACCCCCTTCTTTACCCACATTGCCGTCGCTGTTGTCGCCCTCCACTCATCCCCGACGCTTCGCTGCCGACAGGTAACCCCCCTTACCGGCGAGGAGAGTGGAGAGAAGAAGTGAGAGTGGTAGAGAGAGAGGGAGAGGGCCGCAGGAGGCCCTCCCCTGACGCGGGAGCCAAACCGGCTCCCACGCTTGGTTCGGGCCTAGCGGCATGCCCGCAGGCTCGCCGAGCCCGATCTCCAGGCGGCAGCCCCCATCGGTGCTGGAGCGGCGTCCGATGGGGTCCGGCTGGCCGGAGGAGGCTGACCGTGCCGCCGGCGAGGGAAGAGGGGGGAGGGCCGCGGGATGGCCCTCCCCTTGCTGTGGGTTCGAGCCGGCGGCGTGCTCCGCCGGCTCGCCGGGCGGGCTCCTGCCGGTGACCCCCGCCGGCTGGGCGCGCGTCCGGCGAGGTCCGGCCGCCGATGGTGGCCGGCCGTGCCACCGGCAGGGGAGAGGAGCGAGGGAGAGGGCCAAACGGCCCTCCCCTATCGCGGGAGCCAAACCGGCTCCCGCGTTGGTCCGGGCCCGGTGGCATGCCCGCTGGCTCGTCGGCCCGGGCTCCGGCCAGTGGTGGTCGGCCGTGCCGCCGACACGGTGAAGAGAGGAAGAAGAAAAGGAAGAAGAAGAAGAAAGAGAAGGAAAGAAAGAGAGAAGGGGGTGGCCGCTTGCGGCGGCCAGCCTGGGGCCGGTCGTCGGTGGTCAGCCGACCCTCGGGGAGGGCCGGTGGTGGCCCTAGGCCGCCGGCCATCCTCAGCCACCCCTGGTTCAGGTGAACCAGGGGTGGAACAGAGAGAGGCAACAGGACTGGGCCAGGTTCGGCCCAGTCCAGTTAGCCTGTTTGGGCCAAATTTTTGGGCCCCAAAATGGATCCGGCCCAATAAAAGAAAAATAGGGTTGTGATTAGCATGGATCCTAGTTTGTCAGAAAATTTTTATTTTTCCCATTTAGACTTCTATATTTGGAGATATTCAAGCCTCAAGTTGGGCCCAGGATTAGATTGGGTTAAGTGTAGGAGTTAGTTTGACATCCTAAAATTGAAATTTAAAAATCTAAAAAATTATGTTGTAGGTACCCAGAGGTCCATACAGTTGATTTACACTTTGGGATTAGCGTTGTGAGGTAAGTAAGCCAGTTATAATGATTTTTTTTAAATCATTATTAAATTATGCCATTATTGAAATAATGAAATTGATTTATAGTATTATTTGAAAAATGATATTGGTGGTACCACATTTATGCAAATGAATTATTTGACTTGATTATTGTTAATTTTGGTAAATTAAATTGATATTTTATACATGCAATTGATTATGGATATGATTATATGAAATTACCAAATTTGGTAAACTATGAAAAGTAAATTGATATATGTTTACAGTTATGCAAATAAATGTTATTTGTGATTGTGTTATTATATGTCATTACGGTCCACATTATATGTTACATGACTCCGGGACCCACCTTCATAGGGGAAATATGTGGAGAACACACATCCTAGGGATGTGTTGTGACAGGATATGGCATTATATGCTAATTGACTCCGGCACCCTTCCTCCATTGGGGGCGTGCATGGAGGTTACATCCTCGGGATGTTTATTACGTGGATGTGGGACATTAGTATAAAATGAGATTTACAATGATTTGGAATTGAAATGATATTTTGAAATATTATTTCATAATATTTGTTTCCAATTTATTTGAACATGAGATTTGCATAATTCTATAATATGATGAAATGTTTTTAAATTTGAAAGTATGACATGTATTTGACTTGGTAAAATTCTGATTAGGCTATATTATGTTATAGTATGCTTACTTACTGAGTGTAAACTCATTAAATCTTACAATGTTTTTTCAGAGCCACAAAATTTCAGGGGCAACAACAGGGGTAATTGGGAGCTTCATGATGTAAATAGTTTATATTTTGTTATATGTAACCCCATTTGGATTTGTTTTGGAATGTTGGTTTGTTTCCCAACATTACATAACTGATATGACATGTAACCCCATTTGTATGACATGTAGTTATTATCCCTCCTTCTTTGAAATGGTACTATACTGGATGCCTTGCATGCCTGGCATGCGGCGGGCTATCACCCTGGGCCACCACCTCTGGATCCGGGGCGTGACAGCTTGTAGTGGTATCAGAGTAAGGTTTGACATTAGGGCCAAACACATGATTAACTCTAGGCCAAATATTGACATTAGGAGGGTAATAACTTTAGGAAAAATTCAAGTGACTTGTTTAAAAATGCTTGAGATTTGGAGGTTTATAATGATATTGATTGGAACCTAACCTTGGCAGGATTTCATAATGCCTCATTGCACCAGTAGTCAGCGACATGAGGAGACTCTCAGGCTGGTGACCCTGACCAGCAGGGAGGCCAGGAAGCCTCAGCAGATGCAGGTTCCGTTGCCCCAGTTGGCAACAACCCACAGCAGTTACAAGCCGAGTTACTCCCGGCCCTTTTTGGGAGTCACTCAGGTAGTACAAGACAGCGACAGATTCGGCCATATCGCCCTGCTACTACGGCTTTACCATTTCGCAGACTTTGTCTGCCCCTCCTACTCCTCGTACCCGGCCGACCCGGTGGCCCGGTGGGAGCGATGCGCTCGGCCCGCTTCATATCGGCCCCGCGAAGAGGGAGTCGTAGCTTCTCCGAGTTTAAGAGCCTGGCCCCTCCTCCCTTTACTGGATTCACAAACCCACTTGATGCTGAGAGGTGGATCAGAGAGATTGAGAAGGTTTTTACGGCCCTTGGCAGCCAGGAGGAGAAGCGGATTAGATTTGCCACCTACCTCATTCAGGGGATAGCTTATGATTGGTGGCTACTGTTGGAGCAGCGATATGGAGGTCAGGCCATCTCTTGGGAACAGTTTAAGGAGGCTTTTTATCGCCAGTACTTCCCCAGGAGTGTGCAGAGACAGATGGAGTCTGAGTTTATGAGATTGGAGCAGAAGAACCTCTCTGTGGCCCAGTATGAAGCTGAGTTTAGACGATTGGCCCGATTTGCTCCATATTTTGTTATCATTGAGAGAGCCAAGATCACCAAATTCACCAAGGGACTGCACCCCAGGCTGAGGCAGGCAGTCAATGCATTTGAGCTCCCCACTTATAGTGAAGTAGTAAGCAAGGCTCTGATGATTGAAAGGGACATGATTGCCATTCAGCAGGTGAGGAAGCAGCAGATAAAAAGGGCAAGACCTTCTTCTGGTCAATTTTCAGGGCAGGCTAAGAAGAAGAAGGGTTTCTTTCAGGCTCCCTCAGGGCAGAAGGATAAGGAGACCCGCTGTCCTCATTGCGGGAAGGCCCATCAGGGCAAACAGTGCCGCAGGCTGACTGGTGCCTGCTATATTTGTGGGAAGATGGACCACAAGATGGCTACCTGTCCCCTCCGGAAGGACCAGCAGCCCCCTCCAGATCAGGGGAAGAGCCAGCAGCAGCCCAGGACCCAAGGGAGGGTCTTTACCCTCACTCAGCAGGACGCTGCTGCCTCTAACACTGTGGTAACAGGTATGTTTAAAGTAGGCAACACTTATGCTCAAATTTTAATTGATCCGGGTGCCACACATTCATTTGTATCTGATAGTTATTTTGCCAAGAATGCATCTTTGACACCCGTTCCTCTAGAGCAAGAGTTGCATATTGCATTCCTAAATGGAGATGTCATGATGGTAGACTCAGTATGTAAATCCTGCCTAATTGACATTGGAAGATAGGAGGTTGAATGCTGATTTGATAGTTCTCCCACTGAAGTTCTTTGATGTAATCCTAGAGATGGACTGGTTGGCCTCCTATCATGCTTCCATAGACTGTTTCAGGAAAAGGATGATCTTTAAAATTTCTAATCTTCCTGAATTCAGTTTTAGTGGGAGTCAGGAACATCTGGCTTCGGTATTAGTGTTAGCTCTGCAAGCTGGGAAATACTTAAGAAAAGGTGGTCAGGGGTTTCTTGCTGTGGTCAGAGACCTTCAGTAGGAAGAACACCAGTTGGAAGATATTCTAGTGGCTCAAGAGTTTCCTGATGTTTTCCTGGAGGAATTGACTGAATTACCCTCGGATCGAGAAGTCGAGTTCACTGTTGATTTAGCCTCTAGCATTGGACCTATATCTAAGGCTCCTTACCGCATGGCCCCAGCTGAGCTAAAGGAGTTAAAATGTCAGTTACAGGAGCTTTTGGATCGGGGATTTATCATACCTAGTGTCTCTCCTTGAGGTGCTCCAGTATTATTTGTCAAAAAGAAAGATGGCAGTCTTCGGCTCTACATTGATTACCGAGAAATTAATAAGGTAACAGTGCGGAATAAGTACCATTTGCCGAGGATTGATGATCTATTTGATCAACTCCAAGGAGCTTAGGTATTCTCAAAGATTGATCTTCGATCAGGGTACCATCAGCTTAAGATTAAGGCTGAGAATGTTTCTAAGACTGCATTCATAACCAGGTACGGCCATTATGAGTTCTTGGTGATGCCGTTTGAGTTGAGTAATACCCTGGCAGCATTCATGGACTTGATGCACAAGATCTTTAAACTATACCTAGATTAGTTTATAGTGGTCTTTATTGATGATATCTTGATATATTCTAAAAGTCATTTGGAGCATCAAGACCACTTAAGGATTGTTCTACAGACCCTTCGGGAGAAGAAACTTTATGCCAAGCTATAGAAATGTGACTTCTGGATGAGCCAAATATCTTTCTTGGGTCATATTGTATCCAAAAACGGTATATCTGTAAACCCTAAGAAGATTGAGGTTGTTGTGAGCTGGTGTCGGCCTTCCAATGTATCAGAAGTCAGAAGCTTCTTGGGGCTGGCTGGTTATTATCACAGATTTGTGGAAGGCTTTTCTCGCATTGCTTTGCCTCTGACTCGCTTAACTCAAAAGCGAGCAAAGTTTGTTTAGTCAGAGGAATGTGAGGTAAGCTTCCAGGAGCTCAAGCAGCGCTTGGTGTCAGCCCCTATCCTTACCCTTCCATCTACATCTGGAGGATATACTTTATTCACTGACGCTTCTCAAAAGGGATTGGGAGGTGTTCTGATGCAGGGAGGGAAGGTGATAGCCTATGCCTCCAGGCAGCTGAAGCCTTATGAGCAGAACTATCCTACTCATGACATGGAGTTAGCCACCATGATCTTTGCACTGAAAATTTGGCAGCATTATCTATATGGGGAGACTTATGATGTGTATACAAACCATCAAAGTCTGAAATATATTTTCACCCAGAAGGAGCTAAACTTGAGGCAGAGGAGGTGGCTAGAGCTACTAAAGGATTATGACCTGAACCTACATTATCACCGAGGGAAGGCCAATGTGGTAGCTGATGCCTTAAGCAGAAAGTCCTCCTCAGAGCTAGCTTCCATAATTACTTCTTAGCCTCACATCCACAGAGACCTTGAAAAGTTGGAGGTTGGTTTGTGAGTACAGCGGTTTGATAGGCTTCTTGCAACACTTGTACTGTAGCCAACCCTATTTGATAGGATTAAGTCTTCCTAGAAAGAAGACTTGGAATTGCAAAAGATTAAAGAAGCTGTGCAGTCAGGGGTTCAGAATGAATTCCAAATAAATGAGGATGGATCCCTGAGATTTAAAAATAGACTCTGTGTGCCAAATGTAGAGGATCTAAGGGTTGAAATTTTGAGGGAGGCTCACTATTCTCCCTATACTGTTCACCCAGGAGGCACCAAAATGTACAGAGACCTACAGAAAAATTTTTGGTGAAAAGGGATGAAAAGAGAGATTACTTAATATGTGGCCAAGTGCTTAGTGTGCCAACAAGTGAAGGCCGAACATTAAAGGCCTGCGGGACCTCTTCAGTCTCTGATGATTCCCCAGTGAAAATAGGAAAAGATCACTATGGATTTTGTGACAGGTTTGCCCAAAACTCCCAGAAGTAATGATGCGGTCTGGGTTATTGTTGATAGATTGACCAAGTCAGCCCATTTTCTGCCGTTCAGAGTTGGGGTCTCTAGTGAGATATTGGCCACCATGTATATTGTGAGACTTTATGGTGTCCCCGAGTCGATTGTGTCAGATCGGGATACTAGGTTTGTGTCCCAGTTTTGGAAAAGTCTTCATAGGGCTCTGGGGACCAAACTGAATTTCAGCACAGCTTTTCACCCAGACAGATGGACAGTCTGAGAGAACCATACAGATCTTAGAGAACATGTTACGAGCTTGTGTGATGGACTCGGGTGGTGCTTGGGACAACCACCTACCATTGGTGGAGTTTGCTTACAATAACAGTTACCAAGCCAGCATCAAAATGGCTCCATTTGAAGCTCTGTATGATAAAAAATGCAGATCTCCCTTGTGTTGGAATGATGTGGGGGAAAGAAAATTGTTGGGCCCTGAGCTAATTCAGCAGACAATAGAAAAAGTGCAGCTGATTAAGAAAAGACTTTGAGTAGCTCAGAGCCGACAGAAAAGTTATGCTGATGTTAGAAGAGGGGAGCTGGAATTTCAGGTTGGGGACCATGTCTTCTTATGGGTTTCACCAACCAAAGATGTGACGAGGTTTGGGCTTAAAGGAAAATTGAGTCCACGATACGTTGAGTCATTTAAGATCTTGAGCAGAGTGGGGGAAGTGGCTTATAGCCTGGCATTACCTCCTACACTCTCTGGGGTGCATAATGTATTCCATGTCTCTATGTTGAGGAAGTATATTTTTGACCCCAGTCATGTGATAGAAGCGAAGCCTATATTGCTAAAGAAGAATTTGACATATGAAGAGCATCCTATACGTATTGTGGACCACAAAGATCAAGTTCTGAGACGGCGTAGCATTCCCTATGTTAAGGTTCAATGGAGCAATTATTCTGAACGAGAGGCTACGTGGGAACTTGAAGAGGAAATGAAGAAGAAATATCCTCATCTATTTGTATCTGAATAGATATTTGTATATATGTTCAAAAAGATAAATAAAGCTTGTAAGTTTCTAATTTGGGTCTCAAAAATTTTATTCATGATATGCATTAATTTCGAGACCGAAAATTTTATAAGAAGGGGAGGATGTAAACTCCCCCATATAATTTATATTTTTATAATATTATATGCGGTGTGGGTGCGCGACACGCGGCGCACTGCATGCGCGCTAGCGCACGCACGCACATGGGCACAGAGCCCTCCCCTCGCTGAAGAAAAGAGAGAGAGGAGGGGACTTTGCCAGTCCCCTCCGTCTCCTTCACCCCCTCCTTTACCCACGTTGCCGTCGCCGCTGTCGCCCTCTGCTCGTCCCCGACGCCTCGCCGCCGACAGGTAACCCCCCTCACCGGCGAGGAGAGTGGAGAGAGAGAGTGAGAGTGGTAGAGAGAGAGGGAGAGGGCCGCAGGAGGGCCCTCCCCTGACACGGGAGCCGATTTGGTTCGAGCCCGGCGGCGTGCCCGTAGGCTCGCCGGGCCCAATCTCCGGGCGGTAGCCCCCACCGGCGCCGGGGCGGCATCCGGTGGGGTTCGGCTGGTCGGAGGAGGCCGACCGTGCCGCCAGTAAGGGAAGAGGGGGGAGGGCCGTAGGATGGCCCTCCCCTTGCTGTGGGTTCAGGCCCAGCGGCATGCCCACCGCTCGCCGGCACCGGGGCTCCGGCCGCCGACCCCCGCCTACGCCGGGGCAGCGTCCGACAAGGTTTGGCTGGTCGATGGTGGCCGACTGTGCCGCCGGTAGGGGAGAGGAGCGAGGGAGAGGGCCGAACGACCCTCCCTTGTCGCGAGAGCCAAACCGGCTCCCGCGTTGGTCCGGGCCCGGCGAGCCAACACCGGGACGGCGTCCGATGGGGTCCGGCCGACCGTGCCGCCGACACGGTGAAGAGAGGAAGAAGAAAAGGAAGAAGAAGAAGAAAGAGAAGGAAAGAGAGAGGGAGAGAGAAGGGGGTGGCCGCCGGCGGTGGCCGGCCTGGGGCCGATTGTCGGCGGCCATCCGACCCCCGGGGAGGGCCGGTGGCGGCCCTAGGCCGCCGGCCATCCTCAGCCACCCCTGATTCTGAACCAGGGGTGAAACAAAGAGGCAACAGGACTGGGCCGGGTTCGGCCCAGTCCAGTTAGCCTGTTTGGGCTGAATTTTTAGGCCCCAAAATGGGTCCGGCCCAATAAAAGAAAAATAGGGTTGTGATTAGCATGGATTCTAGTTTGTCGAAAAATTTTTATTTTCCCCATTTGGGCTTCTATATTTGGAGATATTTAAGCCCCAAGTTGGGCCCACGATTAGATTGGGTTAAGTGTAGGAGTCAGTTTGACATCCTAAAATTGAAATTTAAAAATTTAAAAAATTATGTTGTAGGTACCCAGAGGTCCATACAGTTGATTTACACTTTGGGATTAGCGTTGTGAGGTAAGTAAGCCCGTTATAATGATTTTTTTAAATCATTATTAAATTATGCCATTATTGAAATAGTGAAATTGATTTATTGTATTATTTAAAAAATGATATTGGTGGTATCACATTTATGCAAATGAATTATTTGACTTGATTATTGTTAATTTTGGTAAATTAAATTGGTATTTTATATATGCAATTGATTATGGACATGATTATATGAAATTACCAAATTTGATAAAATATGAAAAGTAAATTGATATATGTTTGCAGTTATACAAATAAATGTTATTTGTGATTGTGTTATTATATGTCATTACGGTTCACATTATATGTTACATGACTCTGTGACCCACCTCCACAGGGGAAATATATGGAGAACACACATCCTAGGGATGTGCTATGACAGGATATAACATTATATGCTAATTGACTTCGGCACCCTTCCTCCACTGGGGCGTACAGGGAGGTTACATCCTCGGGATATTTATTACGTAGACGCGGGACATTAGTATAAAATAAGATTTACAGTGATTTGGAATTAAAATGGTATTTTGAAATATTATTTCATAATATTTGCTTCCAATTTATTTGAACATGAGATTTGCATAATTCTATAATATGATGAAATGTTTTTAAATTTGGAAGCATGACATGTATTTGACTTGGTAAAATTTTGATTTGGCTATATTATGTTATAGTAGGTTTACTTACTGAGTGTAAACTCATTAATCTTACAATGTTTTTTCAAAGCCATAAAATTATCAGGGGCAACAACAGGGGTAATTGGAAGCTTCATGATATAAATAGTTTATATTTTGTTATATGTAACCTCATTTGGATTTGTTTTGAAATTTTGGTTTGTTGCCCAATATTACATAACTGATATGACATGTAACCCCATTTGTATGACATGTAGTTATTATCCCTTCTTCTTTGAAATGGTACTGTACTGGATGCCTTACATGTCTGGCATGCGGTGGGCTGTCACCCTGGGCCACCACCTCTGAATCCGGGGCGTGACAGTATCCCTAACCTATTTTACACAAAAATAGCTTGACTTTGGTCACTGCATTAATATTCCAAACCCAAGCAAAATTATGATCATGGTCTTGTGAACAACTGTAGCTTTGGGTCCGCTAGTACAGTTAATAACCTCATGCTAATCTTTTGTTACTGTAATAACTGTATCAAGCAAGAATAAAAAGAATTTTAATCAAAATAGAAAACTTTAACAAGTGTCATTTTAGAAGAATTATTTTTGTTAACATTTAATAAGTCTATGATTAGTTGTTCTTTATTTTTGAAAATATTTTGATTCTAATTAATTTTTTTATAACCAATTTTATCTTATAAATAGGTTTTTTGGTGTACCTTATTGAATTAATGAATTGAGTAATAAAATTTTGAGTTTTTTTTTTAGTTTTTATTTTTTTCTTTTCCTAGCTTGGGGTGAGTGATTTCTTGCTTAAGAGATGTGAAGCCATAATTTTTTGTTTAATGATTGAAAAAGTTTAATCGAAAAACCTCTAAGAGCCAAGTTGTTATCTTTTTAGTATTTTGTTTGCATCGAATTTGGTATTAGAGTAAGGCAGCAATTCAGGTGCTGGACGCTATATCTTCATGGCAAAGAGAAGCATGGAATGGCAGTGGAAGATTTTGAGAGCTAGCGTTCGAAGATGGCTCTTACCTTACGCCTATCTCCTAATGTGCCATTGAAGAAGTCCTTGATCCAGCCAGCATCTTCGTGTATGGATTTCCAAATACTAAAGGAACCTCAGCCAGGCCTCCAGGCCTCTAGTCCTCCAGTTCCCATGAATATTGTATTTTGAAACAACAACTTTGCTCCATACGGACTCAGGATTTAGAATTTATTTCCAATAGCTTTTGCCATGGAAGCATTCCTTGGGAGTTTAAGATTGTGAACGCCTACACTACCTTGTGTTAATAAAGGAAGCACTGCAGCAACTCCCTAAGTTTAGGTTTGCTCATTGATTCCCATGCTAGCATATATAGTTTACCTTGCCTGGTTTCATGTCTCCTTCGAAGAAAGATTTGAGTATCTTCCCTGGTAGATTGGTGTTGAAGCCAGAATTCTTTTTTTTTTTTTTTTGATGGAAAACTGGAGGAAGGGAACCTTCCACCAAATTTATTATAGAATAAAATTAATTGATGCAATATCAGAATGAAGAGAAGAAATATCTGAGTAAAGAGTAGGAGTACAGGAGAGCAGAGAGATGAGCAAAGAAGAAGTTCCAATACCAGAGTGCACCTACGACAAGGGAATTGTTTATGATAGGAGCTTGAGATCATAAGCAGTCCATCATTTAGGAAAGCAGAACATGATAGGATCAGATTGTCGGTTTTATCAGATCGAATGCCACATCGATTAGATTGATCATGTTGACTGTCACGTAAGAAAGATATAAACCGTATATTTTTTATTTTAATAGTAGAAATCAAATAAAAATAAAAAATAAAGTTCAAAAATAATTTTATAACTTTTTATAGTTTAAGAATTAAATTGATGTACCCTTCAAATTTGAGGGTTAAAAATATAGTTTAGTCTTTTTTTTTTTTTTAATTACAGTGAGAATGCTCTTTTTCTCTTCCTTAGCGGTCACCTTTTTTAAGGGAGCCCAATTGAAATTAATACTGAAAAAATTCAACGAATGAGCCAAAAAATATATGCTTAGAAAGAAGACAATTAGCCACTTTAGGATAAGATGTTGGAGAAGAATGGAAGAATTCATCCTAGCTTGATGGATTGGTTGTTTTATTTCTTCTTTATTTCGCTTTTTTTTTAAGGTAAAAGATGGGTCTTTGCATTCTAGTCTTGCTGGATTTTTGAGTTAGTTTCTTGTTAGCATCTTTTTTTGATAAAATTTTTTACAAAATTTAGAGAAATTAATAGCTTTTTAATCTAAATATTTCTTTTTTTTTATTATTTTTGATATTCTTTAGTCCATGTTTTGTTCATCATAATAACTATATTTCTCACAAAAAAAAAAGAAACTACGATAATATTTGTTGTGAATTCTTTTTTTCTACTGATTTTTTAATGCTTTCTAATTTGCTCCAAGAATACTTTTAGAAGACTGGCCATATTCATGGAAGAAAATTATGAATAGATCTAGCGTTGAAAAAGTACAAGCAATAAGGAAGTAATAGAAAAAAAAAAGGAAAAAAAGAGTAATAAATTTTAAATCTATTTTTGAATTAAAAAATAGCATTTTACTTTATTGTTATTGGGTTGGGAAAAAAAAAAAAAAAAAGGGAGAAAGAGAAGGGGGTGGCGAGGAAGCAACAAGGGATTTATTTAGTCAATTCTTTTTTTATTATTTATTAATTTTTGGGTGGTAGAGGGCAAGGGGCTATTGACTACTTAGCAATCTTTTTAGGGATTAATAATGGAGGGGTTTAGGAAGTTCTACTTTTACTTTGATGCAAGGTGTTACATCTTTTCCTCTAAGAGTAATTTTGGAAGAGTGGTGGTACTAATGAAAGAAAATTATGAATAGGTTTAGCGTTGAAAACATTTAAGCAATGAGGAAGTAATAGAGAAAAAAAAGTAATAGATTTTAAAAATATTTTTAAATTAAAATAGAATTTTATTTTATTATTATTGGTTGGGAAAATAAAAAAAAAAAAAGAAAGAGAGGGTTGGCAAGGAAGCAACACTATAAGGATTTATTTATTCAAATTTAATTTTTTTTTATTATTTATTGTTACTAATATATTATATTATTACCATCTCAATGGTTGAATTTCTGGGTGATGCAGTAAAAAGTCAAGAAATAGAAAAAAATAAAAGAATATATTTACGCACCGTAACAATGGGATAGAGAAGAGCGTAGTAACCTGAAGACCTCATTCTTTTTTCTCACTAACAAATCCTTAGGGTAACCTTTACAGTACTTCAACTTCAAACGCACAATCATGACTAAATAAATTAAGTCAAGTACATACTATATAGCAAAATAGAAAAAATAATAATAAATTTAAAATTATAACTAATAATGCATTTGATATTAAATATGATTAATGATGATTTATATATATATTATATAATATGAAATTAATATAAATATAATTATAATAATTTTTTATATATATTATAATGATAGAAGCTAGTTTAAATTTTTTTAAGCATAACTCATGGAATGCATAAGTATTTGATTGATATATTTAATAAAACTAAAATTAAATACGTCATTTATTCTTCGATCTCTCTTTAAGATGAGCTAATAATCCACTATCAACCATTATAAGTAAGTAAAAGAACAACTAATATTTGAGTTTTCTATGGTGTGAGATTTCTTTTGAGATTATGCAAAGATTTAAATTTTATTATTAAAATAACAATCGATCAAAAGATACTCTGCTATTGTTATAGAAGTATGATAATAATTATTATATTAAGTTAAGGGAAAATAGATCTTCAAACATTCATTTAATTTTCTCTTTGTTGGCTCTCAAATTTTCAATTGCTTTAATTTATTTTTTTATATTTTAAAAATATTATATTTTTAATATTTTATTATATAAAATTATGTAATAATTAATAAAATAATTATCAATTATTCTGTTAATTTTAACTTATTTTATGTAATAAAAATGTTAGAAATATAATATTTTTAAAATATTTTGACTGATTATTTTGAGTGAAATAAGCATAAAAACTGAAAATAAATTTTGGGTGAGAATTTGTGCATCAAAAGTATATTTTTGCATATCGGTTATTATTTGTGGACCACCAGACGCAAAGCGATTCCGAAAACTACGGGGATGTGCGCCAGAGCTTTCTTCCTCACCATAATATTTTTCTCGAAGCCATCCCAAATTTTTTCAACCACCAAAGTAGTCGTGGCAATAACAGGCAACGCTGCTACGCGTCACGAATCCATCCATGGATCACGACGTGGGCCCTGTCGATATGCAATCTAGAAAGCCAAGATCCTTTTCTGATCCAGAGGAAGGTGAAACGATTCCGAGAAGGAAAGCAGAAAATGGTGGCCACCATTGCTGCTGCTACGCTTCCAAATACTGCTTTTTTGCCGAAAAATGTCTCTTTTTCGAGCACAAGCCGTCAATTCCTAGGTGGGTTCTCAAAAAGACTCCATTTTGATCAGAAATTTGGGAGCAGAAGGAAGGATTTGATCGGTTTGGTGGTCGCTTCTGCTGCCGCTAGCAGTGATAGCAGGGGAGCTGGGAGGTTCTATCTAAACTTCACTGGCTTCCCTTTCCCACTTGGCCCGTTCCTGAATAGACGCACAATAAGAACAGAGGTAAGCCAACTTTGCCGTGCTGTTTCCTTTGTTTCTGTTATTTATTTTTTTTAAAAAGAATTCCTTTTAGAATCGTTCACTGGGATTTGAGGTACTGAAGCTGTATGATTTCCTTCAAAACGTGTTCTTCGAGTACAATTTCGATGGGTCACTTTGGGTGATGTGATAAGTTCTGAAGAGACTATTGGGAAGAAGCACAGTTACTAACGTTGGGGAAATTGGATGCTAAATTTATATACATGATATCAATTTGTTATGCTGGTTTTTGGCCGCAAAGAAATGTGTTTATTCCATTAAGACGCCATCCTTGCATCATTCTAGAGATATCGAGTTGTAAGCATCCAGGCTATAATCTATGATTTTTGTATTGTTTCTCAGTACCAAATGTCCTTCGACCAGATCCACATGTTGTTAGACTTTATCGCTGCCATGGCTTGCCATTTTTTAATATTTGGTTCCTCTCCAGTATTCAAAAATCCATCTTCAAAAATAATAGAATGTTCAAAAATGCATTCGCTGTTAGGGTCTCTGAACCTGGCCTTATAAAATTAGACTACTGAAGAGCCCAGCATTTTTCTTTCAGGACATAAATCATTTGTAAGTATTTATGTGTTTTTCCATGTTCTAAAGGGATTCATTTACTTTGGTGCTCGCTTCTCAAGATTCAAGTAGCGTTCAGCCCTGCTTCCTTAGTGTATTGCAATCTGTCATACTAGTCTTCTAGATTCGAGGGGTATAGAGAGGGCCATCCCTGTCTGCCTTCCTGGTGTAGATCTTTCACAAATAGATTCTTTGGAGACATCTTTTTTGCTCTTGTCAATTTACGGTCACATTTTCTTTTGGAAAGACGATAATAATCAAACATGATAAACTCATTTTACTATCTCATTGAGTGTTTTTATTTATTTATTTTTAATAGCATAGTTGACATGCAAAAAGATAATCCTTTTCCAGTAATATTGACAGTCCTATTTGCTATTCTGTTATAAGGCTGTGAAAGATTGCATATGGCTCTTTGAACAAGAGCAAGCATTGGGCTTCAGTAGTGTCTCAACAAACATTCGAATGACAGTCATCAAACTCAAATCCGGAGGGCTGTGGGTCCATGCACCTATTGCTCCAACTAAGGAATGCATTCAGGTTCTTGCTTATCCAAGTCTCTTCCTTAGATAATGAAATTTAGAATCCAGATGTATGAATTTAGCAGTGTCAGCAACTACCCAATCTTGTTGGTGGCTCTTTGATTACCTTGTTTTCTAATGACTTGGTAGAAAAGTGCCATAAGTTCTTTTTATATTACCTCATTTTATTTATTATTTTATTTTATGCCATGCAAAATTCTAGCTATTGAAGGAGTTGGATGCTCCTGTGGAACACATTCTCCTACCCACTTTTGCATATGAACATAAAATCTTTGTTGGCCCATTCTCGAGAAAGTTCCCACGAGCACAAATCTGGGTGGCCCCTAGGCAGTGGAGTTGGCCAATTAATTTGCCGCTTGAGTTTTTTGGGATTTTCCGGGCCAAAGCTCTAAAAGATGAGGATGCTTCAACCCCATGGGCTGATGAGATTGAACAAAAAGTTCTTAGCTCACCAGAAGTTGGTATGGTCTTCATCTTAACTTTATTACTTCTTATCTGGACTTACTTTTGTCATCTTCTTCCTCCTAGCCCCCCTGATTTTATTATTTCTTTTTTGAGTGAAAATTTCTCATTATTTTATGATTAAAATACACTTATAAGATGAACATTTAGTTTTCATCTAAGTTTCTGTAGACATCCTATTCTAAGCCTTTACTTTGCAATTAAAAAACATTCAGAATATTGCAGGCTTGCATTGGTTAGAGCTATTTCACCCTCTGCTTGCCTAATTGAGAGAGGTGATTCAGGCTTTAGATTATTCTAATCAGATGGTTTATCTTCTTACAGGGATTGGCCCTTATGTAGAGGTAGCATTTTACCACAAGCGTTCACGAACATTATTGGTAACAGATGCTGTCATTTTTGTTCCAAGGCAGCCACCTGAATGTATCAGCAAAGAATCATTGTTAGCATCTGCAAAGAATGGTTTAGCAGTGAAGATCCTCAGCAAAGGGAAGGAAGTTCCAGAGGAACCCGTTGTTGACAATAAGTTAAATCGTCAAAAAGGTGAGTATACCTATTTTATTGATTAAGTCCATCCCATTATAGACTCCTCTTCATGTTCCTGGTTATTTTTAATATGAGTTTGGTTGTTTATAAGAACTTATGATGAAATATTAGGTATGGTTAAATCCAGTTTATAGATACTGCAGATGGCCCTAGGCAAGTCTAAGGCATGAGTTCTTAAAATCTTTAAGTGTCTGGACCATTGGACAATGACATACCACTCTGTATCCATATCTATGATTCCCTTTTTTTGAGCAACCATATATATGATTGTGGATAACCGCAAAATGAGAGACATCATAAATTGATGTGATTCTATGAGAAGCAAGGGATAAATTAACAAGAATAGCAGGTGAATATGGGAACCATGTTTTTCAGGATTCATGTTTGAATCTTGATTAACTAAGCTCTTAAATTAATAAGCAACCTACAGTTAAGTTGGCTAAAAGAAATATTAACCCTCTAATAAAAAATTTTTATTAATATAAATGGTGCAGTGTAACATGATCAGTATATGTTATAAACTAAAATTAAACAATGAGGCTTCGAAAAAAAATCTATGTTTGATTGTTTAGGGTTTCAAACTTAAAACTTTTACTGACACGGTTCAAAGCTGAACCTGTTAACATGTAGTTTCTTATTCAGAACTTTGTTAATTTAGACTCTAATGAAATATAATTAGAAAAAGATTGATGTCGTAGTCTGCAACTTCCATTTGAATGAGATAAATTGCGTTGGCTGCCAAATTGCAACAAGCCATTGGATCATCACCATATTTGGATCTAAGTAAGAATATTAAGTGGATTTTCATGAATGTGAGATTGATTATGGATCAGACGATTTGAGATGTCCTGTGGAACTGTTATGTCAGCAGACATCGGGGAATCTGTCACAGGTTCAGATTCATTAACTAGAGTTCTAAGTAGTGCTGGCTCAAAATCCTCTGCAGCTTCACCTAGAATTTAGCTTTAATGACCTGGATTACATTGGAACCAGATGATATTTGAAGGAAAATAAACCCTTGAGGCATTTTCTTCCAGATGGCACAGATAGATCTTAGATATTCATAGGCAGATATGATGTAACAGCTTTTAGAATTATCACTCCTTTCATGGGCATATCTAGAATCTAGTTCTTGTGTTCTGGATTGAAATGGCCACTGTTCTCACATCTGCCATTGGATCTAGATTTCATCTAGATCCACTATGGGATCTAGATGAAACTTCTAGATGGAACTAAGGTGTCTGATGGATCTTCTTTAATGGGCTTGCGGTAACTTACTGATCAGACTTGTATGTTAAACTTTCTGCAAATTGGAATTGACTGTTGTCGTGAAATCTGCAGTACTGGATCAACTTGTAGTTTAATTCTGTGAATCCATGTAAACATAATTTCTTGATCCAAGATGGAAACATATTGGGATTTATCTTCAAATGATAATCAATTAAAAAGTAGTCCTTGCTGTCGTAAGGGCTGTAATGAAAATCTTTTTGCTTGTATGGAATAGAGCGATGGGAGTTTGGAGCTTAATGACATGAGTGATCATGTGATTTGGGCTTCAGCGGAATGTCAAAACCTATACATGGTTGATTGGCAGCATAGGCAACCCATTCCTTTTCTCGATCAAGCTCGCCTTAAGAACTCTGTCCACCTCATAGTTGTTCTTGCACTGCCTCCCTCTATCTATAGGTGAGCAAGAGATAGGCTTGAGAGAAATCTTCATGAGAAAGTCTTGCATTGAGATTTTAAGATGAGTGTTGCCCATTGAAGTTGTGCTTGAGGCAGTCTCACCAGGATCAACCTCTGTGAAGGGTTCGAGGTCGCTGATATTGGCTTGAGCAAACCCATCATCTAGTTTCTTACATCATCTCCAGCCACTCTTCAAACATGTTTTAGGGTTCCTTGTCTTAGAAGTAGTCATATGTTGAGCTCTACAACGTCTCTTAGCATAGGCTAGCTGACAGAAAGAGGATTTTAAGTGACGCTAATTGATCCTGTTGGCCAAATCTTTAATTATTGCTATCACAAAACTTGTCAAGCACTCCGTGGCACCATCAAGATGGGCTTTTTGAGTGAAGGGAATAATTTTATCCTCCTCATCTTCCATGGGAAGAGATTATATATATATATATATATATATATAGTTGTACTTGATTATATTCGAATATAGCCAAATCCAATATTCAGTCATCTCCCCCATCCTTGGATCTATATGGATCTCGGAGCCACTCAACTTTTTTCATCGTTGGGATCTGTGAAATATGTGGATCCAAAGTTGGAGAAGGTGACACATATTGCAATTTGAATCTTGAGATAAGATTCCATATGTGGCATAAGTAAAGATTTGGCTAGAGAACTGGTTGACATTAAGGAAGACAATGGGATTTACAAAAATATCATCTTACAATGATGCCTTTTTTCTTTTTTTGTTTTGTGCCGCAGGGGGGGGGGGGGGTGGTGAACGACTCATATGATAGTTGAAAACAGCCCTGTAAGATAATTGATTTTGGTTTGCCTCAGTAGATAGTAAGCATCAAATAAACTTATTGCTACACTAATAGGTGTAAAATGTATATTGAACAATGATTCTTGAAAAAAAATGAGACTTCACAAGTTCAGGGACTTAAAACAGAACAAAAGATGGGGAAACTCAACTCTCCCCAAAAGAGATGCAGCAATGTTGAAAAGAAAATTATCTACCTTGCAAACATATCTCGGCAGGATCAAATATATGACGAGGTTGCTTGATATTGTGATCATCGTTGATCAGCAAGAAGAATATACGGCTCTTCGAGAATGTGTCATTTTGGGGATTCCGACAATTTGTTTAATCAATACAAATTGTGATCCAAATCTCGCAGATATTTTGATTCCAGCAAACGATGATGCTATAGCTTCAATCCGATTGATTCTTAATAAATTAGTATCCGCAATTTGTGAGGGTCATTCTGGCTATATAAGAAATCGTTGATTATGATTATTATTAAGAATTATAAGATTAGTTAATTATTTGCCAACTCCGTAGATTTATTGGATAGGTTACTATTTTTGAATTTTAAAAAAGAGATAATATATACGATTAATGATTCAAGAAATGTTGACCTAAGACTTTTCAGGATATGGATTATGTTGGCATGACATCTTCCATAGATTAGGAATTCATGAGATAATGTTACTTATATTGACAAATATTGTATCTTTGTTTGTCATTATTGTGGATGCATGTAGATCTGAATTCATGCTGATATTGTCAACTGCTTTAATTTACCCATTCTGCAACTGCAAGACAGGTTTGGCTTGACAAATTATGTAGGGGCATAAAATCTTTTTGAGAGGACACAGAGCTCATCCGAGCTTCACAAAATCATAGACCAAAACTTGCTGGTAGAAGGTAGATAGTTTGGAATTCTGTGAGCAGGATCCATGACCTTTTACAGCCTGAAGTGAGCCAAGAGGTTAAGATACTAATTTTTTTTTGTACCTAAATTTTTTGGAAATCGTCAAGTATCCATCGCAAGGATTTTTTTAATGTAAGAATTCAGTTGACGTTTTCCATAATTATTCAATGGTAGACCTTCTACAGTACTTTCTAGTTTCTAACAGGTCATACATGGAATTTGAATAATAAATCTTTGCTACCTATTATATCTGTCTTCATTCTTACAGGGTGGGAAAGAATGGTTCTACAAATCTTGTTTCTAGGTCCTTCAAATCTTCTAGAGCCCACTGCAAGCTTTGCTCAGATGTCACAGAAATTGATTGTTTCTCCCATTGTGAAGACCTTGGTTTTTAGCAAAGTTCCAGAAAAGGTGCGTATCATGATCTGTTGAAATTAAAAACATTTACAATTTAAACTATCATTCCAGCATGTTCAATCCTTGTACTTGACTTCTTGAGTGTCTGTAGTGGAATAGTGCCCAACCATGCATGCCTCCACTGAAAAACTGAAAAATCCAATCATCGAGCATAGAAGGATAGCAGGCTGGTTTGATATGATTTCAAGTCGTCAGGAAGATGCAGCAGGTTATAGAGGTCTTGAACTTTAGACAGTACATGCATGGAGACTGATGGAAACTATATGTCAGTCTTGCACCCATCAAAAATTCATGTGCAATATTTGTTCTACCATTTTCCAAGAGCTTGACCTTTAACAGACAACAACCATGAATTGCCATTGGTGGACAAACAGTAAAAGGGTAGCAGTTTAATGACCTCATTTCTTGTGCATTGTTTCATATATGCATGCTGATCTCTCAGAATCACACAAATTAGATATGTTAACTACTCATGACCTTTAAATTTTTTTTTTTTTATTCATTGTGCACTTGAAGAAGCATTGATGTTTCCATAGCAATGTCTTATGTTGATGAATCATTTGCACTCTACATTTACAAATGCTTGTGCTTCTTGTCTCTAAGAGTCAAAGCAACACGGTGCTTTACTTTATGATGCAAGAAACTTGGCTTACGTCCTATTTTATATGAATAATGTTCAGGTGAGGGATTGGGTTGATCGGATTGCTAAAGACTGGCCATTCAGGCGGATAATCCCTGCCCATTTTGCTGCTCCAATAAACGCAAGCAGGTCGGATTTCTTGGCAGCATTCGCTTTTCTTGACGAGCTCCTGGGCGAGCGCTTTGTCACAAGGCCTTCATTGTCTCTTGTCTTCGCATCACTCATGGGGAGAGCAGCCAGTTACTTCCCCCCGGATGATATGAAGACCTTGTCATCCCTCGACGATTTCTTGGTGTCAGTTGGAGTTGTGAAGAAGACAGTTTCAGGAAGAAAACGGTAATGATGCGAAGACTGTGTACATTCCATGCGTCTGCCTGCCATCCTGGAATAGCTTACTGTGTGTGTGTGTGTGTATATATATATATATATATATATAACTTACTTCAGCCATGCTCTTTATTTTACTCGGATCAAAACAAAGAGTGCGGACTCAAAAGGAATGTATTCTCTGGCTCTATTTTTGTTCTGTAACGTTGGATGATGATTTGTTTGGTATAGGTTACGAATTGTGGGGTTGTCTGATGGAAGAGAATGGCTATGGGGGATGAAGTAAGATTGGCCCAGTGATTAATACAAGAGCATTAGATGTCAAACAGGATTATTTATTTATTTATTTATTTTATTTTTTTAACATCCATCATGGTAACTGTAGGTGCCGAATGCACACCCCTTACGAACAAATGCTCTTTTGATTGCAGTATCTTTATAATTTTGTGGATTTAGAGTCTGAAACCTTTTAAGGTGAAGGTAAAAGCTCAAAAAACAGTGCGTCCGAGTAGGACTTAGGTGTTGCTGACTTGGAGATAAATCGGCCAAATTGGCGTTGGTTTGTCCGGTACATTAAATCAGATGGAAGTATTTCATGGGCAGTCTGGCTTTAAGAATTTAGGGCTTTACTACTCAAAAGATTAGTACTGAAAGAAGTTATTATATTGGCTTTTTGATCATATAAAATAAGTACTTAAAATATTTTTAATATATAGTCATTGTGAGTTCTCGCATACTCCTTCAGTTTAAACTTTCGTATTCTCATTATATCAAGAATATATACTCAAATCTAATTAAATTTAATTATAAACATATAAAATCTATGTTCAGTATCTCTTAAGCCGCATAGGTTATAGGTTGATCCATTCTGACATCGTTTATAATAACTTAGAATCTCATCCAAAAAAAATAGTTAAAAAAGTATTATTTGGGTTTCATAATCCTATATAAGTGTAGAGGATCTTCTTAGTACATAGAAATTTTCTAGTCCACAAAAATCATCTGCTGGATTCATTTTAATATTATTTGCAACAACTTTAGGACTTCTTACTCAAAAAAGTTAGTTAGAAAAATAGTATTTGAATTTTTTGAATGGATATAGTTACCTAAAATCATCATATTATGTGAGATTAAATACTCATCAACATATGCTATCATAAGATATTATGTTATTTTTCCTAACAAATAAGACTTTAGTGCTTTACATGCCACTTGTTATAACTATAGAAAGAGATGAGGACATTGGTACCACATTTTAACTTCTCAATCAATAATTATTCTTAGTGAGCAGCGAATAATTTCTAAAGCAAGAAATGTTAGCTGTTTGTATCTTAAACAAATAAAAAGACAAACATTAGCTGTCCTAGAACTTCTAATGTAAACTATTCGGAATTTTTGGCTTAAAAAAAAAAAAAAAAATCTGAACAATGGAAATAATCTTGAATTATTGGAGATATTTGTGGCCATACCATCTAGATGTAACTATTAAATAAACAGGCCTAGAAGACTGGCATTGGTGACCATAATGTCATCCAGTTTGCACGATATGAACCCTAAGGCTAAGGCTGTTTTCCATGGGAAGGAAACAATGATTGGAATGCATGATCTTCGTGTCCTGAAAAAGTTCTCACCTCACTCCTTGATGTCCGCCGTGCTCTTCTCCGGTTCCTTTTGTCACCGGAGTTGGTAAGGTGGACCCAGGTGCATGCAAGCACCAGGCCGAGCCTTTCAAGTGCCATGACCGCTTTTGGCTCTATTTTTCACGACTGTTAGAATTGTGGCTCGTCAAGCGTGAAGGGTGCTTCCATTTATCATGACATGGCCCACGCAATGCTTGCCAACAGATCATCACATTGCCTCCACAAGTGAGGACATTAGATATCCATCATAAGACACATTTTTCTGGTTGTTGGATGACTCTCTCCACCTAATCTCCACCTAATCTCACTTTAGAGAGAGAGAGAGAGAGAGAGAGAGAGAGAGAGAGAGAGATATGGGTCAGTTAAAAAATAAAGAAATAGTTGATTAGAAGAAAGTTTTATATGTTCACATATGTAACAGAATGTCGAAAATGCAATATCTTATAACATAAAAGGCTAAATAATGGATGAGAAGAAGGCATATACTTTAGAATTTGGATGATGTAGAAGTAATGCTGCTATAATTATAGTATATACTCAGTAATTATTCTTTATTTTATTGATTTATTAAATATGTATACTAGTAGGTGCATCATGAATCATGAATCACGAATATGCTTATCATAAATGATTAAAATCATAAAGACCTTAGCCTTTCTGTATGTGTAGAGAAATAATATTCTATTGCATAGTACCAAAATAAGGCACAAGGATAAACATTGATAAGAACACTTAATGTTAGGCAATTTATCATGAGTTAGACTTGACTACACTCACATGTAGTTAAATACAAATTCGATCGTTCTTTTCATTCTTGTATTCATACAAATTACATATTACAAAGATGTGATAGCTTCAAAATCTATATGAATTTAAGGATAGAAAGAATAACTAAATTTGAAGCTTGAGTACATATGAGCGTTATCAAGTTTAACTCATTCATCATATAGAGCTCAGTAGTTTGTTGGATCAATCGATAAAATCTAAAAATAGATAAAATCCAATTATTCATTAATTTTAATGTGAGTTTATGGTGATGCAGGATTACATTCTTAAAAAAAAGTCATGCATAGCTATACATATCTGCACTAATTATGCTATTATCATACATAGGTGCAGTTAAAAAAAAAATAAAAAAAATAAAAAAGTGCCCATTCTTTCTAATTTCTTTCATGACATATAAATAATAGTACCCAAGTTTATGATACTGTTGGTACCATATGACCCGAATCATGAGGATAGCCATAAAGAGGGTCCTATACTTCCAAAGAATCCCAAGAAACCTCGTATTCTAATAGAGCCACTATTTGAGGCCAAATCAGTAGCATAAAATTTGAAGCACGCAAAGGTTGAGTTCATCCATTGCCCCCACCTGGGACCTTTATAAGTATCATATAAACAAAACACGCCCATATCTTTCTTTTCTCTTCAATTTTTTCCCTAAGAACCAGATCTCATGCGGACCACGTTGTCGCATGTTAATAAAGCAAAACGTTGGATAACGTCCATTAAATTGACAAGAAAACCATCACATGGGATGAATGTTATTGAAATAATTTAAGCAGCCAACAATTTCTTGACATCAAGTGGTATATTGGATCTTTGATCACCATTAAAAAAAAAATAGCACCTCCTAACTTAAATTAGATCAAGGCTGTAAAATAATAAAAAGAAAGAATCTTTCTATGACTAGAAGAAGTCTCGACCATCCTTTTTGACAGGGAGTAGTTGTTTAGCTGGCTTGCCAGCTCGTGAGACTCCTCGAGTTGCATGCAACTTACTCTCCCTTTTAGAGTCGATATATTGCCAAAGGTATTGTCGGCGAGTTGAGATTTACCGGCATTTTACGCCTTGAGCAAGTCGTTTCTTTGGGAATATATAGGAGTCGGCGGTCGGACGATGGCTAACATTTGAGGTACCTGATTCTAATAGGACGAGATTTATTTGATCAATTTAAAATTAAAGGTGTAGGCTTGCTCGCCGAGATTTTAACATATGTTTGATAATCAATCTTAAAAAAATATTTTTAAAATTAAAATGATAAAAGAAATAACATTATACCTTCAACTATCTAACTTATTAAAAATTATTATTATAAAATATTCTAATAATATTATAATATAATAATATCATATTATAATAATATTAAAAGAACTAAATTTGGCTATATTTGAATGTAGTCTAGCCTAAATTCGATCACTTCTCTATCCTTAGATTCATATAGTTTACGGATCTCAAAGATGAAAAAGATAGGATGGCTCTCTGACCCATATGAATTCAATAGTGGAAGAAATGGTCGAATCCTAAACTTAACAGCATTCAAAGATAGCCAAGTCCAATTCATATTAAAATATATTATATTTTAGTAATATAGTATAATATAAAAAATATAATAATATTTTAATATAATAATGATTATAATGTAAAATTATTATAATATATTATATTTTTATACTATATCATAGTATTTTATAATATTATTATACTATAATTATAATAATATATAATAATAATAATAATAATAATTTTATACAATAATAATTATTATATTTTTATTTATAATATATTACATTACATTATATTATATTATATTATTATAGTTGTATTATATTATTATTATTATATTATAATATTAAATATTGTTGTTTCATGGTTTGAATATGCCCTTTAGGTCTAAAATTAACTTTTTAATATTTGGTATATAGAGTTTTTTGAAAAGTTCCAAATTAAAACTTTTCCAAGTCAAGCTTTTTAATAGCTTTTGGAGGTGTCAGAAAATACTTTTAAAAATTTTGCTAAACACCATAAAATCATTTAAAAATTCTTTTAGGCCTCTAAAAGCACTCTTGGATCTAAGGATGAGCATTCAGTCGATTCATTTGGTTCGGTTCAAAATTTTATAAATCGAACAAACTAAATTTTTTGAAATTACTAACTAAATCGAATCATTTTTTTAAAAAACCAAATTATGCTAATTTGGTTTGGTCCTTTTTTTGGTTTTAGGCCTATTATTTTAGGTTTTAAGCTCAAAAACTTGAAAAATAGGAGAAATAAGGCTTTTTGTTCGGGATTTAAACCCAAAAACCTTAAGAAAGAAAGATTAAAATGGTTAAAGGCCTATTGTTTAGGCTTTAAGCCCAAAATTAAGATAATTTTAAATTAAAAATTTGAATAATTTAAAATAAATTTATGTAATTTTAAACAGCATAAACTTTTCAATATCAATAGGAAAAGTAAATTTGTATAATTTAAAATGATACATAAATAAGTACAACTCTTAAATCAAAATATTGTTTACTTGCATAAGCAAATCCTAGTATTAGAAAGAGTAAATAAGTATACATAAAGAAATCAGTTTGGTTTGATTTTTTTTGTTTTAATACATCTTTAAAATTATATTTAAGATAAAATTATTTTAATCAAATAATTTTGATATGAAAAAACTAAGTAAAGTTTGATGTAATATGAGAGATGAAGCTAATCAAATCCTCTAAGGAGATATCTCTCTTCCTTTCTCATTCTATTAATAAAATGATTGAAAATTTTTGTTTCATCGATTGAAAGTCAGTTTTACTCCATATGATGCGACCATACATTTTAAATAGAGCTTAGGTGAACCTATTGGTCAACTTAAATATTTTCAAATTATTAGTTCTCTCTTATACATGAAAGACATAATAAAGCTTGATATTGCCTATACTAGATATATCCATGATACATCCATGATACAATCCAATCTCATTGGATTATTTTATAAAGAATTTTTTAATATCTTAAGTAAATTGTTGACCTTTCTTCCTTTTGCACTAGATACATTGAGGTGCTTGATTATTATAATGATATAAACAAGTCCGCCAATTTTTTAGATTTAAATTAGTCATAATTCACAAGATATTTATTTCTTCCTGACGATGTTGTCATAGTTTGAAAATATTTAAGAAAATTAATATGTCCTGAAATACCATCGAGGCCAAGTTGATTGTCATAGATATTATAGAGATAGAGCAAATTAAAAATGTTACATTATAGCTCCTTTTAATACCCAAATTAGCTATGACCATTCTAATTCAGCATGAAAATAATATTGTAATTGAATTTAATCATAATATTATAATTAAATTGATAAATCTAAAGAGTACCAATAAAAAAAAATAACCATCGTATCCTACTTCATCACAAATATATAAGATAAAATATAAAAGAATATTATTATTTTATTATAATATATTAAGTCATAAAAAATCTAGGCAAATCAGATCAAGTGTTTAGTTACGAGCTCTAGAATTATCATGGGGATAAGGTTTAAGCCACCATGTGATAAGTGATAGCAGATACCCAATTTCGATAATGACGATCCCTTGCTTCTAATTTTATATAGTGCAATACAAATGGCAAAATAAAAAGGGGTGAGTTTTATGCTTAAAATAAAGAATGAGCTATATTCCTAATAAATCTAATATAAGAAGTCTGCAGGATATTATGCTACAAACATTTTAGGAATGCTAATTTATGTATCATAGTTAAGATTGCTATTAAGAGTCATTACTAATGATAATAAATTATCATGAAAAATTAAGAAACTAAGCATAATGCTTTTGATATATAAAGATGCATTTAATCGATAATATGTATGCAAGATATCAAAGTCTAAGAGAATGATTTAATTTAAGCTTTAGTTTATTATAATTCCGATAAAATCAATACTAAGTAGGTTTTAAGTTCATAAGATACCTTATTCATTGCATAATATAAGTTGCTTAAAATATTTAAAATTAAAACTTTTATAAGAAATTGCTAAAAATTTTAAAAGTAACTATACTTTAGTTTATTGAAATCTATAATTTCTACATACAAAACTTATGAGTATTAGGCTAGTGACCATACAAGCACGCTCTCCTTTGCTTCGCTTGGCTATGCCATATATATGGCAAGTCATGGCATGGCATGTGCTTTTGTTTATGCCACACGTCATAATATAAACTTTATTAGAACTACATAAGGGGGAGGCAAGCTATTAAAGTTTTATTATGATAGTTGTCGCAGCCTTTGAGCCTCTTTATAGGTTAATTGAACATAGTTCATTTCTTTCTTTTTTTTTTTTATTTTTTATTTTAATATGTTTTATTTGGAAGGTTATGAAAAGTTTAAGGACTCCAAATGTGTACAGACGGTCGATAACTTTATCATCTAAAAAATTAATTATTTTAAAAATATAATTATTTTTTTATATAAAAATAAAAATTACTATCGTGATGAAATATATAATTTTTTTTTTTCATAAAAATATCAGTTTACGGGATAAAATTTTATTTTATTTTTATAAAAAAATAAATACGAATAAAATTAAAAAAATATGCTTCTTTTTATTCTATGCACCAAAAGCACCGCAAAAGAAGCTGGATTGTTCCAATGGAAGAGTTGATTCCCCTTACACGCCTCTTTCCACGCCGGTTCTTTCTATTTCTTTTCTCTCGCTTTAATCTTTTCAAAATCTCCCGGCGATCGCCCGGCGAGGTAAAATAGGGAATGAACGAGAATTGGGGCCATTGGGTCTGTTCCCTTCCAACAATGGACAGCGCTATCCCTTACTGTTTCGAAGGACGGTGCGCCTCCTTTATTCTCGCTCGCGCTCCCTCGCCTTTCTCGCCGTCGCTTTCGCTGTTCGCTCGTTCGCAGCAACAAACTCCCAGCTCTCCCATAACGTCTTCTCTTTGCCGCTCGCGCGATCTCTAAAAGACGAGCGATCGCCTTTTCCTCTTGGTAGAGGAAAACCTCTTTCCTCGCCCTCCAGCGAGGGGAATTCCCCCAAAGGTGCGCGTTTTTATGGCCTTCTTTTGTTTTCTTCCCTATTCTTCTCCGGCATTCGTTCTCTTTTTGGATTCCGGGGGAGGTTTCTTCATCTGTTCTCAATTGTTTTTCGTTATTTTTCATGGTTTTGTAGATGAAGGGAAGGGTTTCGATCAATGACGGCCAAGAAAATGGCCGGAAGTATTGAACTTGACGCGCGTTTCTTGGGCTTAAACCGAGTCAAATAGAGGTAAGTTTCTCATTCTTGCGTTTGAGTGCTGATCATATGATTCTTTTTATAATTCCTATTGCGTTTGAGGGCCATTCTTTTGAAAAAAAATTAGATGTTATTATTGTACCGTGGTATGGGGTTAATGGTTTCTGAAATTTATTATTCCTTAAATTTAGTGGTTTGTTGGGATTAAGGAATCGACTAGACGTCTTGTTAATTAAATTATCTTAAATGGGTTCATTATAAACTTCTTGTCTTCCATGTGGTGGAAGTCGTTATCGAAGGTAAATTATTATGATTTATTTCTTTAAATCCACATTCATATTACTTTTCTTTTTGGAGAATAATGGTAGGAGTGGCAAAGCTCTTCCCACCGGAAGTGCTATGGAGAACTTGTGGATTCCTAAAAATTTGCAATCTGCTTTTAAGTGTAATTTCTAGTCTCTCCTCTCAATGAAGGCACTTGCAGAAGTATGTGAAGTAGCTTGCGGCCATTTCCATTCAATTATTCTGCAGAAGTATATGAAGTAGCTTGCGGCCGTTTCCATTCAATTATTCTGATTTTTTTAATCCATAAATGAGGGCACTTATTGGGGTTTAAAATAGAAAAATAAGTGTATGGACTGTTGCATTCTCATGTTAATATGGAGTAAACTATAAGAAAAAAAGGGCTAAAATTATGTCAAAGGAAGGATTTCAGATTTTGCGTTGGTTCAGGTGCAGAAGATTGCAGAGAAGGATTTGTGCTAATTCTTCTACATATTCTTTTTCCAAGTGGCTTTTGTTTTGTTTTTTTTTTTTTTTTTTTTTTGTGTGTTTCTTCTTCTTCTTCTTCTCTTCAGAGGGACTAATGGATAGGAGGACCAGGGAAATATAGACATATTTTAAGATTTGAATCTTTGTTGCAGTAGGACATATTTGAAAAGCCTAAAAAATATTTTTGTGACTCTTCTTTCCCCAAAAAGAGCTAGCATGGATGGAAGCTTGGACAGGACTGGAGTAAGGGTGGGGTTGGACCTGAGTCTTTTGTAGCTTTAAAAACTCAACCAGTTGGGTCCCTCCTCAGATGATTCCTTCCCTTGTGAAGGTGTGCGATATTGCAGAAGCATTTCATAGGAATTTTTAGTTATTTGTATAATCTTTAATTTTTTTTTCACATATTTAATATGTTACTGATCTTATTAATGTGTTTTTGTCACATTAGAATGTTGTAGTTTCACACACCATGACACCCACACATGTCTTACCTTGTCATGCCATGCCATGCCATGCCATGCCAGGAGGTGTGGTCGCCAGCCCAATACGTGCAAGGTCCAACCTGGCCTAGGTGGGATTATTAAATAAGAGGGTTGAAAATTTAAACCTCTTCAAATAAAAAAACACTAAAATTTCTATCAATCCCTACAAAAAATTTAAATTTTTAAAGCTAATAGAATCATAAGGAAGAAATTTTGAGCAATCTATATCGAGCAATAGGTGAGGTGTCTAATACACTTAAACTTCACTTAGTATTAATTGTATCTATTTGAAAGAGTTATATAGATTAGACCTTAAATTAGGTTTTTATCTCAAATTTTTATATCTCACAAAGTATAAATTAAACGGGTTTTTATACGATTAGTACATATTAAAAGGCTTGTGCATAGTATTTTAATTTTTTTATGAGAATTTATGAGGATTAGCTCAAACTTCTAATCATTGCCTTTGTGATGGTCTCACATCGGTTAGTCTTCTAAGGATATTCGTAATGTAATATCTCGTAGGCTTCCTTTCTTGGTCTTATTAAGAGTATAATTATTTTTTGAAAGAATTATTAAGAGTATAATTCAAGCTTTAACTTTTATTTTATCAAGGATATGGGCACTCACTATAACGATGAGTTATTCTTTAAAAGATGTGCTCCAGCATGATCATTTAATCAACTTTGGTTCTGTCACATTGAATCAATTTTGTGAGATCCCTAATCACATAAATTAGGCATCCACCAATGGTTACAGTATGGTAGGCTTAAGCCCTATCTCTCTCAATGATTTTAGAATGCTACTCTTAGATAAACCCTTGGTTAACTAATTTGCAAGTTTTTTTTTTCTTTTTTTTGTGATGACAGATTTTAAGAAAATTATAGTATTCATTTAATGTTGTCTTATATATTTGTGACGGAACCAGATATTATGGTTCATCTTTTATTGGGACTCCTTTGATCAGTCAATTCAATTACGATTTTATTTTCATGATGGATTGACATGGCTGGAACTAGCTTTGGTACCAAAGCAGGTTCTAATATAAGATATTTGATCCACTTTACTTCTGTACATGCAATATCCTGAGTAATCAACTCAAACTCTATGATGCTCCGAGACAGGATACTTTACCTGAAATTTCCTAAAATAGCAACCCTATCGAGAAGAAACAGACCCAGTTTGCATCAATGTAATCCTTAACCGTCTTAGGTGTAGTCCTAATTTGTTTAAGTGTTTAATTAATGGCTTCAATAATAGTGCACTAATCTTTGAAATTTAAAAATTTAAATGTCATAAATTTACTTATTGAAAGAGCAATTAAAATAGTAATAGCAATAATATATTGATGTGACAAGCAATTATATTAAACAAGAGTAATTACTCTAAAAAATGCAGGATAACAAATAAATGCTCATGTCCACGTTAATACGTAAGTTTTAAAACTAGAGCAATAATGAGTTAAAACACTAAAATGTATTAGTGGACTTAAAATAGAGCGTGAAATGTGTTGTAAAGGCACAAAACTCTTTTAGTTTGGGTTTCAAAATAAAATAGAATTTTGATGTCAAACTAATAACCTTGATTTCTGCACAGTTTTCAGAGAAGCTTAATATTATTTTAATTTGAAAAAATGTTTTAGAAATTTCTGGACCTTTTTTGGATTAGCAAAAATGAGGATATTACCTTGCAATTTGATAGAAGATCTGCACGAAAAAAACTGATTTTTTTTTTTCCGAACATATTTCAAAGTAGTGAATTTTAGTTGATTTTGGTTTTAAAGAAATTTATTTATAAAGATCCAAAGGAGCATTGAACTCAAACTAATAGAAAAAATTGTTTTACAAAACTAACAAAACTTAGACCTTTAAAAGCTGAGCAAGCGCATGCGCCCGTGTAGTTGGCAGCCAACTTGTAGAAGGCCAGATTGAGCCAAATTTAAATCTTTTCAAATAAAAAAGTAAAATTTCTAACTGAAATGCAGTCAAGGAACTGGAGCATCCAGTGCAGTCTTAGACTTAGAATTTGCAATTCTTCACAAATAGTTTGATTTCCATTAAAGTATTTTTCAAAATAATGTGGAGGTTGCCATGTGGGATGGCATGTAGGCCGTTTTAGATTTTTTTTAAAAACACGTAATCAAGATAAAAATCATTTGTTCAATAGATGATTTTAAATCATTTGTGAAATAAATAATGTATGGCTGCACTCTCTTACAGCGTCTCGCAAAAATTTTTCTAAGTGTGGGTAAGTGGTAGTTTTGTTTTGAAATTGTATGTTGCTGAGACAATTTTGAATTTGTCTTTTCAACGGACGATTTCTTAAAATTGTCTCTTGAAGAGATGAGTTCAGGCCTAATATCGTCTTTTCTTGAAATCATCTTTTGAAGAGATCATTTCAAGCCCGAACTCATCTTTTCAACATAAAACTTTAGGGATATATATATATAGCATAGAAATCATTTGTTGAAGAGACGATTTTAAAATTGTCTATGGAACAGACAATTTCAAAATGAAACCCCCACTTCCCTACACTTGGAAAATTTTTAAGACATGCTGTAAGAAAGTGCAACCATAAATTGTCTATCTATTGAACAAACAATTTCAGCCTGATGGCGTGTTAAAAAAAAAAAAAAAAAATGTTAAAAAAAAAAAAAAATCTGGGATGGCGTATGTAGCAACCCATGTGGCCACCTCCACATTATTTTGAGAAATACTTTTTTTTTCATCATTATTCATGGCAATTGTTTATATTCCAGCATTATTTATAAAGAAGATCCACAAACAAGAGCTTTAATATAATTGGATACTAACAGTAGCTTAACGCGTGATTAATAACATTGTCTCTTCTGCTTCCTCAAGAAGTTCTTACATCAAATTATTGATATCATATGATACATTATCTCCCCTTAATTTAGATGATATGAGAGGTTAATCATTATTTCCATAAAAACATTTTGTATTGAATTTTCAATTACAACCCTGCTATCTGTGCTGTAAATGAAATTTTGGCTTGTTGACAACCTCTTTATCTGTGCTGTAAATAAATTGCATCAGTTAGTACGCTTAAACCAGAAATTTTGATGTCGCAGGCCTAAATTAGCAAGAAATCTTGGAGCTAATGCTCTAAAGCTCTTGTATTTGCATAAAGCAACATAAAAAGCTTAGCAACTATGCTTCTTTCTCTATTTCTCAAACCTTTGTGCATTTTTCTTTTTGGTTGCAGTACTGGGAACTTGCTTTGTGCTTACTTGCCTAGGTGTCTTTACTTCACAAAGAGAAGATATTACTGTTCATACTACCCATCTTATTTTCAGTGAGTGAAGAAGTCATGGGGAGAGGTACCATTTCAGTAACCCCTGAGGTCATTAAGCCTAGAAGTGCAGCAAGGAGAAATTCAAAAGGAAACGCAAGCACTACTGTTTCACCATCTCTTTCGAGCAGTGTCAAAGAGTCCATTCCTAGTTACCTTAGAGCTTCGACTGGCTCCTGTCATGATTTCTGTAAATATGGAATTAAGCATGGTTTTGAAGCAAAGAAAAGGCTTCCAATATGCAACAAGCTTCTAGGCAATAACAGGATACCAGATGAAGAACAAAATCAAGCAGAAGTTTTGACACCAGAAGAGAGAGGGAAGAGGCTGGATCTCAAGTCCAAGCAATCTCTAACAATACATGGATGTACTGATGAAGTTGTCACATGTAAGGATCTGCCACCTGTGAAGGTAATTCAGATTTCAGATACATCAACCAATCAAGTGGAAGTATCTGCTGAAGAATCCTTGGGCATAAAGCTGGAGAGCTTGTCTCCAAACCTGACAACAGTTGCATCTCTTGGGCATAAGCTTGCAAATCCAGCTGAAGAATCATCTGACGGATCTGTAACCATCAATCTGGTGGCCCCATCACACATCCAAAAAAGTAACATACCTGGTGAGCACAAATTTCCAGCTGAAGGGTCATATGAAGAAGCTGCAAGGATTATGCTTGATGCATCAAACACCCAGAAAGGTATTGTCTTTGCTGAGCATACACCAGTGACTCAGGTAGAAAAATTGGATGTGGAGCATGCTAGCATGAAGCTTCATGTTTCACCACGGACTAAGACAGGCATTGCATTCACTGAGCAGGTGGTTAGCAGTCTAGTAGAAGAATCATCAGAAGAGCATGGAATCATAAAATCATCTGTTCAGGAAAGCATTGCATATGCAGAAAATGCACCTACCAATCAAGCAGAAGGATTATCTGTTCAGAAAAGCATTGCATCTACTGAGTATACATCAGCTGATCAAGCAGAAAGATTATCTGAAGAGCAAGGCCAGGTGAAGATTTCAAATCCAGGTGATAGAAAAAAGAGAGAGGTAAACAAGCTGAAGACTGAACAAAGGAAGGGTGAAGTCTCTGTTAAAACTAAAGTCATCAAGCAGAAAACAACTGATGCCTTTGTCAAGAAGAATGCATCACCTCTCATGAAAGTCATTACATCTGTTAAGCCAACAAGTACCGTGCAGAAGAGCCCATCATCTGTTAATAAGCCCATTGCACCTTTGGCGCACAAAATTATCAAGCAAAGAGCTCCATCAACTCTAAAGGCAGGTGATGTTTCTGCTGAACCTGCAACCTCTTTGAGGGAAAAGGAATCTACATCTCCATCAATTTCTACAGGAGGCCTAACCAGTCAAAGAAATCTGGAGAAGAAGAGTATGCGGAGTCCAGGCCAGTCAAAATCTGGAAAAGAGATTGTAGTGAAACCACTGAAAACTTCTGTCTTGACCAAGTCTTCTGTTAATCGGGTTTCAAGTACAAAGCTGAGAAAATATGGGAACACAAAGCCTTCTTCCCCAGTGAAAACGGAAGCAAAGGTTGGAAAAGTAGACAGCAGTGCCGAGACAATTGTGGAGAAAACTCTGTACACTGTGGAGCCGAAGCCAGGGAAGGTGGATCAAAAGATCATTAAGCAAAAGCCCAGCAAACATTTCTCATTATCAGTGTCCTCATTGATGTCTTCAGCATCTGTGTCTTCACATGACTCTCAGTCTACAGTAAGCGAAGTGGATGTATTTGCTTCAGACAAAGAGAGAAATGAGAGGAGCAAGACTAATGTTTCAAAGGGTAAAAACAAGAGGACACCAAGTAGAATTGGAAGTGTTCACTCCAAAGTTTTATCTCCTACACCTTACAAGTTAAAATTTCGGAGTGGCAAGTTAGCTGACCTTCAGGAGAATAATAGTCTGAGAAATGAGAATAACAGTCTGAGAAAACTAAGGCTCAGACCAGCAAAAGTGGTGAGTGAGAATCAAAATGGTAAAGAATTAGGGAGGAGAAACTTGAGGAAGCAGAGAGTGACTTGTGCAGCAGCCACAAGTACTCCCACTCCAGATTCTCAGGCTGTTGTATTGAGACATCAAGATGTGCAGGACAAGAAAGGCATCCAAGGTTTGTTCAATCATGTGATTGAAGAAACTGCAAGTAAGCTTGTGGAGACCAGGAGAAGCAAGGTGAAGGCCTTGGTGGGTGCTTTTGAAACTGTGATCTCTCTCCAAGAAAACAAATTGGCTCCTGCTGTTGCAGTTCCATGATTACTTTGTGATGGCGATTGAATGCGATACTTCTAGTATGTTTGCTTATGAAAAACTTGAAATAACAGTAAGTGAGCTTGGATTTTACTAGTACATGTGAAGTTGGGTGTGGATAGGTTTGTGTATGTCTATAAATAAGTAAACTTGAGAAAGCTTTGGATATGAAAAGGTTTACAGAGTTTTTTGTGTGCAGTTTGATGTTGGTCTTTTGCTCTTGTTGAAGGAGATTGCCATTCTTTGTTCTTCCCCATATTAGTTTGATTCTTCTCATATATACTGCACATCTGGTTAATAATCTTGCAGATATGAGGTTAAGATTAATCTGGGTAAAATGTTTCCCCCATTTTGCTGTATTCTTTCTAATTCAGTAAGTTGTTTTGGCACATTAATGACCTTAAACTTTAATTGGAGGATGCAACTTCAGATCTATACTTAGTTGGATATGTGTAAGGGCTTCTATATCAATGAACAAGAGTTATTTTTTAAGTATTGTTAATTTTGCTCTTTTCAAGTATTGTTAATTTTTCCAAGTGATAAGATTTTCTGAGATCGGTATATGATAATCATATGCTGCTGGGGTATTGTGGTGGCAGGTATATTTGAACGAAATGTTGTTTTCCTGTCACCATTATATTTCAGTTCATCAACTAGTAGCTGTTAATTTTAACAGTTCCAGGAGGAAGCCTTGTCTAAGATAGCTAATTTGGAGCTGCTAGGCCCATTGTGGCATGATTCACGCAACAACAATAAAACTTTAATGTTAGATTTTAAACTGATTGAGTTTGGCTATAGAAATTTTTTTTTTAGCTGATTCATAGGTACTTAAATTAAATGCTGATTATTTCCCCTCCAGCGTTATGTGCTTTCTCATTGCAGCAGCTACAGGCTGCTTTCTGAGCAGGTTGATGGCTGCAATAATAGATGGGTAAAAGTGGGTAAACAAACCATTATTGTCCGGTTCAGTAGCTATCCGGTGTCTTGGTAGTCTAGCTAGAAATATTGTTAGATGACCAAATAGTATGGTTATTTTCAGAATGTTATCCGTAGGCTTCGTTCTTTGAAAGTATTAAAATTAATCAGAAATTTATATTTTAAGTAAGTATTATTCATATAATAGTTAGATGAAAAAATAATTTATCAATATTCTTTTATATATTAAAAAGTGACACTAATATTTGTTACCTATATTTTTTTATATTATAACTTTTTCGTATAAATTACTAAGATTTATTTATCTTCCTATAATACCTTTTATACCATGAAACTTAATTTATATACTAATTATATACTATCATTTTGTGATTGAAGTTCAATTTTCTCTTATTATACTATATTTTCAATTATACTTTTAATATATATATATATATATATATATATATCAATAATCATATATAATTTTTTAAAATAAAAATAAACTTTTATAATTACTATTTACTAATTAAATGATAGTATTATATTTAAATATTTTTATTTTAACTATGAAATCTTTTATAAATATTATCTTTTTACTTTTTCTTTCCAAAATGTATTGAGAGAAAGAGAAGAATTAAGGAGTATCTATAGAAGGAAGAATTGTGATCGTGTTGGGATGTTTAAAGAAGATAAAACAATATTTTACCTAATTTATGAAAAACTAATTCAGGTATCTCCTAAATGGTTAAGTATTACTTCCAATTTGATAGATAAATGATAACTTAAGAATGTAAATTATCCTTTTAATTTTTTTTGATCAAAATAAAAAAAACATGATTATGATTAAGTTGGCCGATGAAAAAGTTAATCAACTTACCTATAAAATTTTTTCACCATAAAAGAGAGCCTTATTTCATCTTGTGCTTCCCCTTATTTCATTCATCAGTGGAATCAAAGCTACATTTTTTCTGCATTTTTTTTTTTACAAAAACACTATTTGCTTTTGTACAAATAAGATGTTTGTTTGCTATTTTTTAAGAGCATCAACAAACTCCATTGAAGATTCACTGCCAATTCATCATATCTGCTTGTATAATTATTATCTGTAACTAGTGGGGCACTCTATTTTATTTCAATCTTTCTTTTTGTCCAACATCTTATTTGACCTGTATATCATAGATTTAGAACATGAAAACAATCCTTCTATGCACTGAAATAATTAATTTCGTGCACGCCTTTTTTTCCACAGGCTGTCCTAGTAACACTCTTAACTCCCCTTTGCTGTGCATACGATTTGTCCTCTTCACATCCTTGACATTGGCAATACTCAACGAAGTGTGGATGTTTTGATTTGCAATGAGATTTATGCGTTCAAGACGAATGTCTTCAATCTACTGATAGTGCATTAGACGGCATGTCAACTTATCATTTGGATGTTACCATTTCAGTTCTTCAAGAAAGTGTTGGCTCCAAATCCGTCACAACTAGCAAATCAAGAAGGTTATAGTCCAAGAAAGCCATAGTAATTTCTACATGGTTTCAAGAAGGTTTATGACTTCGAATAGGTCTGTAATTAGTCACATGAAGCATGGTTGGGAGTGAGTATGGACTAGATATTGATTACCATACAATCCAATCTCAGTATTTAATTTATGAACCCGCCCTCTCTATCTTTCTTAAGAAGCATTATATTTACCGGGATAAAATCTTCTGAGGTACAAGCTTTATACCATAGAGTTCCATGTATGTTTTAATGGCTCTTATATATTATATTTCGGAGATAAATAGCTAGTCTTCATCTACACTACAAGAATGATTTGATTATGGAGTATAATTGAGCATAATCAGAGGGGTACAAAGGCTTAGTTATAAAACTAGGGGCTACTTTTAATTAGGATATTCTACATACTACTCATACGATAAAAAAAGGATAAATGTTATGGATTTAAAGTGTTTAGATTCAATCCTTTTAAATATTATTTCTTCTGTATTTATAATATGCTGCTTATAACTCTAGATGAAGATCGCACTAAATCCTCAATAAATTTTGTTCAGTTTTGAAAACTACATGAAACACTTCTGATAACTATATTTTAATTGCATTTCTTATCTCTTCTTTTTGTCAAAATTAATGAACTACTAGATCATAAATTCCATACACCCAACTCATCTCACTTATATTCGTAGAAGGTGATAGCCGACCTTTAGATATGCTTTGGTCAATCATCAATAAGGCGATGGAAAGTTATCTTGATCGAGTGGGCCCAGCTTCTTTGGTTGGGCTTTATTCTTGTACCACTGCGTTCGTATTGGAGGGCCCCAATACTTTTATTTTCTGTCTCCATCTAAAAAAAGGAGCGACCGCGTCATTCACACGAGGCACGGTCATGATTCGATCAACAAGCTAAGATTCGTGTACCGCCGGCACAACGTAACGATATCAGATATCCGTAATCTAATTCTCTCCCCAGGCGGCGTCCGTAAATCTGGGCGTTCCACGGAAACGACCAATGGGAAACCGCTCACATCTGGCAGGATTCGCCCCCCACCCCCCGGTGGACGAAAATACCCCCATTCTTTTGCCGATTCTCACGAGCGTTCTGTTGGGTATTGTAGTCATTTCTTCAAGGGCCCCTGGAGGTTTCTCCTGGTACCCCTATGTGCTCTGTTGCTGAGCTTCAATAGAGGAATAGAGAGAGAGAGAGAGAGAGAGGTCTTTCTTGAAGAGGGGAGGAAAAAGGAGGCTATCTTCTAGTTGAGGTGAGGAATATTAGGGATATTAGAAATAATTTTGTTGTTATTTTGCTTGGATTAAGCTATTAAAGGTATCTTTGTTCCTTAATTTTTTATTTTTAGTTATTTTTCATGTGTTTATTTTGTTTTATTCGATAAGTTTTGGATTTGGGTAATGGAAATTGGTTTCAGGGATCGAAGAGGGAGAATTTTGATGCAAATGTTACATGCGCTAGAGCGTCGTCGGAAATTGCTAGATGGGGGAAAGCCTTGAGGATGTTAGGAATTTCGGAATTTAGACTTCCGGGTGCAAATCGATTAGGTCTTTTTTTTTTTTTTCTCAGCTTCTTGCTGTTCTTGTTATATGACGTCACAAATAGATTTTTGGAAAGGAAAAGTCCATAGTTCTTTTGTTGGTGTGTTTATGGAGCTTATTTCTGGAAGCGATCTGTTGACGTCATTGCTCGACTACTTGGGAAAAGAAAATATTGTGACCAAAATTACAAAAGAATCTGAAGTAGAGGGCTTTAGGAAACAGATTGTTGATAAAAGATCCAAGACGTGCCGCACTCTGCCTTAATAGAAAAAAATAAAATAAAAGGCCATATTATTGGATATAGATATGAAGGAAAAAGATGCATTGATAAATAAGGTATAATGGATTTGATATGGGGTACTGAACTGACTGGATATGTATTGAATTGCTCAAGTGGTAAGCATATGGCTGTTTGATTTGAGAAAAATATGGAAACTTCAAATTTGTGAACAAGGAAACTGTGGATTATGGCTTGATTTTGGCACATGAGTAGATGATGGTGATATGTAAATTGGGGGAAAATTCAATCCAATGTTTGGATGGAAAGGTAGATGTCACAGCCATCAATTAAATGGAAGAACAATATAATCTGGTTAGTTGGTGCTTCATTAGACTTGTAGAACAAGTTACGGCCAACAGTGATATGTCTTTGATCTTTGAAAAATAGTAATAAAAAAACAATAATAATTCTAACATGTGAGCTTGTAACCTGTGGACAAGCAGGTGTACTCGATGGTTGATGGCCGGTGGAAGTTTGTCTTTTTGTGGAGTCGTATGGCTGCTTGTGAAGGTTTGCTATATTCCTACAAATCCTGCCAATTTATGTTTCACATGTTTCAAACTATAGATTTAAAATTTAGAATGTTAGACCATGGACAAGAAATTCCTAGCCAGAATAATGGAGATAAAATGCTTGTTGTAGACTGAAGCACAAATATTTTGAAGCTGAATTTTCATTTATATACCAGGACCTAGACTCTATTAGAGCTCTTGCCAGCATGTTAGAAATAGCTTTTGCTAATTTAGCTATCCTCCACCTTTAAATGGTATTATAATATTTAGCGTGCTCATTCTTGAAATATTGGTTGTTTAATTTGACCATCCTGGTATCTTTGCATTTTTATCTACATTATAGGAAAATTGGATTAACTTTTAATGCTTATACTTAGATAGTTTGACAGCACTGTAAACACTGATTGAACTGCTGCAACAAATAATATGCAATATAAGAGTATTTAAAGCTTCCTTGTAACGCAATCCTCACAAGTATTTCTAGGGGTTTGCTAATTATTGTCAATGATTTGTGCTGATTATGTTAATGTCATGTTATTTGATTTTCTTTTGATTAGAGAAAACAATGGAAGCTTATTTGTCAAAGGGAAAGTTTATATTCTGTGATTTCTGTCCTTTTGGATGGAACTATCTCTGAGAGTAACATCTCAGCTATCATCCAGGCATGTCAGCTTTATGTTATTGAAGTTTTCTGTTTTAACCTATTCCCACTAAATCAGCTAAATTTTATTCACCAGTCATGGTAATACACCTTCCAAGTGGATAATTTGGTCTCCATTATATTAGGAATGTGGAAATAAAGTATTGAACTACCAAAATTTCTGTTCATGGATTCAAAAGTTTTGTTTTTTTGCTTACAGAACCTGACTGCAGCCAAACTCTTTCACTACCTGATTTTGTCTTGAGTAAGATGACATGTTGAAAAAGAATTCATTGCTCTCTGGACCTGGGCAATAGATTTGAGTTGCACAAATATTCCTATGTAAGCTCCAGTTTGACCAGAAAATCATAATAAATTGTACCTAAACATATATATATATATATATATATATATATATATATAAAACCAGTAGGAGCTTAAAGTTGTAGAAGTTACTTTTGGATTTAGCTAGCAGTGTCTTGGTACCTTTTATTTCCTTTTTTTTTTGTTGCATGAAGTTATTTACATTCATAAAGTTGTTAGATTTTATTGATATTGACACAATTAACAGAACAAATCAATGATTAATGATGAGTTTTTAGTGAAATTTAAACAGAATCAAGCAATGAAGATGTGATTACGGCTGCTTCTTATTGCAGTTTGTGACAATGCTGGTAGCGAAGCAGTATCGTTGTACACACTCTGCAACATGTGTATGCACAAAAGGCCATATAAGTGAGGATGCAATATTCTTATTATTCCAACACCTTAATTGGAACCCTAGGTTGATTGCTAAAATGTCTTGTGTCTGCAAATGGTTTGATGAAATTGCAAAGCGAGTGTTGTGGAAAGAGTTTTGCCGAACCCGGGCCCCTAAGATGATGCTAGACTTGCAGTCCAGTGGCAGTCATAATGTTGATGGGAACTGGAAAGCACTTGGGAAGCTTCTCATTTACTGTTCAGGATGCAGCAAGGGTGGTCTGTCTGATAGCATTCATATCCCTGGTCATTTTGTCTACCGAACACGATTCTCCAGGACATCAGGGAAAAGTTTTCTTCTTCCACAATGTAGGTCAGATGTGCTGTATGTGTCAGACCCTTGTGAGCATTTTGATCAAGAAGAGGAATGTGATGTTGGTTTTTTCCGTGGTGTCTTCAAGTCATTTTCCATCTCAAGAGTCAGGAAGATGCTAATTGACAGGGATGCCAAGCTCCATCCTACTGAGATTTGTCCATACTGTAAGGCAAAGCTATGGAGTATGCTACAGGCAAATATGATACCCCAAAGTGCATGTCATAGGTTGGGTGCTTATGATGATGGCATAGAGTATTATGTTTGTCTTAATGGGCATATGCTTGGGATCTGCACTCTCTTACCCCTCTCTGATTCTGAGGAGGCATCTGAACTGGAGTGATTGCTTGAGACTGCATTGAGGTAATGCCTCTTAATCATGTTTTCTTCTACCACTATATATTTAATCTTCTGAGACATGAATTTTTTGAAACCCATTATCTTGGACTTACTAAAAAAGTGGTATCATGTGGAACTTAAGCCATTTTAAATCACAACATAAATAATATTCACTATGGAAATTGAGCTGCCAATCACCAAATCAAATTGTCGCTTTCATCAAAATGTCTTTTGATCAAAATGCCTATGCTGGTTGTTTGGAAGAAAAAAATACAAGGACAAGCTTGGCTTTCTTAAGCTTATAAGGATGCTTGTGCAGCATTTATTGTATATAGCTACCTCATGTATGTTAATGTTTGTATGTGGTAACTGTTACTTTGTTATTGAAGTTATGCTTGCTTAATTGACTATTGAAATGAAGTCGAAATTTAGTTGTTATCACAACCAACTGAAGGCTATTTTGCCCCAAATAATTAACTTTCTAATCAGAATTCAACTTTCACAAGGCTTTAATGTGACAAAATCACTTCAAATCTTATGAACAAGTTTTAGACTAATTCCAAATCTCCAATTACATGACAAATTACAGTTTGCCATTCTTAATTTTGAAATTCTCCGAGACAGCCAAGTCCCATGTCATCTAAGGTTTGTTAGTTTACTTCAGATTTCGAAGATCTAGGACTCTCATGTAACCACCTTCTCTACATGTGCCGATACTAACAGGGCCCATTGTTTTCTTTTTTGAACAGGTGATTGAGCATTAAGGGTACAAATACTTTGGCATTGGTATATTTATTAAGGGTCTTATTGGTTACTTTGCAAGGACAAATGATTAGAGCTAGTGCTATTGGCTTTGACCATCATTTTCTCATGTACTGGCTATATGTAAAGTTATATTGTTATTTATCTTGGGTCTAAGTATACAGAAAACTCTTCTTTGGTCTTCTTAATGTATTTGCTACCTCGAATCAGATTGCGATAGGTGCATTTTCCAGCTCATTTGACCACAACTGATTTTTATATGCTGCTTGCTTGTGCATGCTTACATTGTATAATCTACATATGAAGTTTCATATCATTTAACGCGCATAATGCATAATAGTTGGAGACTACGTTTGATTCTCATTTTTATGAGAAACTCTCTGTACAGTTGGGTGCATTTGCAGAATCTGTCTTTCATTGAACCACTCAATCTTTTTTCCCCTTCTTGGTCATGTGATCAGAAATATTTAAAAGGTGAACTTCTGATAAAAGTCATCCATAAATATAAACATGTCTTGTAACATACATTTTTAACCTAGTTTTATTGTTCTGTCCTTTCTTGTGCTCAGAATGACTGATGATTGGCAAGAAAAATTGCCTGTGACTCACAAAGATGAAGTAGCATCATAGAGGACAGAAGCAAATGCATGCATGAGGAATTCCCCCTGTTGATCTACCTGTTTTGCCTTCCCCCCTATCTTGAGTTCATCATTCCTTTCTCTCTCTAGTCTGCGAGTGCTCTTGCTTCCACAGAAATTTTATCAGTCCTTGATATTTCATTATTATATTCTTGTGAGGCTTTTGCTTGCCTCTGTTCTGCTCCTCTCTGCAATTCAACACAAATTATTATAGAATTTTCGAAGAAAAGAATCTTCTAAGGTATCGTAAGCCTGGTATCAACATTTGGAGCCAAAACATACAGCTGTATGCAGTTAGGTCTCATTTTTGTACGCTGAGGACCAAATGCTTTTGATTATTTTGGGGAGCTTGTCCAAACAAATTTATGCATCCCTCTAATTCTTTTGGGGTTGTAGAGAGAAAAGACAATTACTGATCAGGAGAATTTTGAGAGCATTGAGAAAATGTTGTTCTGGAGGCTGTTTGGAGCTTATTCAACATAGTGATTAGTTCTTTTGGAAGAAGAATCTGTTAGTTTCTTTTCAAATACTTGACAAAGTCTCAACATATAATGCGGTTCATAACATTATTGCAAGAAACTTCTAGCATATATTCTGTTGAACAAATTGTTCAATATATGTTGGCAGATGGTCGCAGTTGCTGGAATTTGAACTTAAATTTGATTCTGGTTAAGAGGAGCTGAGTATTACAATGGCATAATTGAGGTTTACTTTTTGTTGCCACTAAGAAGGTTTCTTTCTCATAAAGAAAAGCTTTGCCCGAAAAAAAATCATTTATACAAGTAAAGAATCTTCTAAGGGACCTATTTTGAATAAAAATGCTATTATCATGATGTTATTATTCAGAATATTTATTGAGGATTTCCTTGCCTACAATTCAAAGATATTTAATAAAGAAAATGTCAACATGATAGGGGGCATGTTGATTGGAAAGTCAACTAGTTGTATATGGTAGTTCATTTCTCCATAACATTGTGGCATGGAACCATGTTTTATTATTAGCTTTATGTTCATAACCTTTTAGTCACGAAAAGAGATGATGTAGATAAATGGGCGTGTACATTTGGAGCAGAAGATAAGCAGTTAAATCACAATGTTCCAAGAATATAGTGGTAGTGGTACAGTGTAAAAGATCATATTTTAGCATCCCTTAAATATAACTTTTTGCAAGAATGATTTGGAACTCAAATCTGCACTAGATATGATGAGGCCAGATGATAAAATGTATTTCTAAACTCAAGTTGAATGACATAAGCAAAAATACAATCCTATTTCAAGGATCTGTTAAGAGCTAATGACATCTAAGATCTTAAAGCATATGAAAAGGCTAATTATAATGCAAAAGACTGGTGAGCTAAATATGTTTTTTTATGGTGAACTATATATTAAGTTTAAAAGAAAGTGAGAAATAATCACATAGATAGTGAGGACAGGGGTCAGAAAAACTAGAGATATACTAAGCTGGATGCATTAATAATGGAGATAGTATGATCTGGCTAAAAGTGGTGGGGTCAAAGATATTTATTTCCAAGAGCTATTGGAGTACAAATGGACTTGAAAGGGATGTAAATGATGAGGCAGTGAAGTTAAAATGTTTATGAGAATCATTGGGTTAGTTTTGTTTTAAGATCTTGATTATAGGGAAACTGCTAGGTCAAGGGACAAGCATTGTGGGGACATCATTCATGAATGAAAACATAGTATGCATTTTGATCAATGATTGTAGAAATAAACTTATGAGCCACACTATAAGTTATCGAACTGCATGATGGAACAACAGCTAATGGATTGCATGTATTTTCACTTAACTAGTTTGTGTTTATGCTTGGAAGTTGTCAAACATGGACTGGAGATTGACTTGGTCAATGGAGTTGGCTGACTGGTTCAACCAATGGGTCAACAGGCTATATAATTAGAATATTAAAATATAAAATTTATAGAAAAATAGACGGTATATATATAGATACATAAAAACTCTCCACTATATATAATGTAAACATGTGTATAACATCAATCCCATAAGTTTGCTTTTTTTTTAATAGGCATCCCTCTTTATGCACTGTCGAACTAATTAATAGGAACAGAAGTGCATAAACTAAAAGGAGTATCTTTATCAATTTATCTCTAGATAATCTTGATTGATGGACTGCAACCATCTGTCAAATGTTCTGTCTTTTGAATAATCACATAGATGGATGGAGAGTCCGGGACAGTGAGGACAAAGGGAAGACAATAAATGGGAAGGGGGTGAGGGTCTCTCCCAGATGAGAAGATGATGAATTGCACTTTGGTGTTTGCATGTGGAACATTAGAGTTGAACTTCCCAGCCATGGTCCATCACTGATCTTGCCCAGAGTGGCAATGCCTCCTTCCATTGTTTTTCTCCACACCACTTGCCCCCTCTGCTCCGCATCATTGGTCTTGGAACATTCCCTTCCTCAACCTTCTTGGCTCTTGTAAGCATGTTTTCGCCAAGTTTTACACCATCTCAGCTAGTTAGCCTGCCCATGTCAGTGGGTTTAAGGCACTCGCAGTAGCCACTATGAGTGGTTCCTGAACATCATCTGCACTGGAGGTTATGAGCAACCTCTTCTGTTCTTAAGATCAAGGCTCTTTGAGGAGATGAGGGACCAGAGTTCCCAATTTCTCCTTAATTTCTAAATCCATCCGATGACTAAAATGCCCTGAAAGATTTGACAGAAATTAAAAAAAAAAACCAGGCATATTGGTCCATGGAGATCAGTTTATTATCTAGCTGCTTTGTTGAAATCACAAGAGTCACCAGTTCAATGAAAAGACTGTCTGGTTCATGCTCTTAGGGGTTCCAATCCAAATGATCAGGGCACTGGCTCACCAGTTTGCTGGTTGAACCAGATGGTCCATTCTAGGTCTGTTAATGGTGCTTGCAAGGTTAATGGTCCGTTCTAGGTCTGTAATGGTGCTTGCAAGGTTAACTAAAAAGTTTATTTTTCTCCTTTGATATCTAATGGAGATTTTTCAGATAGAATAGAAGAAATCTTCATGATGTTTTATCAATTTGGGCACAGGAAATGATAAGGCATCATAAGTGTTGATAAAGTGGGCATTTATGGTCAATTTGACTATTGGAGATTTACGGTAAAGGGGGAAAAAAAAAAGTTGTTTCTTCCCTTGGGAAGCAAAATTCATCTTCCAGATATTTGGTTTGTTCCAAGATTCTAGAGAAGTTTAACTCTAATAGTTTTCAGCCTTCTTTTGGTGGAAAATGAAACTGCCAGTTCTTTGAATTGATGAATGTTTTCCATATCGTCATGTTTTCTTGCAAACCAAACAACTAGGATAACCGTTTTTCCAGTTTCTTTTACTTCATTTCTTTGACCTTTTACTCAGGTGAAAGCTTAAATGGAAGCTTTCGTCCCTTTTCATTTCCATATTATCATAATATCATGCTTTCCTATGAACTTACTGACTAGATGAACTACTTTTCTAGTTCATCTTAGGTTTCAATCAAGTCCTCAGGAAGAACAATGTGCCTAAAGGTTGGATGAAAATTGTGATTGCACTACTTTTCATGGTAAGACAACTGAACTTCAAATGAATTGGGTTTGGACAAGGAGCTAGCACTAACGTACTACTGATATTCAAAAGGAGGTAACATGGTGTCAGCATTTGCAAATGATATGGTACTAATTTATGAGAGGATAAGATTGAGTGCTGAAGTGGAATTATGTGGCACTTTGGAGGATAACAATTTTAAACTAGTAGAACTAAAACATAATAAATGGAATGCAATTGCAAATGATGGCTAAACATGTTGAAATTTGAAATTTGTTGTTATCTTGGATTTAAAGTAAATAGTTGATTATATCTTATAAAAATAGAGTTGGATGGATTAAGTATATAGTGCTTTTGGGGCACTATGTGATTGATGCATCTTTTTTAGGCTTAATGAATGGTTTTATAAGATGAAAAAATAATACCAAGAGCGCTGTACAGTCAGAATATTGATAGTAAGGAAGTCTCAAATTCACAAGACAAGCATCACTTGAAACAAAGTGTTGGAGACCACATTAAGATGGTATGGCCACATGCAATAGAGATTTTAGAAGGCCTTGAGGTCATGTTTGTCCCAAAAGGTTAAGAAAGAGGATGGAAAATCTTTGGAACATGTATGAAAGTTGCAAGAAAGGCTTTGAAAAGGTTTTTAATGTAACTTTTGATAGGAAGAATGACCAAACAATGGATTCATAAAGCTGACCTTGAATACCTGGTCCGAGGTTGATGGTTGTGGTCATTGATATAGCTAAAACAAGAACTGCAACAACAGAACAGGACAAAGAGAAGAAGCAGCAAAAGAAAATTTTGATAGGTAGAATGACCAAACAATGGGTTCATAAAGCTGACCTTGAATAACTGATCCAAGACTTGATTGTTATGGTACTAAACAACAACAAAACAAAACAAAAGAAGAAGAAGAACCTGTTGGTTATGATACTAAACAACAACAACAATAAAACAAAAGAAGAAGAAGAAGAAGTACCTGTCAAACTTTGTGTTCCATCTTGCGCGTTGCTTTTGTCTTCTTCTCAGTCTCCCATCTCAAAATTTTGGATTTCATATTCTCATACCTGAAAATTAGTGGCAGTAATCAAATGTCCAGGAACTTCAGTATTGTGCTACATCACTTATCAAAATCACTATAATTCTGCAGAACCTGACGAATTGTTATTACCCTTTTCTTATCTTAGCCGTCTCTGCCTTCTCCTTAGCATCTGCCTCTGTTCTAGCTGAGTTACCTTCCTTTTCCATCATGCTAGATGATGTAGTTGTTGGTTTTATGGTGGATTGAGCTTTTGGTGCTGGTCTTGCTTCATTTCCACTTCCAAATTTCTTGCTGCCTGTGTCATTTAGATACTTATCAGTGAAGGTTGTGACTTTTTTAATGGTTGGGATGTCACCCATTGTCTTTTCTGCACTCTTTTGATTAGCAGTTGAATCATTCTGCATCCTTTGGTCTGAAATTGCTGATTTCATTGTAATTTTGTCACCTGAAGCACCAAGGAACTAATTCTTGAAATGGGGAAACAGTGGTTTTAATAACCGATTACTTGATTTTGCCTGTTGAAATCAGGCAGGTAAATGCAGGTTTATTGTATATTTGTAATATTGCAGCTTAGTTTTTAGATTATAATTAATACCTGACTTAGCTTACTTCCAAGTTGCTCAACATTTATAAAAAATCTTCAAGATTTACCTCCTGATTTGCTTTCATCTTTTGGCTCCTTATTAGTGAACCATCTAAGAGACCCCCTGGAATATATTTGCGTGCTTGTGTTGCCCTCTCTTTTGTTTTTGGATATATCAGAAATTTCCATTTCTTCGACTCGTCTTTCCTTGTTCAGAGAATTTTCTTCATCTATTGAGGCAATGGCATATGCAGTTGCGGCAATTGCCATCTCAAATTCTCCGTCGCTGGAATTCTCTACCTGGCTCATTGTCTGGTTGGCTGTCTTTAGGATCAGTTCTATGCTTTTCCTTCTTTCTGCACAAAATTAGTCGTCGTTTTTTTGTTTTTCAATATTTGGGCAGTACAAGACTGCAATTTGCTTTGAAAATTATAACAGGATGCAAATCATGTGCTTATATTGGAAAAGAGCAGAAGTGATTTTTCCTCCTTCCAAATAAGCAGCAGATCTAAAATGCCTAACTGTTATGTTTCAAGCAAGGGAGCAAGGAGCAACTTTTTCTAACATAATGGTTTAAATAATTGAAAACTTCATTGAAAGAACAAATAATTTTTTTGGGATCGATGAAGACTTGATATAGCCTAACAAATTCTTGGTGAGAGCAAGTGGAGTAGAATGACTGCAGAGGTGCAGATCTCAATTATGATTAGTATATTACATATAGATGTTGGCAGCTGTCCATTTAAGCAAAAAGTAGAGATTAATTAAAACAGCATGGAGGCAGAACATGTAGGTTCTTAAGTCTTGTGATATGTAAAATGATTGTAAAATGACCCCCAAAATATTATTGAACTGATGCCCTATTTGATGGAGAGAATAAAAAATATCTATCAGATGAATACCAATCTTAAAGGACACTGCTTATTGTGGCGATATTTTTATCTTTTCTACAAAGAAGATCATAGAATTAGAAGGAAAAGGAGAAAATGATAAATAATAATTGATGATGCTAAAGTGCATCAAGTGAGAGTAGTTGATATATGTCTATATCATCGGATGAAATCTTGGTAGCTACTTCTGAACGTATTCAGATCATGGAAGATCATATTATGGGCACACACCACAGCTTCACATGTTAAATGTTTACAGTTTCTTTCTCATCTTGAAATTGCACCCTCTGCCTTAGTGCTGAATAAACTAGATTATCAGGTATTTTTCTTATTATGGTGCCACTTTATAATTGTTTTCATAGTTGATCTCTGTACATGTGGTATCTATAGCAGTTAACTTGGTCTCGATAGTATTTCAAGATATGATAGTTTTCTTAAATATTCCCAAGCTATGACAACACCATCGAGAAGAAATAAATGTTTTGTGATTGATTTACAGCAAGTGCATGAAGTACTATTTAAAGTAATGATATATTTTTGCCTTCTGAAAGAATCATCCCTGTTAAATATGATCTATTCATTTCCTATGTGTTTCTAGTGATTGAAGCATCTTTGACGGTCAGCCACTTCTCATATATGCATTTGATTGGATGTTTTAACCGTACAAGGTGAACATGAAAAAGAAAAGCTTAATCAAGTTTTCAAAAAGGCACATGTATATGTTAATGATTGAAAGTCAATAGTTCCACTATGTTAAAAGACAGAGCTATATATATATATATATATATATATATATATATATATATATAAAGGTAGAGATAAATCCCTGATGGATCAATATCTGAAGTACCTCAGTTCTCTCAGCAAGTTTTCTGTTCTGATGGTGTGCCTTGGTTGATCTCTGGAGTTCTCTGGTGTTTCAGAGGGGTGGATTCAAGCAGAAGGAAGGGAGACACTACAGCGATCAATCTCAAAGGCTTAAGCTTGCTTGGGGTGGTTTATTTGGTGGCAGTTTGTGAAGACTTAAAACAGGTGAGGGTCAAGTAATGTGGGATGCACTTTCCTATGCTAGTCCTATTTGTACATGGGTGAGTAAGGGATCTCCCTCTTTTAACTTCTGTGTCCCAGGTCTTTGGTTTGTTCCTTTATTCTGCTGGCTTTTGGGCTTGGCTAGAGGATTGTAATGGGGGAAGTGAATGTGTTTTTTTCCTTTTCTTTAGGCCTTCTCATGCCAATGTGACTTCCACTTTTCGACTCTTTGTGCTGTGCATATATTCTACTTTCTCAGCAAATAATTCCCCCAGGCTTTGCCAAAAAGAACAGATTCTGATCATTGTGTTTGGACTTTTGGTCATGGCCGTCAAATCTGTTTAAAACTACCAAGGAAGAATATTGCTTGAAAGAACTGCCAAAGAAACAAGATTATATCTTTTAGTGGAGAAAATTCGAATGCTCATATGGATGGATGGCAGCCCTTCATAACATTCAGATAATAAAATAGCTAACGAAAAGAAAAGAAAAAAAGTTGAGATATGATGAGATGGAATCGTCTTTTGGAAATCCCTCCATTTGTTGGTTGCCCTTTTTTTTGGTTATGGCAGTGGATGATAAAGCTGTTCTAGAGCTCTGACATTTTTGTCGTGTACTGAGAAGGTGAAAGAGGCTTGATGGTTGATTGAGTCTCCTGCAGGCAGGAATATATCTAAAATGATGTCCAAAAAGCTTCCGCAGTTTGGTGCAACTGCGACGCCAGCCAGTCTCATATTTCTATGGTTAAATACAATTTAAAACTGCCTTCAAGCCTCAAACTGTGCTTTTAACTGGGCTATCTTCTGGTCTGCTTACAGGGTTGGTGCATTCAGTGTTAAAAAGAGAATTTACACCTGACTGCAGTTTTAAAGCTTTTCAAATACCGTAACACTAGCTACGGCCAAATGAGCCATTTAAGCAGCTGAGGACACTAGGTAGGGGTGTGATTGAGTTCAGCTTGATCGAACTTGGGTCTGATCAAGTTTGATTTGTTTATCATTATTTCAAGCTCAATTTGAGCTTAATTTCAAATCGAGTATCCTATATTGAACTAAAACAATTTCAAGCTTGAATCAACCTTAGTCCAAGATTGAATGATAGCTAGATTACCTGGCTGCAGTGACTGCTCTATTGAATATGCCATCACCCAATGAGTGTTATTATGGGATCAACTATTTTGCATTTTGTTTGACCTTGTCATTTCAGATATGCAGTAACCTAAATTATTTGTCAAATATATGCATGTTTCTGTTAACCCATCCTATATATATTTGATGGTGTAACCTATTTGGGTGAACAATTTATGTTCGCCTGGAGTTATTTGGTCTGTTTATTAGATAAATTAGATTGAGGTGATGGTCGAGTCCAAGAAGTTCTCTCTCAGCTCAATGCGAGCTCCAACCAATCTAGTAGCTTGGTGGGAAGTTTTATGATCAATTTTTCATTTTACCCCTTGTAATAAAAAGTAATTGTCTGAAACTCTCTGTGGGATGAAAAAGGGTGTGACACGCCTTTAGTTACACATCTGTGCAATCGAAGTTAAACATATTTGGATTCGTTCAAAATATTGTGAGAGTGCCAACTTTTCAGCTTGAAATCAAAGTCTCCTGAACAAACTTTTAACTTCGCCTAATATAATCAAAAAGGTAATTAGTAATAAGTTAAATATCTGTGCGATCTCAATTAAGCATCTTTTGGTTCTTTTAAAATATAGTGGTATTGTCAACTTCCAGCTCAAAACCAAAATCTCCTCAAATGTGCTGGTAAGAAGTTGCCCAGCCAATAGACTAAAATTTGTAGGCCAATCAAAATTCTTAGTACTATTTTATTGGCATTTGCATGCACCTAAAAACTATTAATCACAATAATTGTACTTAACTTTATATATTTGATAAATATTTTTAAGGTGATGGTCTTTTTTTATTTATTTATTGGTTCCCTACATGTAGAGAGGTCCATAACCAAGTAAATATAATGGCAAATTTGTTAAAGATGCACGTATTTAAAAACTTTTGAAGAGGAGAGATATGTGAAGCCCAAAATCTGTGCTAAAAGAGTTTATTCAAAGGAGAAATCGAATGATGGTGAGCGCTTGCACTAACCGTTTGAGAGAAGTATTAAGCTATGATCTCTCAATAACTTCGAAAATGTTCTTATCATCTATGGGATTTGCTAGATAGAAACATACTCATGTTCAATACTTTTATTTATATCAATCTCTAACCCAAGAAGATTAAAATGCAATTCGAGCAAGTATTTGTTAAATGTGGGTTTTTTTTTTTTTTTATTTAAAGAATAGAGGAATAATGTAGGTGCCAATTACCAGTCCAGCATAAAATTTAATGACAATTTTTGGACAGCATATAATTGGACAAAAAGCCTTCCTCTTTATATATGCATATCATAGAATCAAGCAGATTAGATATATAGCAAATGTTTTGTACGTAAGAGGATAGTCTTTTTTTTTTTTTTTTTTTAAATATCGGATATATGTGAGAGAGTTGCATTTCTGGTTTGTCTTGCATTTTTCAATTTTGTCCTCCTATTCTCAGTAAAAAGGACTATACAAATTATGCTCAAAAAGATCACAATTATCAAATCAAACATGCTCATTTTTTTAGTTAAAAAATAAATAAAAAATATGCACTCTTCCATTATGCAAAGGAATGCATAATCATACATCCATGACTACCATATATGAATTATAATCATGTAAGTCCTATCACATGCTACATAATTATAAGTTCAACACCTTAATTGGATCCTAGCATGCCCAACTTTAGGGCTGGAAGTGAGTTAGGTCAGGTTAAGAGTCGAAAATTTTTTAGAAACCAAACTGGATTTGACTCAAGCCCGAGCCCAAGCCAAAGCTTGATCCGAAACTTAGTTGGGCCAATCCATAACAATTTATTTGAGCTAAAACCTAAACCAATAGAATCAATTTTTAAGTTTTAAGTGCTTGCATAAAAATAAGTAATATTTAAAATAATTGCACCTGATCACCATAAAAAAAATGTATTATAACATGAAAAGCTATTCTTATACAATTGATAAGTAATATAGTGTAAAACTTAACGATTTAAAAATAAGATTGTCCAAAATTTTTAAGCTCTTATATCTAACTCAAATTAGTTTGGATCTAGCTTCCTGATTGCCGTGGGCTAACCCAGGACCACTTTCAGTACTACCCAACATGGAGAAGGCTACAACCTACACATTTTTGGCTGTATGCATGCACAAAAAGTAATATTCAGATTCATGAATTATGCATGCGTGTATGCATTCGCTCACCACCAACGCATGCATCCATGTTCACGTAGAGATAGCCCATGCAGAGGTTCGGATAAGAGGAGCAATGGTCAATGGTATTAGACTTGCTAATTAAACCGGACCAAAGGGCCAAGTCAAGTAGCCAACAATTAAAGTACGGGTTAAAAGTTGGTCAACACATGGCGTGGCCTGCGAGTCTTGCCTGTAGTTACACCAGCCGGCAAAAATTTTAGTCCTTTCCAACTCAAACCCAATCAAAGCTTTGCTCAAAGTGATACATGAATGCATAACCACAAAAAAGGATGCTTGTATTTCTACATCCATGGATGTTTACTTTGTGGACACAGAATGATGGGTTGGGATGCTAAACAATTTAGTCTCTGAGATGGATGATATGGTGGCTATCCAAGCATGCACAAGAGATGTATCCTTGTATGGCTCTTTAGAGACCAAACGTTAGGAATTCTTTGTGGAATTACTGCAAATGGGCTGCACTTGAAGTGCTCTTTATTTATTAGAACGCCCCTGCATCTCTAAATGACTGTTCTTGAGATTAAATTGTTATTAATTACATATATTTAAAATGCTCGAACTAGTAAATGTTAAAATCTATTATAGCATGATTGATATACATGGCTTATAATACAAGCCTTGCATTTAATCCATCTCTCAGGTCTTAACGTGCATTGTGAAAGTTAATTTGCCAACTCTGTCGTTTGGGGTGCTGATAAGCCGTGAATGCATTTAGTATCCATTAATGAGGATTGAAACTTTCCTTGGTCGGCTAGGCAAGTGTAAAACTATTTATATCTTGAGGCCTCCCATGTCCTGTGCTCACCGGGGATTTTTTTGCCTGAAATCATCCTTCAGTTCATGGATGAGATGAATCACTAGTGGATAAAGGCAGGTTCTCTCCCCACAAAGTTATCACTCAATCCAAAACTCTCATGCGCCATAGTTTTAAATTAGAATGAGATGGAAAAGATGTGAAGCTGTTTCTTTTACTTCATCAAATTTTTAGTGCTTACCTACACACAAGCATGTGCACCCACATGGTTAGAATGTGTCTCTTGAAGACAACCATCAGCTATTTAACAACTGATAGATGTCTACAAAATATGGTTATAAATAATACTCAAGGTAATCATGGAGTTCATGACATTGGTGAATTATTTGGCTCATGAGAAGTTATTGAAGAATTTTTTTTGGAAAGGATTTAAGGATAAGTTTGATGATTCAGATGTTTAGAGAATGTTAGACCATGCCAACTAGAATGGATGCCTCCATTCTAGAATGCAAAGGAGGTGAAACCAAGGGATGAAGACCCTGACATGGTTCCATGGTGGCAATCTGCTTCCTAATCAGGGCATATCTTCCTTCCATTAGGACATGAATGATTAGGTGAAGTTGGAGTCTTTAGTAATAAGACCTAGAGAACAATTGTTAATCGTTTGCTTTTATGTTATCATCTTCCATATTGTTAGGAATTAGGATAGCAAACCTCTCTTTTAATTAGTGGAAAAGATACAGCTGTGTATGGGACCAAAGGAGGATAGTTTAAGACATGGCCATGTTGATCGAATCGGGGTGTCAACAGACAAATCTATCCAAGACCCATTTCTCGCACGATGATTTCTCATGTCGGAGAAAGTTGGGGGAGAAAAGCTCAGATTGATGGAAAAGATCACGCCTTTTTGCATAAAAACGCCATTTTTATGCCAAAGCTCCACCAAGAATGGCCGCCAAACCTTGGAAATGACCTCTCTTGTGTTTAAAGGTCTGGTCAGCTATATGTTTTCCTTGCATTGATTTTATCCTGTTTTTGTTTATTTTCTGTGTTCTTTGGTTGTCTGAATTTCAGATGGAACTCCCACTCTTCTGCATCTATCTTAATGTTTTAATTTAGATTTCATTTTATATTTTGAGGATGATTGAATTGGTCCATCCATATTTGTGCTTGCTGAGCTTGCTTCCTGTGAAATTAGTCCCAGTTCTTTTGTGAGTGTATTTAAGTGCCAACCCTAAGCTTTCCTACTTTAGTTACATTATACTTCCACCTTGAGATGTTGGCCCTACTTGGATTTCTTATCCTTTTTTTCATTTCACCCTTGAATCTTCTTACTAAAAAGATGAGAAATCCAGCTTCTCAATTAAATATATCTGGGCTGAGAGAGTTTTCCTCTTCTTAGTCTAGACTGACACCTGCTTTTAGTTTGGAGTGGTGAATTGTAATTTTGTCCACAAAACTATATTGTGTGAATGTTATGAAATTATGCTGCCATATTATAACTGCAGCTTGTGTTCTACATCTTCCTAGATTGAGTTGAATGGGTTAAAAATAATAATAATAAAAAAAGAACTCATGCTTTTACTGGTGAATAAGATTCATAACTTCAGACGTACTCCAGAAATTTCTCTTTTCTCTTCTGGTCTGTCTGAAATCTGAAGCAGAGATTCCATCACAATCTTTGTTCATAGTCAGTAAAGAAACTGTGGTCCGATTTTCCTTACCTAAGAAAATTCAATGCAAGAAAATTTGTTGTTTTGCTCATTGTCTCTTTTCTGTTTTCCTGGTTTCAGGTTATTTATTAAAAAATCAAAAAAATATCAGAGTTAAACCCATGGGTTTTCACCTTCCCTTATTTCTTGTTCTGTGTGTTCTTCCCCGGATTCTTTCTGAATATAGCACAGAGGTAACAGTTAAAATCTCGGGGAATGATAAACTAGCCCAAATATCTGATAGTTTTGTTTGTGCAACAATGGATTGGTGGCCTCCTGAGAAATGCAATTATGATCAATGTCCATGGGAACAAGCTTCTGTTCTAAATTTGGTAAGTTTGCATGTCTCTCTCTCATGTTCTCTTCTAGAAATATGGTGGCAACCCTGGATCAAGTCCTGTTGGCATCCAATATGCTGTTGTTGGCCACACTATTTGCTGTTTCTGTTCAAGAACTTGAATCAAACCTTTCTAGAAACTACAGCAAAAATTGATACTAATTCTTTTTGATGGATTTACCAGGACTTATCCCATCCTTATCTAACCCAAGCCATCAAAGGTAAGTTGAATCTGGTCATCAATTTGTTTATCATATTTCATTCTTCTGACTCCATTTTATAATAGTGGCAATGAATTTTCTGGTTTGCATCACTCGGGTGCTTCATCACAAGTTTGGTATTAGGAATGAACCTGAGGGAAGAGACTTGAAACTTGGAAAAAACTGTGAATTGTAAAATCTCCAGAATAATTTTTATAACCAATACGGAGAAAAAAAAATAAAATAAAAGAAATTTGATAAATAGATGTATTATATCATTGAAAAATAAGAATGAGGAAGAGACAAGAATCATCAACAATAGCAACATCACCACCATCACCAACAGCTTTCTGCTTGATTTTGAGTAACTTTTCTAAGGTCCAAAAATTTTAAATCTTTCTTTATTACTTCTTCTCTCGTATAATTTTTAATTTACCTCTATCTCTTTTTTTATCAAATCATCAATAACATATGACATAATTAATAAGTAATTTTGTAGGTATTTCTTGAATAATTAAATGGGTACGTTGTAACTACTTCAATTACCGAACAGTATTTTGGAAAATTAAAAGCTGGAGAATTTTCATTTGTTTGAACATAGTGCTGCCGTGATTAGAGGGCTTCTCATAATAAGTTTCAGCCATGTTGGCAGTCCATGTCTTTTGAACAATACTGACCGTGATGTCTATACCATCATGTCTTTTGATGATCCAAGCCTTGTTGGGGTTAAAGAGTGGCTTGTTCATAGCTGCTGTTGTTGTATTTTATGTCTCAGAAATTTATTCCATGCTTGATCTGTAAATTAACAGCGTTCAAACCCCTACGGATAAGAATTGGAGGTTCTTTGCAAGACCAAGTGGTGTATAAGGTGGGAACGTATTCTGGTCCATGTGTTCCATTCAGTAAGAACAATGATGGTTTGTTTGGATTCTCTGAAGCATGTTTAACAATGCAAAGGTGGAAGGAGCTGAACCGTTTATTCAGGAGGACAGGGTAAGTTTGATTTAAAACTTCTATTTCTCCTCCCTTTGGCTGTTACTTATAGTCTACAGAGATGTATTGCATAGCCATCTGACGGCCTGCTTTCAATTGGTGAAGATATTGGCAAAAGGAAATCAAATTTGCATCAATCAACTCACTGATCCAATTTTTATGAAATAATTGAAATTATATGCAGCCTTCGAATTGTATTCCGATCAGGTGCTTGCAACCAATTAACTGATATTATATCAATTCCTTCTATAGATATATCAGAGTACCATAAATCTTACTCCTTCTCGTCGGCCATAACAAGTAATTCATTACCTCTGGGATCATTTTGCAACAACTTATTGGAACAACTTCTGAGTTTTTTTTTTTTTTTTTCAGTCAGTCAGTCAGTCAGTCATTTGTATGGAGGACAGCACAAGCGTTTGCATAATATCTTTTCTGAAGTAAAAGAAAAACTTCAGTTCGCCAGAAGATCTGGGAAACATGAGACAGAAGACACAGGCCGTGGTCACCAAAAACTCTGATCTGAACTGATCGATGGCTTATTTAATTTAATGATTGCAGAGCAGTTGTGACGTTTGGTCTGAATGCGCTCTATGGGAGGCGTCGTTTAGACAATGGCACCTGGTTGGGCGCTTGGAACTCCAGTAATGCTCGTGATTTCATAAGTCATACGGCTGCCATGGAATATCCAGTCGATTCATGGGAATTGGGCAACGCTTGTTTCAAAACTCAGCTCTTTTCCTTGTCCATATGAAATATTGATCTATGTCAGCAGATCATAAACCTTCCTTCTTTATGCATCAGGAAATGAATTGAGTGGACGTGGAATTGGTGCAAATGTTGCTGCTGAGGAGTATGGAAAGGATATCATCCATCTCAAAACTATCCTTCGTGAGATATATGGAGATCCTCAGTCAATGCCAATTGTCGTAGCGCCTGGAGGATTCTTCGAGAAGGAATGGTATGCTGAGCTTCTTAAAGCTACAGGGCCAGGAATTCTTGATGTCGTGACGCATCATATATATAACCTTGGCGCAGGTGAGTTTGGTGCATTTCAGCTGTTTGTAGAAATGCCATTCTTTATGTGACACGTTATATCACTTTTTAGCTGATTCTTTTTTTGAGTGTCATGCTGGATTGATGTTTCAAATGGTGTATCAAAATATATCCCTTTTATGGTCCGTATGGATTAGAGAACATTACTGATGGGTCCTTAAAAAATCGATCAAGGGCTGCTTATGATGATGATGCTTGTAATTGTGGTTGGATTTGATTAGAGATTTAGATTCTTAGCCTGACAACAACACCAGACATTAAATAAGAGGAATATATAAGAGCTTATACTAAGTATTTATTTAGTCTCATATTAGCTATGCACTAAGTACTTATATAAGGCTAAAAAAATAAATATCAGCTTTCAGGTTATTCTTTCTTGGGTAAGGTCCTGCATTATTGGAGGCATACCATGCATCATTTTTTTTAATTCTTATTATACTTTTTTTTTTTTTTTTTTTTTTTCCTAAAGCCTCTTCCTACTAAAATTATGCTGCAGCCATCACATACAAGCTACAAGTTATTGGAAGCATTTTTCTTTTTTTTTTAAAAAAAATAATAAGAGGACTTACATGAGACTGAACTTTGCTGCCACTGTTTATTTGTCATTTTGTACCGATCACCAAAGAATCATAGCAAACTCTACCATATTCAAAAGCTTCATTAATTCATTCTGAGACACAAGCATGATACATTGCACATTAGGTAAGCTACCACAATGAGTCATCAAATATTATTCAAAAATTAATCATGGTTCATTTGTTATGAGAGAGTAAACATCCTTCTGTTTTGGTTCTCATATATGAACTCATGAGAATAGCTAAAAACCATTCATTTCAAATGTTCTTTTTATATATATATATTTTTTGGCAATCAACTGATTATTTGAACTCGAACTTCAGGTGATGATCCCCATGTCGTAGACAGAACATTAGATCCAGATCATGTGATTCACACAGTCCGTGTCTTCGATGAACTCAACCGTACCCTAGAGGCCTCTGGAACAGGGTCTCATGCTTGGGTTGGTGAAGCTGGTGGTTCATACAACAGTGGCAGCAACCTTTCTTCCAGCACTTTTCTGAACAGCTTTTGGTAGTATTATCTCTTCTTCTCCCCCTTATTCTTTTTATAGACCTCAGGTTAAACTGAAACTTACTGCTGGATTGATGAAATGCATTGCAAGTATTAATATTTTTCTGGGACAACAAGTTTTTATCTTCCTTACATGGCTTGAGTTCAGGTATCTAGACCAACTTGCACTTTCTGCGGTGTACGACACTAAGGTTTACTGCAGACAATCGTTGATCGGTGGAAACTATGGCTTGATTGACAAAAGAACTTTCCTTCCAAATCCAGATTACTACAGGCAAGGCCATTTAAGCCATATAAGCAACTACTAGAACCTTTATATATATATATATATATAATGTGCTTCAAAACACTTGTCTCAACCTCAGTTATCTACTGCTGTTGTTGCTCTAACCAGTGCACTGTTATGGCAACGGCTTATGGGGGAGACTGTTCTTCCCGTTAAAGTCAATGGCTCTTCGCATTTACACGCATATGCCCATTGCAGAAAATCAGAGGTGAGCATTATCTATCTCATCATGTTTCCTGATTTCATTTCCAGCAGATCTTTTTATTTATTTATTTTTTTTTCAATTCATAAAACAATGGTTCTCCAAAAACAGAAGCTCATATTTAGTTTTACTCAAATTGAGTCCACGTATATTTTCGAATTTGGAATGAATTTATGCCACAAAACTAAAGCATTGCGTTGACGCATTTTATCTCGGTAAAATGCCAGGAATTATATTTCTAACTTAGATTAGCCTGCTAAATTTGGCTGATGAACGATTGTATGTCAATAAAAAACACACTTTCTTATACTTCCTATGTTGAAACATAAATTGAGAGTGCAATTTTGGCTTCAGACAGTCATGTTGAATTATTATTTTGATCATGTTTTCGAGTTGAACTTGTCATGTGCTTTAAGTCCCCATTCAAATCCAGTGACCTGTGTGTTTTTCTCATCATGCTTTCTCTCTTTGCAGCCCGGTTTGACCTTGCTGCTGTTAAACTTTAATGTAACCGCCGGGGCAGCTGTGACTGTTCAAGATGAAACCGATCAGATTATTTCCGAGGCAGGAGAACGAAGGGGTTACTATTTTGATGGTCTTAGTAGGAAAATATCCGAAATGAGAGAAGAATATCATCTAACAGCGAAGAACTGGAACCATCTAAGCCAAGAGGTGCTGCTTAATGGAATTACTTTGAATATTACCCACAAAGGAAAAATTCCACCTTTGAATCCTGTACGTGTTCCAGTCCTCTCACCTATATGGATTGCTCCCTTATCCATTTCATTTGTGGTCTTTCCAGATTACATGGTTCTAGTCTGCACAAGGTAATTGTTTGCAGATCAAGCTAATGGTTCTATAATTTTTGCTGTCTTATTAAATGCGTACCAGAGCTTGGTCCCAAATGTTTTTGACTAGAAAGAATAAAAAGCATCATATGATTTCAGTGCATGGTCTGCCACTTATTATTTTTGATAGTACAGTGATATTTATGTATATTTTATGTTGGACCTTGGTTGATAAAATAATAAAAAAAAATATGGCTTTTAATAAGTAATAATATGAGAGATCATGTGGAGAGTGTAGTAAGTATTATTCAGAATATGTGATGAAATTCCCAAAAAAAAAAAAAAAAAACTTTTGTTTGGCTACTGAGGAAAAATTCTTAGTCCAGGAAATCTCAAGCTTGAAGCATTGGGGTATTTGATGAAGGGAAAGCAAGGTGGCTCAAAAATTTCTTCACCTTAAAAAAATCTCGCTCTGATGAATGGGACCTGACTTTTTTCTTGGGTATTTATACTTCTCCTTCCCATTGGAGGACAGGATGCATTTTGGATGGCATTGATTCCATATCAGACCATGTTGCGTGAGGACTAATTTAAGTACTAATCTTTCACATCATCTTTATTTTGCCTGGAATCTTGCCGAGGGAAACAGCCATGTGGTGATCCTTCCTTGATTTTTATATCATCATCCTCTGGTTTTAGCCTCCTGAATCTCTAATTACATTAAGAGCGATGTTGTGTCTGCTACCCCCAATCTCTTAGCAAGTAAAAGGATGCCTTCTCCATTATTTTGCATGCATGGAAAGTTCGGTGGGAAAATCTCTTCCAGTGAAACTCTTATTATTGCACCTTGCCTCGTATCATTGATGAGCGCAGTTAGTAGACCAGTAGTATATGTATATATTACTGCACTTTGATTTTTTTCCTGCAAACTTTTGCTATGTCGATTAGAAAATGAATCCCAAATACTAGAAGTGATAGAAAAAGGATCAATAATGTATATCAAATCTAACAAATCTTCCAGAAAGTTGTGAGGAAGTGTTGGACTGTCCTACAGGCTAGTCAACTTAAGCTGATTAAGATTGTCAAATGTGTGGACTTGAAAGGAGTCTTTCACTAATAATCCACAGTGAAGTAGGACCAGATCTTGATTTCATTAATTATGAAAGTTTGGGACATATCAATCATTAGACTGAAAAGATTGAATAAGATACAGGAGTAAGTTCATCACATCGAGAAGTTGATTTGCATGCTAAAATTCAAGTATGATTTAATACTAAAATTCAAGTTCTACAGCACAAAAGTACTTTGTAAAAGAACATATGTTCCTTTTTCAAAATGAAAAGAAATTGCTCTTTAAAAAAATATATCAAGGACAAACAACGCATGGAAAAAGTTCACTTGTAATGCAGGGAAAATAGATTAAGAAAATCTTAAACTTAGAAAAATCTGAGGTCATTCTGGCTAAATTGACGACGTCGTTTTTATTCACCCCGGCTCCATCCACCCAACGGCAGTGTCCTTGAGCAGAACTTCTGCCTTCTTGTTACAACTGTTAAGTGTGATTCCATTTCCTCGCCATGAAATCGAGCCAACTAGCGGCAGCCTTAAGGAGGTCACGATGCATCCAAGCTCTCATCTCCTCCCAAAAACTGGGCAAATGATCGTAGCAAAGTTTTAACGACGTGGCTGCGAAAGACACCTCTGATGGTATAGCACTGCCTCAGATGGGACGGTAGGTCCTCGGGGCTCCAGTACAAAGCCTTTCCAAGCCCAGTCACAGACCATGCACTCGATGGCCAGAGGGAGGCCATCGCTTCTCTCCACAATCTGATGTCCTCCAGACTCTTGATCTCCTCCCCACTCAAATCTAATCTATCCTTCTTGCAAAGCAATGTCCTACTACCATCTTCAACAGACATGAGCTTCATTTTGGCGTGCACTGCCTACACCTACCATGCAACACCTTCATTCCTACCAATATCCTACTACCGTTCAGATCACTTTGCAAGGGATTTTTTTGTTTTGGTTTGATAGCTGTGAACATCATCCAAGACGAGCAAAAAATTCTTCGTTTTGACAGTACTTTGAATCATTGGCTTAGATAAAGAATGTCAATGTTTTTGTTGTTTTCACATTTTTAAAAGAATCTAATATACAGAAGAAATGCTGTGGATAAGAAATAAAGTGAAAGAAATAATAAATAGAAACGAGGAGCTAAGGCATTCTAATAATTAAATTTAACAGGCATAATCTAAAATATCATAATTATATACTACAGATTAGCAATAATTGTTATGTGCATTATTCATAAAATGTGTCCCATGTTCAAAAGAATATTAACATGAACTCCAATTGCCACTACAGGCAGCTTAATACCTTTATGGTATATTTAGAGAGGAGATCTATCTGATTACAATGCAAAACCTCAGTTCATACAACTTGGCCAAGGTTCATCACCAGATATCAAAAACCCCAAGTGAACCCAACTTCTTGACCACAAAGAAGATTGCAATGCGTTCCTTTTAGTTCCTACAAATTTGCAGAGGTTTATCACCACATACAAGGACAACCCGGTGCATCCTACTCGGTGCAGCCAAATCTGGCATGCACCCAGTGACTTCGACCTTAAGGTCGTTCTGGTACCATCTTTGAACAAACTGGTTAACAGACTCACCCACTGGCTTTGAAACTTGAGAACAGAGAGAAGGCAACCTAAGCAAAAGAATTATCCGCACATTTCTTGTAACTTATGAATGGTGAAAAACATCCTACAATCCCCAAATTCTTACGGGGTTTCTATCACAATAAGCTCCATAACCTCTAAAAATCAAAAGATGAATAAAGGACAAAAAAGATGATGTAAAATAAATTATCAGATCTTAAAAGGAAAAACGAAAAGAAAAATGAAAAAGATGGATAATCCAATCCATGCTGCTGTATGAGATTGTACAGGCTGCTGCTTCCCCCATCGATGCAGAAAGCACCATTTTGTTCCAAAAAATGGGGTCATATGCTCTAGTAGGAGCCCAAGAACCATCTTGAAGTATGAAGACACTGACCACTTTATTACAAAATGAAAACTTCCTCTGCCACCAGCGATGCAGCCCACTATTAAGGAGTAAAAGGCTGGGAGGGGCAACTCTTGACTTTGACAGCTTCACTCGTGGGACCAATTCCTTAACATCCTTGATGCAGGTCCGGACTTGAGATGCAAAAAACTGACCATGGCCACATCTCTCCTACCTTCACATTTCTCCGGCCATCCTCCTCCGTTTTATCCCGTCTTGGCTTCTGGCCTTTTACTGGGGCTCCAAGATATGACATTTCCTTATGAAGTGATTGGAGTAGTTCACATGCTTTGTCCAGAATGGTTGGAGGTGCTTATAGCCAATCTCCAGCCACGGCTTACACTGCCCATTGTAATGGATCACTGCAGCTTTGCGGACACTGTAAAGGTCAGTCTTTTCCTGGTAACCCAAGCCTAGCATGTGCCAAGACAGGTCAATAGGATGAACGTTGCCTCTGAATGCTATCAGCGCAGGTGGCAACGTTCCAAGCTTCCATAATGTCAGGTTTGATTTCAGATTCTGCAATCCAAGAGGGGAAGGGAAATCAACAAAAATTACAATTAAAATCCAAACATATGCATATGTATGAGCGTGTGTATCAGTTGTCATTGCAAGAGATTCTGTCAGATCAATGAAACTTAAAATGAGGCTTTCTGAAAATAGCTCACCTTGTTTTTCCATTGCGGTCAAGATTTTCATTTCGGCCAAGATCTTTGATTGTCTCAGTATCAGGCACCTTCTAATACGAGACATAAAATAATCAGCCTCGAAAATCTCGGCTGATATAAACCAATAAAACTTGATATATATTAATTAAGATGATATGAAGATATCGAGTGAGATATTTTGCCATGCAAGTTAAAAATCATAGCCGGAGATTAAAACGAATAGCAATATTATCAGCCAATATTTTTATTCATGTTGACTGGTATGGTAAAGTAGTATTTATTTTTTAAATAGTCCCAAAACTCTCATGACTGATATCATGGCTGAGATAATTTGATGTCTCAATCAAGATGAAAAAATGGTTCATGTAAGTATTTTATATGATAAACTTATTTTTTGGCATGGGTATATGACAAGACAATCAATAAACAAAAATAAATGTGGGTGGAAGCAAATGTGCATGTTTTGACATTGAATGCATATATTTTGATAGAGAATACCAATATTTCCTACATGAATGCACATTCTTGTTTTGAGTGTGTGGTGTACATTCACGAGCTGAAGTGGATCCATGGTGCCTAGAGGCAAAAGGGTTTGAAAATTTCAAAAAAGAAGCCAAAAAAGTGGTCCAAATCCGCAAAGATAATAATAAAATGGTCCGTTTCTGCAAAATTCCCGCTTTAAAAATAACAGGCTGTATACTTCAAAAATAACAGGCTGTATTTCAATTTCAGATACCTCAAACAATTTATAGCTTTGACAGCCTACAACTTTTCAGTTTTAGCTTCTAAGATATGTTCTGCAAATAAGTTAACATGATAATGACCACATAAGGTGCCGAATGAGTGAGGTAATATGATTTTGGGAACAAAACAACTCAACTTGGAACAACAATCTACATTGTACCTTAATGCAGGTTTGGTGAAGTGGCACCCTTAGAAAATTTAGGTGGCAGAATTTCCTAGTATCAAGTATTTAACCTAACTCAATTTCTTCTTATTATGTGAATTTGGCACTTGCAGTTTAGGGAAAAGAACATGGATTTGACTAAGAAGAAAATAATAAATAGACTATCGCGAGATGAACTAAGATTGGTCTTGATGGTACAGAGGCAGCAAGGATTTCCTCATTTGTTCAAAAAATGGTCAAAAGTGACACAAAGCATGAGAAGGAACAATATTCCAAGGAATGTGTGCCACACAGGTGGTAGAAGATTATGGTTGGAAGGATCCATTTCAACATTCTATAACATTTATGGCTTGCATCAGCAGCTAAGAAAACATGTTCTACCATGATATATTCAAAAGATAAGAAGAAAAGTTAATGACGAATTCTAAGATCAGGGAAAGGATACCTAATGCATTGTTTTTGGGAGGATAATACCCTTTGGCAAAAGATGGTGTCAGTCAAGGAAATACCATCAGCAGTATTTGTAAATGAGAACTATAACAGAGGTAAAGGAGAGGAGGAACCACAATTGGGTTTGCAAAGGGACACCTCTTATTCTTAATTCTTGGTTCACAGAAGAAAACACTTGAAAATTTTAATCAGTGATTAAGTTTCGGTGAGACGGGGGCCGAGACGGCTGTCCCATCTCATCTGAGAGAGATTCCAAGACCTATCCGAACCGTTCCATCCCATTCTATCTCAGTCATAATACATTATTGTATCAATTTTAAATAGATGTAATTTATCATAAAAATATAACTTTTAAAGTTTAAATATATTTAAAAATCGAATAAAATACTAAAACTTCACAAATAACTTTTTCAAAAAAAAAAAAAGTATTCCAAGCAAATACTGGGATACCTGATTGGATTAAAGAATAAACGGGACAAGACATGGAGCGTCTCATTTCGTGAAAAATAGGGACACCTCTACCCCATGGATTTAAAACTTTAATTTCAATTAAGGTAAGTCTGATCTCTTATCAATGTTTTGATATTACATTTAGCTTTGTCTTGTGTTAAGAATTATATGCCCAAAACGAATATATGATGGAGTACCTTATGAAGAAGGTTGGCCACCAAATTAATGGAACTAGCTAAGAGCAAGAAAACAATATATCAACCAAAATTATGTACATGAATATTGAAAATAAATGAGAATGGTGAAAGATATCAATATTAAAGTTTATGTAGCATATGTTGAGTCTTAATTCAGTTTCAAATATTATTTATGAGTTTAGTCAAACTATGAATACATAATGTAAATGGTTGTCAAAGGATGAGCTCAAAAAAAATGAAAAGGAAATGGACAAAATAGTTTATAATGATATTAAAAAACAAAGGACTGTTTTATTTGAGTACATTAAAGGAACAGCATAAGAGAAGCAACAATTATGGAGTATGTAAATGTACTGCCAAACAATTTAGATAATTATACTTACGGCAGTTCAATATATATATATATATATATATATATATGAAACATTAAGGGCTAGGATAAGATGATATACTGATTGAACTTTGAAAAATTAAGGAAGAATACAAGTTGATTTGAGTAAGTTGTTAATTCAGTGAGGATGAAATATGAAAAATTTAAAAGAGACTAAAAGAGAAGTCACATGGTACTATTTGTCAAAAATAGATTACAATCATGGAATATAAGCAAATGGTGAAGCTATTAGTAAAACATTGATGAATCAAAGATAAAGAAAACAATAGAAATCCTGCTTTGGCTTTATTCTGAAATAATGAACTATGGAGACTAGGTTCTTGCTATCATTTGTTTCAGTGTAAGCAAGTAACCTACACTAGGCTTAACCCTGAAGTTGCAACATTCAATCAATACTTTTTCCCTTTTTTTCAAGTGATTGGGACCAATGCAGTGATTTGGACTTCCAAATCCCTTCAACTTACTATCTCAATTTTGTCTTAAGGGGAACCAATTTCAAGCTTGAAAGACTGGAAGAAAAAAAAAAAAAAAAAAGGAGTCTATGGTGGTGCATGAATAGCAGGCACTGACATGAGAATTAGATTCAGATATGTGTCAAGCATCCAGTTTGCGACAAGGCAAACAAAGGGAGATGCGAATACAGCCAAGAACAAATTTAACTATATATATAAAGTCTTGCTAAAAGGAACTGCCAAAAGATCAACCAAAGTCACCAACTAGCCAAGGGATTTGCATTGTTATTTTAATGCCAAAAGAACAAATTTAACATTTTGCATTGTTATTTTAATGCCTACATCCTTGTAGAAAAGAATAAAAGCTTATCTCTCATATTATTATGGCTGATCAAACTCATTGTTGAAAAGATCTAACTCTAACCAAAGAATTTAATAGGCATCCAACTTGATCATGAAACCTAACCTAAATGGTTAGACATGGCTCACTCCAACCAAACTTGATCAAGTTGTACCTGTTTGAGGTGATTTTAGTCACCATTCTAGAGCATGAGCAAGCCATGGTGATGAGGGGCACATCACCTTTAAAGCAGCTATGAAAGGGATTGACTCCGACAATAATCCAAAGTTTCTATAGTTAAACCATGACAAAAGGGATGATTAAAGACTCTGATCGACCCATTAAGTACATCTTTGAGGAAACTATCAAATGGATTGACTTGGGCATCAACCCAAAAGTTCTTATATTTGAACTACGACAAAACAGGTAGTAAGAGCCTAGCCTATGATCTTGACATCACATGCATCATCTTTGAGAAAACTACCTAATGAGTTAACTTTAGTACCAACCCAAAAATTGTTATATTTGGACTATGATAAAATAGGCATGTAGAGCCTATGATCTGAATATTGGATATATCATATTTGAAGAAACTGCAAAATAAATTGATCTGGGAATCAACCCAAAAGTTTTCATATTTGGACTATGATAAAATAGGCAAGTAAAGCCTGTGATGTGGACATCGGGTGCAATATCTTTGAGGAAACTGTTAAATGGATTGACTTGAGCACCAACTCAAAAATTTTTATATTTCAACTAGCAACAAAATGAGCAAATAAGGCCTAGAGTATGGGCATCAAGTACATCATCTTTGATGAAACTGCCAAATGAGTGGACTCAGGCACCGACCAAAAAGTTTTTATATTTGAACTCATGACAAAAATAGACAAGAAAGGCCTATGATCTGGACACCGAGAACACCATCTTTGAGAAAACTGTCAAATGAATTGACTCGAGCACCAAACCAAATATTTTCATATTTGGATCATACCAAAAGAGACAATTATTTCATGTTTCAATAATCTGGCTGCACATTGAGTTAAAATTAACAAATCGGTTCAACTACTTCGTCTGATCTACTGCATCCTCAGTGTTTATTAAGACCTAATTAATGTAAATTAAGTCAAATTGACCAATTGGGCTCAATTACGGAACAACTGTAGCATTTATGTATCACAGCGGTCAATGACTGCCCCAGCAAATTGGAGCTTTGAGTAGGAAATGGACTGGCATGTGGTAGCAGTACTCTTCAACAACATTACATATTGCCAAATATAATGTTGTAGGAAACTTTAATAATTAAATAACTTTTAGCTAAAAGAACAAGTATTTGTTGTAATTGGTGAAAAATTAACCCAGTGCATTGAGGTTGCTATTTCTACCTTAGTTGTAACATACAGAATGTAAGAGGAAGACAAACATATGCAAGGTGGATGAGGTGGAGAACTTTAAGGATGCGATAAAATCTTGCCCTTAATACATCAAGAGAAGGTTATATGGCAACAAGGTTTATAGTTTTGTGCGGAATAGAATATTAAGCAATAGATGAGGCAAAGGCAGATGCATCATGCAGATAAGAATAAGAGGTGGACAAGCTGTAGCACAAGAAGTTTATAAATTAATATATGATTGCATAAAAAAGAATGCATGTGTAGTGGTAGATTCAACAAAAAATATGAGTAAGAAAGGGGCTCAGGTTAGTGTTAAAAACTCAAATGAGGGGACGACTGAAATCACCTGGATGAAGTTGTGAGAATGAGTTAGAAAAATTTTGAACTTACAGGGAGAGTAGTACTTCACAATGATAGTTTTGATGGGGATTTGCATGGAAAAGTTCAGTGAAAAAGGAAAAATAGCTTGCTGCTATATATATTTGGATGTAAATTGATATTAGTTATATGTTTGAATGATGCATGTATCCACCTAAGTGCCAACCAAGATTTATATACTGCACCTCAAGTTCAATTGCTACAATTTTGATATGCATGTTATCTAAATCAATAATAAAACTAAACTCTTCAAGCATAAGCGCAATGTCCATTTGTTTCACACTTGACCTGATTATAATTCAAAGTGAAACCTTTACCTTCTGACTATCATCAATATACCCCAGTTGTTACCTAATCATGCGTAGAAACCCTATGGTAGTTGACTTTTATCAAACAAGGATAGAGAAATGGAGGACTCATAGTTTCATTGTCCTACCATTACACTTCACAAAGCTTTAACAATTCTTCCATTAGCATAGAACCAAGGACTATTACCGATCAAATATGAAGCTTCAGATTATCCTCAGAAGGGTTTTCTCCAAAGAAATTGTGAAAGTTTGAAGTGATATTAAAATCATCAAGTTTTCTCTAACTGCCTAATAAAGAAATTTTATCAAGTGACTTGGACCCTTGTGTGCCCAATGGGGCTGGACGGGAATGTCATTTATCAAGGTAACAATTCCTCCAATAATGCCATTGTTCAAAAAGGGCAGCAAAAAGAACATGGGCAAGAGAATGGGTGAATCCAAGACCAACTGACATTAACATCACTATTGTAGTGTCAATTCCTGCTCTGAAAAAGTGAAGAAAATCTTTTTTCTGGGCAAGTATTGGCAGAAGCATCATTTCAGAGAGCAATTGAAGTTAAAGGATAAGTACTGAGCCAATTACTAGTATTTAGAAAGCTAATAACACCACGACAAACACATGGATCCAGGAAGGAGGGTTACCGCATGTGTGTATTTAGCAGCAAAAGGGTCAATAGAAATATATAGTCATTGACTTCTGAAAGTTTTTCTTCAAAAAGAAAGGTTATCCAAAATATTCTCCATTTTTCTGACCAAAGTTTAACCTCTGTGTGCTCCCACAAAATGATCAAATTTCTTGGAGGTACTTAAATTATATATAAGATAAATCTCTATAAAGTTTTTTGTTTAAAGGAAAATTATAGGGCTGTATATGCAGCAAGAACACAAAATAAATGCAGCAAGTAAATTACAATTCCCACAAAACATGCATAAGATCGTCCAGCTGCCTTTTTTTCAAACACAAGTCTCTAAAGTCTTTATTCAATTCCTTAAGAGTTTTTTTAAATTTTTAATGTAGCTTGTAAAAGAGAATATTTAGCCAAAACAATTATCTAGTACACAAACTGGAGGTATCCAAAGTTTTTATGCATGTGCTACTGTGGGAAGACATAAATGATTGCTGATATCAGTTAAATTTACATGGGTCATGCTTAGTTTACTGGAACATAAGAGCACATACTGTCATTATGAAGAGCCATCTTCAAAAGGGGAAAAAACAGAAGAAGAACAAGAAGATGCAACATCTTCCAAACTGAAGATTTAGGAATGCAGATAGAAAGGACAAATGAGATGGCAAATGATTTGAGATGTTACCTCTTTCACCCAAGAATGGTATGTCTCTCTTATGCTTGTCTTCCTCCATGCGCTTAAGTCAAATATATTCATCCCATATGCCCATGCACACTCATTAGGGTCCAAATTACTGGCTATGAGAGGATGGGAGAAGTTGAAATATGTCCTGAAGCGCTTAGACATCACCCAGCCATCTTCACCTTTGCAAGTTTCCACAGCCCCATTTACCTTTCCAGAAAGATCAATCTCCCACAATGGTGATAAATCACGCTGAATAACGACATCATCATCTAGAAACACGACCTTGTTGAGGTTTGGGAAAAGCTGTTTGCACACATTACAACATGCAGGTTATCACCATCTGTCAGAAAAATGATATAAAGTTTAAGAAACAGATTCTTCTAGGCCAAATATAGCTTGTGATTTGGAGATACAACTCAGATGCTATAGAATATTTGGTATTCTTCAACTTTAAATCCATAAGGCTCATTAATCTGGCCAGATAGCGTGGTAAATTAGAAAAAGCATTTTTCTAAATTAGTTCCCAAGTAAAATGTTAGTCAAGTTAACCCAGGTTTAGAAAATGACCGAGTAAATGGAAGATATGAATACATATTCTGGATCTGTTTATCTTTTCCTGTAATAATTCTTCTTTCTTCTCTCAACAGGTTATCCCTAGCTTATTTTTAACTTATTCCTAATCTTCTCTTCTAGTTACCATTCAGATTAAAAATGTCTCTGGTCTAAGCATTATTTGTTATAGTTCAATTGCAATTCTGTTATATTAAAAACATCTTTTCAATATCCTTTCAACTCAAATTACAAATTGTTATCCATAATTGAATATACTCAACATGGTAGAAGAGTTATTGCAGCAAAAAGATGCTAATAATGCATGTCAATGCATTTACCTCAGGCAGGTATATGCGGAGATGATTGAGCAGAGACATGTACTTTGGACTCCTGGCCTGCAGTTTTGAAGCAAAAACCCTTGGGTTTTCATTTACATCGGTACCCATTATGTCGTTTCCATGATAGTGATTCCTGACACCATGGTGATTTTCTATAGCTTCAAGAACAGGTGCATTTTCTCTTGTCAGCCAATCAAATTGATGAACACCTTTCACCTCAACAATGGCAGGGGACATGGGATGCAGAGCAAACCATGAATGCATAGCTGGATAAGTCTTCTTGTCAGTGATAACATGGAAGACTACCTTTTCTGGTTTTAACGAGGATCTCACAGCTGAAGTGACCACAACAGAGGCTGCAAGAATGTTATCAGTGGCTACAATGAAATGGTAGTAAGAGTTATCTGAGAGCGAAGGTAGCAACTCAGGGGGTGGCAATTGTTTCCGTGCATGAGCATTGGATGAATACTCATTGGTCAAACGCAAGGAGAGACAGTGAAGGCCTTTCGGAATTGCAGTTGCTGCAAAATGTTTGTGCAACTGTTCTGCCAGCCTTGATTGATTTACCTCCCTATCCATATTTTCCATCTGCATGAAACAAAACATCAGTCAGGAAAAAAAAGAAAGAAAGAAAAGTACTTAGAAGATTCACTAATATAAATTGATTGGAAAACGATACACCAAATACATAATACTTGAATGTAATGGCTTTATTAACTAATATCAGATGAAAAATGGATAATGACGGAGAGAGTATTTGATGCAGCTCTTAGCATTAGGGCTGCAAATAAAATATCTATATGTTGATATAGATTCCAAAACTGGACAGATCTGAAAATTCTTTTCTTATGACCCTAAAACAATGCTTCCCAGCTTGATTATAATAAACCTTGGACTCTTAACTCACACAATTTGACATGAAAAAAGGACTCCTAATTAACACAAAAACCATTCACTTTCCTAAGAAAAAATAGCTAAAGACGTGATGATTGTAGTAAATTCATACAGAATCCCACATAAGAGGCCATCAAAATCTTTGCAAATCATAAAGCTAATGAATTTAAATTTTCTCTAATCCAACCTAAATCAAGACTAGGACCTGCATATGATAATCCTCTCACAATAGGACATCAAAAACTGCTAGAAAAATAAATCAAAGAATCAATACGAAAATTGCTATAAATCAAGCAGCATGTAACCAAATCCCTGCGGAGACTTAAATAAAAGGCTCCCAATACTCAATATAAATTGAAAATCAACTGAAAATAAAGCTAAAAAGAATAAACAACTGAAGTAAATCTAATTCTGACCCAACATACACCAGAGTTCATGCATCACATACACTGATCAGATTACAGTGGTTATCCATAACACTGGTCATCTACTAACTATTCTCTTTTAACAAAAAGGAAAACCTGTGTAAAGAGTAATTATCACCAGAAATCCAAGTGACTACCACCAGAAATCCAAATGACTACCAAACAAGTTTTAGGTTTCAATATTTTTTAAAAAAAGGCAATCTAAAAATGAGTAGTTTCAAGTTTGCTGTTTATTGTAGTGATGCACTTTGTGCAGCCCAAATCAATCAATGTGGCAAGCCTTAATATTCAAAGTTCAAACGATAAAAAGGAAGCCAAAAAAGAGAATTAAAAGATGTCAATTATAAGCAGCGACATGTTCAAGTGCTAGGTTGCCATCACAATGTCTAGCTTTTGGTTCATTCAATGCAAGTCCAATCATGATAGCGGCAGGTAGAAGTTGTTCCACATTTAGTAAACAGAGTAACCATTATTTCCAACAAATACTTTCAACTTGCAGCATTGCTGCACTGTGGAGAATTTGAGAAATGCAAAAGAGATGGTCCAATGTCTGGACAACAGCAAATTTACGTAAAGTCTAAGAAAAAAATGCACCAAGGAGAAACATAAATGCGAACAATAAATTTGCATACCATTGCTTTCAACCTTATAGCAAATGACTTGGCATCATACTGATTAGTCTTCATTTCAGAAAGAAACTCACTGAATGATTCTGGCAACTTCAATCTCTTTGGAATCTCTTCAGAATTTACTTGATCAAGAATGTTGTATAAATCTCTCACAATCCTCTGCATAAGCACAATCAGGTTATCCAGAATAAGGAACCAACTTTTAATAGCACGCCCTTCTACTTATCATAAACCTAAGGACTGAAAAACAGACCATTACCACTGAATCATCGCCGACCCTAACAAGAAACCTTGGACCCAACCGTCCTCCCAAACAATCTGGAGGGAAAAATCGAACATATTAATAAGAAATGGAATATGACTCGCCCAGCTAGTGTCTATTACACAAAAGTATGCCAGGCAGGTTGTCAAAACAAGCAAGCAGATCTGTTCATATAAACAGCACAAACGGTCATCAAGATAATTGTGCATTGACACCTGAACCATTCTTAAAGTAGCTTTTATTTCCATCCCACTAAAGCAAAGTAGTAAAGAGGCCCTTAATGCCAGTTGAAAGATGCTTTCTACAGCCCAATTGGATCAGCATATGCATATGCATACACACAGACAGATATTATTACATACACATGCACAAATACACTCGGATTTTGCAGATGGAAAAACCCACAAACTTTTTTACATATGCTTGTTGAGACTAATCTTTATGCAGAAGGATTTGGCATTTTCTGAAATATGGTGAATATGGATGGTATATAATGTGGATATCCTAGAATTTGAAAGTGCAGCTTAAACAACTAGCTAAAGATTGGCTGCCTAATCCAAAAAAAAAAAAAAAAAAAGGTTTAATGCACTAAAATGTTGAAAGGTTTGACTTAAACAAATATTAGAAGAAGTATTATATAATGGAAAAGAACAAAACTGAAACATCACACCATAGTGTGGCTCTTAGAATGACAATGAAGGAAACCATCCAATTAAATTAGACCACTAGCCAAGCTAGCACAGCCTCTATTGTGCATATTACATATAATTCGGCAGCAAAAGAAAAGGTCCAGACCTAACACAGCAATTCAACCAAGCGGTAACACTCCATAAAATTGTTTAGAATAAATCCATCTCATCAAATTACATATTGGAATTCATGGAAAAGTTATCCATATTGGAATCATATAAAGAAAAGGGGAAAGACATAAATAAAGATGAAAATATGAAAAAAAAAAAAAAAAAGTATGATACCTAAACGTTAAGACAAGATTCTCATCGTGCCTTCGTAGTGCGGGTTCACACCTCCAGAGTCAAATGAAGAGAAGACATACAAGTGGGAGATATATATCCAAATAGGAAAAGCAACTAAAGATCACAGGGAAATAGAAGTATAACAATACATATCCAAACCAGACAGTTGAATATCAAACTGAAATCCAAAAAGCAACTAAAGATCACAAAGAAATAGGAGAAGTATAGCGACACATATCCAAACCAGACAGCTAAATATCAAACCGAGATCCAATCGAATAGTCATCTAGCAGAAACAAGAGAAGCATCCTATCAACTCTTAACAGTTGAGGATTGTCTAATACTACTGAAACAGTTCCAAAAGAGGAGGGGAGAAAGGATGAAAGTAAAAGAAAGAAACGATGTACTATCTCAATTACTACAGTTGGGAAGGGAAGTGGGATACATCACAAACAATATCACACACCACACTGCAAAATCCCACCATGCAAGAAGAATTTATTCACCCCAATTCCGAAAGCATCTGGATACAACAAATAGTACCAACGTAAGACAAAATTGAGAATTTGAGATTTTGACGCTACTTCCAAAACTAAGAATGAAAGAAAATAAATAAATCGCAAGCCAAACTAAACTAGGCAATTCAGATTCCAAGCCAATCAAAAACTCATCCCAGCAATCTAAACTCGACCAAGATCAAATTGCGAAACCAAATCAACCCAACGCTAGATGCAAGAAGCCAGCACAAGTAACGCAAGAAAATTAGCAAAAACTAGATCAAGAGGCAAAAATTTGACAACGAAAAAAAAAAATAATACCTTGTTATCTATCAAGCCTAGCAATTCAGATTAAAAACCAATCAAGTTCAACCACGTAAGCCACTAATCATCAACCAATTAAAGACTGAGATCCGTGATCCTTCACAGGACGGAACATCCACAATTCAAAGTCGAATCCACACCAAATCATTCCGAGACCTCAGGAGAGCAATTAAAGAAATAGCTCGACGGGAGCCTTACTGAAGGAGGAGCATTTGTTGACGCCCTCGAGGGTGACGACGGCGGTGAGGATGAAGACGAAGGGCAGGAGGAATGCAAGGATGAGGATGGCGTGGAAGAGGGTCCGGTAGGAGATTTGGCGAGCTGCGGCCTTGACCTTCATCAAGTCGAGGAGCCCATTGCTGCTCGATATCGTGATGCTTCTCATGCTCGGCGAGAACCGAATCTGCATCGTAGCAGCCGAAGCGGCCACGCCCTCCGCCGCCTCTCTTCGCCGGCTGCCGCCGTCGTCGTGGCGTCGCCGACGGTTCTAGTCGCGGCCAATGCAAGCAAATCGCGGGGGCGGGTGGCTTTGCGATCGAGGGGAGGAGGCGGAGAGCGCGCGGCGGAGGGAGCCCAGATGGGATTTTTCCGGCGTCTCCGGATGCAGCATTGGATTATTTAATAAGCTCATATAAAAATGATGAGGAAGGAAGAAATCGCGGCGAAGTTTCGGTTATTTTTTCATGAATTATTTCTATGGGATGATTTTTTTTTTTCTTTTCTTTTCTTTTATTTGGCTTCGGAAATCTTGTTGAATTTGGGAAAGAGAGGTAAAGGAGATTAGGCGAGATATGATTGCAAGCTTTCTCACAGCTTTGAGACTTTTCTTTGGTTTTTCTCGCAGTAGTCAAAAGATTCAAAACCGAACAGGTGGAGAGAAAGAAATGGGAACGGGAACAGAGGAAGAGAGGGGCGAAGGGGGGGGGGGGAACAAGAGAACGGGGCCTAAACTCAGGGGAGGCGATGTGGGGTCTTTGCCACCTTGGTATTTCATGGAGCGAGGTAAGGCATCGATGCGATTATTCATTTTAGCTTGGAGCTTTTATTTTAAGTTGCGTGGTCTGCCCTTTTATTTTAAGTCAAGCCATCGCTCATTGAGTTCAAAATGGAATTTTATATACAATTTAAATTATCCTAATTTGAATTTAGAGGAATGGATTCCTCTCCAGGGGACCAAACAGTAGTGTAGTTGTCTGCATGATGGAAGGTGATTGCACGAGAGAGTACATGGGGGCTTTGCATATATTATGCATGCCAAGGAACGTACCTACTCCTTACGCAAAGAGGGAGAGCTGATATTATTTGCAGGAGGGGGGGCAGGTCTCTTTTCCCTTTTGCAGCGGCTGGCTTAATGGGCGAGGCTCACGCCTACCGAACAACAAAACTATGTTTGTTCCTCTTTAATAATAGAAACCATTATTGCTTGGACCCACTGCTTGTCATACAAGGGTGCATCTAAAATACCAAACAACTTTAGATGTGTCTGCATCTTTGTAAGTACTTGTGACGTGCATTGCATTTGCTATTCAATTGTTGTTTCAAAACAGCATATAATTTTGGATGGAAAACTGTTAATTGTTGCAAGCCAATCAGTAATTTGGCATTCTTATATGCTCTTGGTAATTCCAACAAATATTCTGAAAGAGTAAATAAGGGTAACCAAATATCACAAAGGAATTACTCTTTGGGATATCAAAGTTATCTGAAAATTTATAATTTTTAAATAAATATTATCTAGGCAATACTTAGATAAAAAATAATTTTTTTTTGATTTCGTATATATCTGAAAATGACTATTGTAATTATTATATATATTCTTTTATATTATAACTTTTTTAAATAAGTTATTAGGATTTATTCATCTTTTCTATAATTTCGTTTCTACTATCGAAACTACTTTACATACTAATCATATATTATTTTTTTATAATTAAAACTCAATTTTTTCTTACCAAAATATATTTTTAGCTGCACTTTTGATATATATATATATATATATATAATTTATTTTTTAAATTAAAATAAATTTTTATAGTTATTATTCACTAATTAAATAACAGTATTATATTTCTTTATAAAATATCGATTATACCATAAGAAGATATTTTTATTTTGATTATAAAATCTTTCACAAATGCTACATTCTTACCCATTAGATGAAATATTGTATCAAAACTTTTTTACTAAAAATTATTATTTTTATCAAAATTATTATCTAAATATAAATTTTTTATTTATTTTTTCTTTCTAAAATACATCAAAAATAAAATTCATATGAATGTATATAGTAAACGAAAGAGTAAAAAAAATAAAAAAAAAATCATAATGTATACATATATATATATATATATATATATATATATATATATATACATATATATATATAATTTAATCAATTGAAAAACAACTTAGCTATCTTTCAATAGTTAAGTTTTTCTTTCAATTTTATAGATAAATAATAATTTAAAAATATAACTTACTTATTTAGCTTAATTTGATCAAAGCAAAATCAAAAAAAATTAAGTAGGTTAACCAATAAAAAAATTAATCAAATTTTACGTAAAAAACAGAGCCTTAAGTAATTGCTTGTTAACTTTATCCTAGCATCACAAGCAATGGCTTGACCTGTTTCAAGGCTTAGCCCTGACCCAAACCGTAGGATGACTGTAAGATAGCAAGGAAGCAAGTATCTAATAATAATAAGAAGAAGAAATCTCGAGTCAACCAAAAACTGCGGCATTTAGATCCCAAGAACAGAGATTTGGATCTTAGATTCATCCTAGGGTGCCCACCTCCTCCCTAATTAAACATTAAGCATTTACAACATGCAATCATCCGGTAATCCAAGGAAAAATTCTCAACTCCGACCTGAAGACATAGTTGCATATCAATTGGAGGCGCATGGAGGCAAAGTGGCAAGCCGAAAATGAGGGAGCTACTACCTCATGTCAAGCGGCAGAAGAACCCTTCTGCTCCTAGAGCAATGCAAGACCATGAGACAACTGAAGCAAACCCACGCTCAGATCATCACAGGTGGTCTCGGCCAAGAAAGCTTTGCACTCAGCCGGCTTATAGCCTTCTGCTCCCACCCAATCCATGGAAACCTGTCCTACGCCCAACTTCTCTTCCGACACATCCAAAACCCAACTCTCTGCATCCGAAACACCATGATCAAAGCCTTCTTACTCAAAGAAAACCACACCAAAACCTTAGAAATCTATCACAGTTTATTTCATGATGGCCCGTATCCCGACAATTATACCCTTCCTTACGTGCTCAAAGCCTGCGCAAATCTTCGGGACATTAGAACTGGATCAGTGGTCCATGCCCATGTCGTAAAGCTTGGATTTTGCACGGATATATTCGTCAGCAACACACTGATATTAATGTACATGGCCTGCGGCCACGCGGGAGCGGCGAGGGAAGTGTTCGATGGGAGTCCCCAACGAAATGCCGCGACATGGACTGTCATGATTTCCGGGTATTCCAAGCTGGGGGAAGTCGAGGCAGCTCGCGAGATGTTCGATGATGCGCCGGCGAAGGATAGGGGGATATGGGGCTCCATGATTTCTGGTTATGTTCAGAATAACTGCTTTAAGGAGGGGCTGTTGATGTTTCGGCTCATGCAAGCTGAAGGACTGGAGCCGGATGAGGGTGTGCTGGTGAGCGCTCTCTGTGCTTGTGCGCAGCTGGGTGCAATGGATCTAGGATCATGGATTCATCATTATTTGAATTGGGTTGGTTTGCCATTGAGTGTTCGATTGGGGACTGCTCTTATCGACATGTATGCAAAATGTGGGAAATTGGAGTTGGCTAAGAAGCTCTTTGATAGGATGCAGGAAAGGGATAGTATATGTTGGAATGTGATGATTTTAGGATTGGGAATGCATGGGGATGGAGAAGGAGCAATCGAGTTGTTTCATAGCATGCTGGAGGATGGGTTGAGACCGGATGGTGCCACCTTTATTGCGATATTATCTGCTTGTGGTCATGCAGGCATGGTGGAAGAAGGATTAGAGCTGTTTAATAGCATGAAGACTAAGTACTACGTTGAGCCTAGAAGTGAGCATTATGGATGTGTGGTAGACTTTCTTGGCCGAGCTGGGCACTTTGAAAAGGCTAAGGAAATTGTAGAAAGGATACCCAGTTCAAGCAGTCCGACGGAGAGAGCAGTTGCTTGGAGGGCACTGTTGAGTGCCTGCTGGAACCATGGGGAAACCAAATTGGCTGAAATGGCGGCTGAACATCTTTTACAGTTGGAAATCCATAGTGGAGTTTATGTTCTGCTCTCAAATATTTATGAGAATTATGGAAAGCATGATTATGCGAGAAGATTAAGAAAAAGTATGAAGGATGGAGGGGTGCCTAAATCACCAGGCTGCAGCTCTATTGAACTCAGTGGATGTGTTCATGAGTTCATTGCAGGTGAACAGATGCACCCACAAATGGAAGAAGTGCACAGATTGCTGGAGAGACTGAATGACCAGCTGGCATGTCCAGATTGCTGAAAGCTGAATGGTGATGTTTGTGAAACCTATTGACTAAAGGAGTGTTCTCTAATCATATAGAGCTTTGATAAGTTTGGAGGTCGATTTAAATCTTGATGCTAGACTGCATAAAGTATGGCATGTTCTTCATTAATACAATCCATTTGATCAGAAAAGAAGACTTTGTAATCTCTATCTTTGAAGTAGTGTTTTGCATAACCTTTTCCAGGATAGAGTACTTTTGTTTACATTTTCCTTGGACATCTAGTTGCAATTTTGACATTTTTTCTATTATCTTTCAGGGTCTTATAAATTGTTTTCCTTCTTTGAAGGCATTTTTATGTTAACACAACATTAAGCGGAAGTTATAAATTTTAACCAAATGAGAATCTCTTTTTTGTGACTTATAATTATCTCGTTCTTTTGCATTTCTTTTGTTCAAGAGGAAATTCCATGTCACAAGGTGCAGATAAGGGATCCATTCTTTGTCAACGTTCTTATTTGTTGTTTCATCTGTGTCACATCATCTGTCCCATGACAATGGTTCGAATGCTCTAAATTTTGTTGGTAAAGATTTTTTTGCCATGTTTTACTATGTTCTTGCTGTTGTAGGAGGATCCTCTGCATTCTTGAGAGATTCAAAGACAAGCAAATTTCAGATTCGCTTATGGTGAGTGGCGTTGTCTTTAAGCTCTCTTTTCCAATGCAACATATGAATTCCCTTGAAATTTGAATGAAGTGGGTCACTTCTGTGAAATTTAGGATGCTTGCTTTGATGATGTATAAGAAGTATTGCTTTTTCTGTATGTTGTTCTTTATAATTTATTATAACTCTCTTGTAAAAAGCTTTCTAGAGATTATCTTGAAAGCTCTGTTTACATTGAAAAGAATCAGCGATTTATGTCGAAGAACTCCTTGCCGATCTCATCAGTCTCACACTATTCCCATGTTAAAACACAGTATATCTGATAACTTTTTCCTTGTCTCTTGACATTAGGACAATACATACCATGTCGGCAATGTAAATTGCCTACCAATATCATTTAAACTGTCAGATTTAAAGTGGGCTAGCCTTCCAAGATTTGAGGAATTCATCAATAATTTTTGGGTGACAAGGAGCAGTGGAAGATCTTTTTTATAAAAATAAAAATAAAAAATAAAAAAATTGCTTTGGAAGGTTGTGACTTGGATGGACCTTCAAAGAATCTGCAGGTTTTGGTGGCCCAGCTAATGTCTGCCAGAGATGATGGTGAACCTTGGAAATTTTGGACCCAGCTGAAAACTTACAGCACATACATAAAGCAAGCCATCCTTAAAAGTATCATATCCACTAGTCTTCAATCATAGCAAAATCAATTTTCTTTTGTGAAGGGGGATATTAGTTACATTCCACTGAGAACCACATAAATTATATATGAATAAAAAGTTAGTTCAATTTCTCTTGAAAAAAATTGGCGTGCACAATTAATGGATGCACATGCTCTGTTTGAACTTTTTCTGCTAACTATACATTGTTAAAACATGATGGAGCCAAAAGGGCGGGCTGGGCATATGCCTTGTATCCCTAAAATAAGCAGCTCCATTTGTTGCTCGTGGTGAATGTTTATTTTATTTATTTATTCATATTCATGGGTGTTTAATTTGTCTCCTGGAAAGGCTTTCTGCTTGGTTTGTGCTCTTTTCTCTTGCTGAAGTGCTTCTATCCAACCAAGGCCCCTATATCTTTTGTTAAGCCAGATCTGTTGTGTTACGTTATAACCCAAGAATCTGAGAAAGATTGATGTGCTGGTGGATAAATGATCATCATGTCACTACTAGAATTGCATAAAACTAATATAGTATTTGATTCAAGATATAGCTTGTGTAGAGAAAAGAGTTGAGCAAAAATTATGTATCAATAGCCATAAATGATGATACTCTTCTTCTTTCTCTCTCTCTCTCTCTCTCTCTCTCTCTCACACACACACACACACACAGATCATACTCTATCCTACTAGCATAATAGTATTTTCCTTTTTGCCAGAATTACATAAAATGCACTGTATTTTGAATCATTTATATTTAAATACAAGCTGTTTGAAGCTTCCCTTTTTAATCCATTTAAACGTTCATCTTAGTTCTAACATCATAAATAGATATCATATCAATTAAACACTTAGCACATCACACAGCAACCTTTTCTTTTCTTTCTTTATTGGAGAGAGGGGGAGAGAGAGAGAGAGAACCAATGCACCTTGTGAGTAAGCCTATGATTGATGACAGATTTGGCTTAGACATGACCTTGAAGTAAGCCCACTGCGTTGGACACTTACCAATGGTGAATCCTTAGTGAAAGCTGAGCCTTGATGTGAAGAGGTGTGGGGTACAATGTGGACAGCACTAATAATTAGGGGACAAGGTCCACTCATGGTCTTTCTATTTTGAATCATACAACGTGGCTCAGTACCACAACATCCTACCATTCAACAGATGGTACTTCAACACCACTGCATGGATGGGTGGAGGATGGACACTTTCCTGTCTGCTCCAATGACCAGCACCTCATATAGAGACTACACGGTCACATGTTCACACTTCAGTTGGAGGTATTCTCTGGACTTTCTTCCCAATGAGAACCAAATGCTAAGTTGCAGTTAAGACCTTATTTTTCCTGTCTGATTTTAGAAGTTGATTTTATTACTACTGCAATTAGCTAGCCTATGCAGAGATGGAGATGGAAAGAGGGACCAAAGATGGTGGGAAGTAGAGGCAAAGCTCTGCCATACATATATAAGGAAAATAAATAGTAACAGTGAGAAGGACTTTTGCTTTAATTAGCCATGCATAACATTGCATGGTATGAACCATCTCAATCCATGAGTGGAAGCTCAGCAGATGCTGATAAATAGCCACTTGGATCATGAAGAATTTTGCTTCATGGTGTCCCTGGGTCTTGACTAGCACTCACATGGAGCCATTCCTTTCAGAGCCTAGAAAGAGACTGGAGACACTTTTAGTGCCTTGTTTAGCTCTCAGAGCAATAATATCCCTTTCATGGCAGAGTTATCATGTCAACATAGCTACAGCTATCTTTTGAGGTAAAGAGAAAGAAGTGAACCACTTCCCCCTAATTGTATTGATGAAAATTGAGCTGCAGCTAGTGGAATTAAGAAAAAGATGATGACAGACTGGAGGGACACGAGACTGACAAAGCGAGGAATCAATAGTTTCTGTGTTTGTCTAATAACCAGCTAAAGTGAAAAGGAAGTCAAGGTTTCTTCATATATTCATCACAGCGTCAAATTTACCTCCAATATGTAAAATGCTAAATTCTGACTTAATAAAAATGCTTGGCATTTCCTTCCATTGGGAAACCCAAATAGTCTGTTCTGAGATATGCATGAGATCAAGTGGAAACCATTAAACATGATCAGCAATATAATTTTTTTTAATATTTTTTATAACTAAGCCAACAATAAATGTTTCACACATATTTCGAGAGAATAACTATGTGGTACATGCAGACCTCAACATCAAGCTGTTCAATTATCTCAAAAAATTTCAAGCTGCTCAAGTACAAAAACCATAAACATGGCTGATAGACTAAACAAAACATATTGCTAACCTGAATGACAACAGAAATATCAAAGATGTCAATAGTGTCTTTTTGGCTTTGATCCAGGTCTGAATTGGCTTTCTTCAGGGTACTTAAATAAAAATAAGTTCATAAATTTGGTATATACTTAGCATACAATGATCATTTGCATGAACTGCACTTCATGTAATACTCAAAATGCCTGAATGAAATAGTCAAGCATTTCAGACCAGTTCATTACTGAACAAATGAGAGTAAATAGCATTGCCTCTGCATCTATTAGATTAGCATTATCATATGAGATTATAAGCATACAAATCAAAGCTGTCTCTGTGTCAAGGAAAAATTATTTGGAGGTATCAAACGCGCTAAGCTTCAGATTTCATATTGCAAATTCCTAAATAGAACTTTAAATATTGTAGATCATTACATTTCAAGGTTCATGTAAAGAGCTGACTATTTGTTCGTTTACAACACATCTGAGAGGGATTTTGTCAACTTTAATCGATCCATTTCAGTGTTTGCAAGTGCTCACCGGAATCAAAAGTTTCTTCTACTTTGTCCATGGATTGCTCTGCGGAGAGAGATCCAGTAACAAGTGATGGCAATGTTAGCGTCGTAGAGAAGGGATTGAGGGGTTTTCTGAGGAGAACTGGTATTCTAGAATGGGTTGCTTATTTGATCTTGATTAAAAAAAAGGAACTGGACGGATCACCGACTCTGAGAAGAGGCGACGTTTTGTCAATCGGTCACAGAGTTGGGAAGACAAGGGAGACAAAGTTCCATGGTTTCTTGTTCGAACCTAAAGATGGTTGAAATAAGCACAAAATTGCATTCAAAGCCGTGATTAAAATTTTAATTAGTTTGGATACTCCCTTATTCACAGGTCCATATGATGCAACTTCCACCGTTAGCATCTGCTGATGCTGTGGAGATCGTAGAGAAAAAAATCCTTTTAGTTTCCTTGATTATAAGTACCCATTAATTCCTAAGGTGCCAGTCTCTTCCCAATGGAACGAAAATAGACAGGGATGATCAATCAAGCTCTCGAGACCTTTTACTGGTTCTCAGATTTGCGGTGGGCTGACCTTAAGTCATTTTGCATTCCATAGGGCTTTTGGAGCAGGAAGACCTATTTGTTGAAAATTTTTCATATATATAAACTATTATTAATTATTATTATTTTAATTTTATAAAATTGACTGAACGAATTTAATTCAATAATACAAACCGATGAGTCCACTGTTGTTTAAACTTACGATACATTTATTTTGAGCTTGAGCGCAATTTTTATTGATTGATATGATTGACGGTTTGTGTAGAAGTGTCCGACGATAAAAGAGTTTATTAGATTTTTTTTTTATATATAAAGAGATTAGGTTTTCTCTTCTTTCCTTAGATGTTGCAATTGGTTTTCTCTATCAAAAACACCGCCCAAAGGGAAGAGTAAGAAAAGGAAGATCTTTGTACAGTAAGTACTTTCAAATCTTTTTATACAAATTATGACAAAACAAGATACAATAATAAAATTTTATTTTATTATTATATTGGTGTTCTAAAATTTTATATATGCAATCCTTAAAAATTCCTGCACTATCAATTTGGAGGCTTTTAAAATATAGTTTTTTTATGTACTTAGCTTCTTTTATAAATTCCTCATCAATGAAGGAGTGTATTGGCCCTTTCACAATCCTATCTAAAAAACAACAGTTTCGAAAAGTTCACAATATTCACTTGGCTTACTCTAAAGAATTAGCTTCAGACCGGCAATAAACTTGTAATAAATGATGACCTATGAGCACAAAATGTTCTCCTTGTGAATATTTATCTAAAACTCTTCACCACCTGCTTCTTGTATGCTCTTTTGCTATGCAAAATTGGCTCTCCATTGTTAAAATGGTGCATATCTCCTCCTTGCCGCAAGGCCTCCATCATATATGGTCCTCTTGGACGAAGGATCTATCCTCTCTTCTATAAGATCAGTTTGAGACCAACTTGTTCTATCCTTTTAATGACACATTTGGAGAGAACGGAGCTCAAAAATTTTCTCTGCCTCATCTGCTTCTACCTTCTTTCATTAAGCAATTACTTTTAAATTCTCATATTCCTACTAATCCTGGGCTCCTTGTTAAAGAAAATTGCTGATCTAAGTGGCCCATAAAACTCTGAACAACCTTATTCTCTCCTAACTCTCTCTCGTGTAAATTCTGTTTCCTCCTCTTGTAAATATCTCTTGATCCCTTTGTAAATATTTTTTTTCATTGATAAATTCAGGGATCTTCCTCCCTGGTCACATTAACAAAAAAAAAACAAGAAAGAAAGAAAAGAATCCTAAGCTGTGAGTATATATGAATTCATTGATACTTAACAACTTTATCTAATATTAAGATGATCATGTGCAGTTCTCTAATGAGCGTATTTTTTATTTACTGATTTCTAAGATGCAAGTCCATAGAGAATTGTCAGGATATGCCGACTTTATGGAACGGTAAAGTAAATTGGGTTTTACGTGCCTACATGACCATAATAATTAATCATAGCATCCATTAAGTCTGTCAAATTATAAGGTGTAAGATTAGACTGGACCTAGAGTCGCATCTGTTAAGTTCTTAGCTCTAACCTTTGCTCCATGTCAAACCTAATAAATGATTGGATTGGATCTAGGTCTGAATAATAAAAATATTTATTGGGTTCAAATCACTTCATATATACATCAGGTATTGAATCTTATATGTTAAAAAGTTAATCAAAGGAGGCCTATAAATATCTAATACAAACTACAAAAATTATTTCATGAATGAGAAGTACTTGATGGTTAGCTATATAATAGTAATGGACTAAAAATTGAAAAAAAAAAAAATTACTTTTTAAATTGATGGATATATATATAAGAAAACTAATACTGAATTTATGAAAATATATATTTTATACTTATATAAATATATGTATATGTATGTATGAATGTTTTATATGTTACATGAATGTAATGAATTAAGTAATTTATATGGATTCATGCCAAGTTTGAGTCCGATGTAAAAATCTCAAACCCAAGCCCAACCTAAATGCTTCGATGGTCTAATTTTGATTCCATGCCTGATTCATTTCTTATCAGGTTGCTTCCGAGAGAACCTTTAATTTAGTGTGATCCACGCTAGTGTAGCTACTCTAATCCTATTGCATTTTCAAAAAAAAAAAATCATTTAGACTTATTTAAAAGTATACTTCAGATATAAAGAATAACATGACAAAATTAATCATGACATCAGAACAATAAAATTTAATAAAAGTTAAAATTCTGCCAATATGTTAAGAAATTTCAACGTGCAGTGCGTTCTGTTGTCAGTTTGCCAGATTATAAATATTAATAATAAGGCTGTGTTTTATAAATAAACCAAGCGACTTTGCAAGAGATCCTCTGTTATTTTTAAAGTTACGTGGATCGCTCTTTAAAGTAAAAATATTTTTAATATTTTATCAGGTAAACTGATGGTATTTTAGGTCCTAATTTTAGAGCTTTTTGAAACTCTCACTCCCTTAAAATTCTCAGTCCCTTCCTGTCCTATTCCGAAGAAATTGCTTCAAAAAAATATTTTATTAATAAAAAAATACGATAATAAATTAGATAAAATAATTATATTTTTTTTAAAAAAATAGTTATTATTAAAAATAAAAATAAAAAAGAAAACAAAGTAATAATCCAATGAAATAAAAATAAAAATATTTTTTAATAAAATAATTATTTTATTTCAATAAAATTAACTATTTTATGAAATAAAATTTTATTTAAAAAATTAAAAAAAAATTATTTCTCTTCTAATTTAGTGAATTTGGTGTGCTAAACCCATCTTAAGGGGTTTCCAGATGGATTCGGGCGTAACACAGGACAAATGGAAATGGAAGAAAGAAGATAAAAAATAAAAAAGTTATTATCTTTTAAGATTTTTTTTAAAAAAAAAATTAAAATCTCAATAAATAATAAATCCTACTCCGAATGAAATCCTCGTCTTCTCCATTTTATTTTAATTATGATAAATTAAATAATTAAAAAATTATATTAAAAAAAAATTTAAGAAAAGAAGGGAGTAAGGATCTGATAGCATCTATGCCAGCCGTCGGATCACGCTGCCCTACCACGTGTCAGGCCAATTTCTGCATCCGCGAGCGCAGCAACCTGCGAGGGAATAAAATCTCCAGAAATTTCCCGACGAGGGCAGGCTTTTGTCCAGCTGCGAGCTCTCTCTCTCTCTCTCTCTCTCTCTCTCTCGCTCTCCGATGGCGAGCGCGGCATCGGCTCCCACGATGGCCGAAGTGCTCTCCTTATTCCGCTCCCTCCTCCGAACGGCCGCCAAGTTCACCGACTACAACGTAAGGGAGTACGTCAAGAGGAGGACGATCGATGGATTCCGGGAAAACCAGGCGGTCTCGGATCCCTCGTCGATTTCTTCGGCCTTCGCCGACGGGAAGAACCAGCTCGAAGTCGCGAAGAGGCAGGCCTTGGTGTACTCTCTCTACGCTCCAAAGGTTAAGAGCGTGATGGAGATCAGGAGCGGATGAGGTATCTGATCGCAACTATAAACTTTTCTTGTGGGGTTTGTAGGGTCTAGTCATTCCGATCGTAATTATGTGAAATTTTCGATCTTTGGTTGCTGTTGTTGCTATTTTTTTGTGGGAAGAAACCGATTTTGGTGATCCAAAAGGTGGAATTGTTCTTGGTACTGATGTTAATGGATTGAGTGATATCTAGTTGATGGAGTCCTTATCTGAATAACTTTATGTATCGTATCTGGTAATGGTGTATATGAATGTAGCTACATAACCTTTATGTTTCATATCTTCTGTAGAGTTTAATCTTCTCAAATTTATGAATTCCATTTCTTTGGGTTAAGCTTTGCTCTTGCTGTTCCCAAATCTTTTGGGCCTTCTCTTTTAGTTGAAACACAGGATTCTTGGATGACCATGAACAAAGTTCCTTGCTCATGTAATTACAGCCTTCATACTTTACCAAAACGTAATATGTGCCAAAGTCATGATTTGCCCCCACCCAACAACCGACTTGACATTCGATTCTATCAGCTGGAAGATTTTTTAGACTCCAGGTGATAACCTTGTTTTAGGCATAGCCAGCTACCTCACTCTCATTGTATTTTTCCTTTAAAGTTTGTCCAATGTTGCACCTAGTTTATGTTTCTGCACTGCACATTAGATCATGTTGAAAAATTGTTATCTTCTCCTCTCACTACACCATACGAAAAGATAGTATCTTCCTCTTCAACTGAGAACAAGTTTAGCTAATAAATAATTAAAGAATAATAAGATCAATTTTCGTGCAAATGCTGCATGGAAAGCAGGCAATTCCTGAGAAACATTGAATATTTCTTGTCAACATGGGCCTGTTGTATATGAGAATGGACCAGCAAGTGGAGGTTTCTCTACTTGAATTAAAGTGTGAGATATTTAGTGAAGGTATGGATGTTATCTGATCATTGCTTGGCTTTGAGAATTAAGAGAAGTTTTTCAAACAGCTAAAATGTTTGTTCAACCACAAAAAGAGTGGCACTTATTGATAAATGCTGCATGGATGAGAACTTTGACATGAATGGGCTACAATTATCAGAATCAAAGGGTCAAAACTTTCAGATTTAAGGAGGTTTCAGAGTTGTACAAATTAGTGGAAATTCTGATAGATATACAACATGCAAGGCATGTAGCACATGTTGGGGCTTAAATTGTGTTAAAGAAGGAAAGATATGTACACCACTTCTGGAATCAGAAAATATGATTTGAAAAATCTTGTTCTGACAGAGGAGGGGATGCAAAACTTGATAGGGATGTGTGAAGAAGGCTTTGTGAAATTGCCTCCAGTGAACTGCTACAGCCAAAGGACCAGCCGATTATACCTATCTGGTCAGTCTCTACCAGTCAAACCAAAGATCTTTTTCAATAGTCTTGCTTAGGTTCTTTTATGCCATTAGTTAATTTTTTTATGCCATTAGTTAATTTATTCTGTGGTAGTATTTTCTGATTGCAGTAGGACTTGCTTTACTTTTCTCCCCTTTCTCTGGAACTGTTTTAGAATTTGTTTCTCCTGCATCAATAGGTGCCCAATAGGTGTCCATTCATTACTTACTGGAAGTCTAGATAAAGTCAAATTGTGGGGGACTGTCACATTTGGTAAGTCCACTTAAAATTAACAGATCTCAGCTGATTCATTTCTGTTTTATTAGTCCTAACTGGGCTTGAGGAGAGGAGTTCAAACAGAATTCGTGGGGTGGGCTGAGTCATTTTTTCTAACTTTTTTTAAAAAAAATTTCTTGTTTAGGATTCCTATTGGAAGAAGGAAGGTTGGCAAATATAAACAGATTTCAAAGGGAATTTAGTCTTGTTTGGCATCAGTTTCATTTTTTTAATTTTCAAAAATAAAAAGACTTTTATATCTCTTTTCAGATTTATAAAATATAAGCATGTTTAATGTAGGAAATTATTTTTTAAAAAAATATAAACATAGCATTGGTGGTGGAGGTGGCATTGAAGGCAATGGAAGGAAAGGTAGTTCTGATAATAAGGTTGGTGGTGAAATTTGTGGTAATGGTGGTAACATTGTGGCTAAGGCGATGGCAGCCATGGTGATGGTTGGGAATGTTGGCAATATAGCAGAGACAGCAATGTTGGTGGTGGCGTGGTAAAGGTAGTAACAGTGATAGTGGTAGCGGCAATGATAACGATGATGGCATAATGAAGACGGTAAGGATGGTGAAGGTGACAATGGCGACTATGGCAGAGGTGGTGGTGGCAACAATAATAAAGGTGGTATTAGTGATGGTGATTAAAAAAATGATTTTTTTATTTTTGAAAATACTGAAAGTAAGGATTTCTTACTTCACTTTTAGAAATAATGAAAATGGTTTTTAATAATACAAAACAAAAACAATAGAACTAAATATATTTATATTCTGTCTCAGTTTCTTTGATTTGCTTTAGAAAACAGAAAACAAATATAAAAGCAACACCAAAGTGGCCCTTGGTCAGCTATTCTTGGGGCAGAAGTTGGTATGTGAGAAATATTTGAGAATAAAACACGTTGATATGTCTTTCTTTCTTCACTTCTTCTCTATTTTTGTATATACTACTTATAGATTTCCTCAAAACTTTGCTGTTTATTCCATTTTTCTACTGCTGCCCAGCAATTGTCCACAGACAATCAGTTCAGACCTCAAACAGTTTCGTGCCAACTGCTGAAGAATCCTGCTAGGTGCACAGATGTTAGGTTTAAATCTGATGCATACAATAACACCTATTCTTTCATGCACAAGAAGAAACCATTGATCATGCTTCCAAGGAACCTAAAGCAACACTAATATGAAGGATAGTGTTGGGTGAAGGTAATGGAATATTGGGATCATATCATTAATGGAAAACCAATTCATCCTTGCCTCTGCTTAAGCTTGAGGACAAGCCTACCTGAAGTTGATGTGAATTGGTAGCCAAAGGACCAGAAAGGAGCAGCCAGTTATAATCATTTGGTCAACCAAAAGCCTTTTTAAATAGTCTTTCTTGTGTTCATTTAAGGCCACTAGCTTATTTTGTCATCATATTTTCTGATTGCATTAGGATTTTCTTTGCTGATCTTTTAGGAAATGTTTTGGAAGTTATTTTTTGCTTCAATTTGGGCTGCAATTGGGCATCCAAGATGTGTCCATTTATTTCTTATTAAGAGTCCTAGATAAAGTCAAATTGTGGTTGAATTCTGTAGGCTTATAGCGGGTAAGTCCACTTAAAATTTATAGGTCTTGGTTGATTCCTTTCTGTTTTAGGAATCATAACTGGACTAAGGAGAGTGATCCGACCAGAATTTGTGGGTGTGGGTTTTGTCCCTTTTTCTACCTTTATCCATTTCTTGTTTTGGAATGCTATTGCAAGAATGCTGGCTGATTAGAACAGATTAAAGAGGAAGTTAGTCAGCTGATTTGGGGACAAAAGTTTGTATGTGAAAATTATTTGAGAATAAAAGAAGCTGGTGGCCTCTCTTTCATCCTCCACTTTCTTCTTGTCTGCTTCCCTCTGTACTACTGGTAAATCTCCTCAGACCTTTGCTATCTATTCATTTTTCTATTTGGTGTCCTAGCAGTTATCTACAAACAATCAGATCTGAATTCGTTTCTCAAACAGTTTTTCTGCCAACTGCTGAAGAAACCTGCTAGGTGCACAGAAATTCAGATCTGAACCAATTTTCCTTGCTAATAATTCTGTGTAATCCCTATGTTGGGGGTTACAACAAAGAAGAGGAAGGAGAAGAAGTAGGACGAGAGGGAAGGGGAGAATTTATGATTTTTCTCAAAATTTTTATTAATTTCTCCAACAATTTGTTTCCAACTAGAGAATGAAGCTTTTATAACCTGAACTAAGCTGTTTAAGTTCCTATACATTCTTTGACATCTCTCTGCTTTTATAATTAGAAATAATATTTGGATGGGATGTGATTGCCATTATTTGAAGCCTTTCCGATGATCTGTCTCAGTTAGATGAAACTAAAGATTGATCATCATTGGCTGTTTTAATGATTATGTTAATTTTTGCTTAGCAAGTAGATCTGCTTTTTCTCCTTTTCCATTGGCTGGAAAAGTATTCCATATTTGATATGAAGGTGAAAAGGTTTGTGATAAACCAGGTGAAGCAATTTAGGTTCTCCTTTTATTTCATTTCTGTAATTAACATAGTATTTCTGTAGCAAGCTCAAGGCAGTCTAAGCCTACGGATGAAAATTAATAAGAGCATTTTGGTTGGTCTCTGTGGAGATCAGAAACCAGAAATAGCTACCTTCTTCTGTGGTCCCATGTTAGTGGCTGTATTCCTGTTGGTCTAATCTTGAACTTGGTGGAGTTGACTCAGAGGGAAGTCATATGTATCTGGAAGAGTATCCATGAAGCAAGTTCTTCTAGGTCAATATTCTCACATATCTCTTCTTTCTTTTAGCTGTGGTTTTTTCTAGGATAGATCTTCAATCCATACGATAGGTTCTTGTGGTGTTGGTAATCCTGTTTATATAAAAATATCACTGTCTTGGGATGCACAAAAATCCAGATGTAAAGAGGTTGGGGGGGGGCTCAAATGTGGTTGTTGGTTCAGGTGAATAAATTTTATTCTTGTTTAGTACAGAATGAATAAGAGGATAGAATATAAAGATAGCCAATTTTAAGAGGACATGGAGAGACATCTTGAAATTTGACAGATTTCTTCTGTCTTGTAAATCAACCAATGCTAGAGATGAAACCTCAATTGCATTTGATTTTGGAAAACATTTTCTTTTTATTTTTTATTTTTATTTTCTAATTTTTGATCTCTACAAAATATATTTGATAAGTAAGAATAAAAATTATTTTTTATTTTTTATTTTAATTATAAATAGTGTTGTTTAATAGGATAGGCCAAAAAAAATTAAAAAAAATATCGTTCACTCTCATTTTTTTTTTTCTCTAACCTTTATTTTTTATATTTTTTTTTCTTTTAATGAAAAATAATGAAAGCATTTTAAAATTATTTACAATTTTTTGTTATTTTAGAATTATTTTTAAAAAAATTTATTTCTATTTTTAATCAGTATAAGTATTTTTTTTTTCTATAAAATAAAAATAAAAAATAGAATTGTTCTTAAAAACAAAGCACACCCTTTATTATGTGAAGATTCCTTCTCACATAAAATAAATTTCTTGGCATCACTTTCTCATGGCATTGATGCGTGGGAGAAAGATGTGGGCCTCATTGGTAATTTCTTCTTTTGATGCAGGGAAGATAAAGAATACATCTCAATTGAACTTTTGGTGGTTTTATTCTTTTTCAAGATCACAACATATGGAAGGATATGGAAATGAAATTTGACAAGAAGTAGGAAACTTTCCAACTAGTTTTTCAACGGCTACCTTAGTATTATTCGACAGTCTTCACACTTGAGATATTATTCAACAAACTTCATAATTGATGTAATATTTAGCCAATATTTTAGCAATATTAGAAATATTCGAAATCTCACGCAGCGAATGTTATTCAGTCCACTTCATAGGAATTATCATTCATTATACTGTAACAAATTCTGTTCATCTTCGCTTGGAAATACTCAGTTATATTTCCTTTGTATATATTTCATTGGCTCTGGCTTCCATGCTTGACCTCCCTCCCATGACCGTCGCTATCGATAGACCACCGTCGGTGGTCTTGCCGCTGTGATGAGGACCCTGGATTTCAGGGTTCAGGTCAACGAAGATAGAAACCTTTCACGGTTGAAGGGATGGGATGAAGAAGAAGACCCATCGGGTCTTTTGGCAAGAGTCAGTAACCTGGGTTGGTTCAACGCAGTTAATCTAACCGGTTCAATGTGAACAAGAATCGGTTCAACCCAAGCAAACCCAATTCAATCTAATCTCAATTGGATCCAACCCACGTTAAGTCTGATTTCATTTGGGTTAAGCCAATGCTAGTTAAATTGAGCCTGAAGCAGAATTGGTTGGTTCAGTGAACCAGAAGTCTGATTTAAGACCATTTCTGAAGCAGAATCTGGATTTGGTTCAAATCCTGGAACCGGAACCAGATTTGAGTCTATTTTAATGAACTAGAACTTAGACCCAATCTAAGTTCAATGAACCAGAAAACTTATTAGATCAAATTGGGTTACCAAAACTCAAAATTAATGGTTCAGAGTGCTGTTTATGTTTAATTAATGTGGATTAAAGCCAAATTACCCTGAAATTGGTCTAATTAGGTTGTAAATAACTAAGTCAAACTATGATTAAGGGAATTAAGGATCTAATTAAATTGCAATTGAGTTAATTAAGCTAATTAAGCTTAGGTATAGGTGGTAATTAAAGAAGGCTAGTAAAGGTATAATGGTAATTTTAATCACATAATTTTGGAGGATTAAATTATGCATGATGATTATTGTAGGTGATTATTATTTGAAGAGGAAGCAAAATTGATTTTAAAAAGTGATGCTTTGAGATTCATATTAATTGAGATTTATGATGGATCATATTAGATATTATAGAGTAGCGATTCAAAGTAGGAATCTTATTCCTACTCTTATGCAATATATTAGTTTCTTCCATTCATTTTTTTCAAAGCATGCATCATAAATTTCTACGTTGATTTATCAGCATCATATGGCTATACATATATGATATATATTTTACGATGGCATTTGGATTATGATTATGGTATACTAAATATTGTGCTATTTTGGTTTTATGATACGGATGGTTTATGATATGTTTGAGATTTATGTACGGTTTGGTATACCATATATTATGGCTTGATATTATGGATCGCTATGTTGTCTATGGATAGACATGATAAGATGGTATGATATGCGGCATATGGACTAGTCACTGTGATGTTGTAGAAGTGGCATCAAGGGCAAGGCATATAACCGATTAAAGTACGATGTATAACCAGTCTGAATTGATTTGGTTTGTGACATTTGGCATGTATAGGTGTTGATATGTGGCACTAGTTCAAGTATACTTGGGTTGAGTTTAGCTTAGATACATGGTATCGAAGGTAGGGCCTAGGGCTGGTTAAAGCTCATGTAGATTCGATCTGGACTGATTAGGTTTATTACACGTGGCACTGGTATGAAAACCAATCTGTATGTTGAGGAGATTGTTAGGTTAGGTTGTTAGATACAAAAGTATTGGTAAGGCATATTACGCCAATATCTATTTTCAATGTGTCAACGTACTAGTAAGGCATGATTTGCTAGTATGCAGATATTGATATTATTGATATTGCCGATAAGGCTTGATTCGTCAGTGTTGTTACTATAATTGTAAGATTTTTGGCATCAAAGTGGTGTAGTCCTATGCTAAGATTTATAACATATGTTACTGTACGAATTTATGGCAAGTATTACTGCATGATTTATGGTTTGTATGAATTTATAGCATATGTTGTCGTATGATTTATGATTCATATGGATTTATGGTATGTATTGCTGCACGATTATAATTCGTATGATTTTATGGCATGTGTTATTGGATGATTTATAATTTGCTAAATTCATTGTTTATATATCTTGTTATAAATTTTTAATGATTTATTTATATTTTTTTTATATCCATAACTGTATATGTAAGCATTTTCTTGGGCTTTTTAGCTCCTACTTCTATGGTCTGTTTTATATATTAAGGATTTGGTTGTCCAAATTCAACATCCATATCGTCAATACCTTATGCAACCATGAGGGGCTGAAAGACAAACAACCCAAGTCTAAGGGAAAGAAAAACTACTATTGTATGAAGATGTTACACCCAGTACATGTCTAAGGTATTTTTTATTTAGCACTAAATCTCTTTGCATCTTTTGATGTATTATCAATTCCGATAGATAATCTCGCACTTGTAGAAGAACTAAAAAAAAAAAAAAAAAAGAATGGAAAAGTGGCTGATGTCCTTTCCGGCCTAATTTAATCAAGCCGGTGTAATAAAACCAACTTGGAGGGCAAAACCAATTGCAAGAGCCTTTCCGGTTGGATGATGGCTTGCATGACCTTACACTGGTCCATCCCGCGATCTCCGCTAAGCGGCCCCGGGAAGGAAACAATATCAACTCATTCACCGTATCAAAGTTGCCAGGCTTTGCTCACCTTGGCTTAGGATTCAAGTTCTATTCCTCCTGCTTTGGACTTATCTACAATTTAATTAATTTTATTAATAAATTAAAATTATATATCTTAAAAATTTAAATAAAAATTAATAGATAGTAAATAAACTTAAGTGTTAAGTACATAATACATTTTTTTCGTATCTAATATGAAATTAAATTTAAAATATCATAATCTTTCTTTTCTTTTTATAATGTAAGATTTTTGTTTCTTACTGCAAGGGTAATTTTTTTTTTATGCCCACTAATTTTTAACATTTTAAAATCATGTGATCCAAATATTTGAATAAAAATGAATGAATAGCAAATAGATTTGAATTATAAATGCATAGTATTATATATATATATATATAATATGAAAATAAATTTAGAACATCACAGTTCTCTTACCAACGACGTACGTGCATTGAGTCCTGGGGCAGGGTGAATATATCGGGCAACATGCCTGTCACGGGAGGGGAGCATGAGTTCTTGAGGTCTGATCTCCATGCCACCGATTGCAAAGTTTCACGCTTCGGGCGTGGGGTTGGAGGCATCGCATTGGCTGCAGTCCCCGCTGATGTCAGGCGTCCGGGCCATGGTTGTCCATCTATGAGCTTGTCCTCGTACATACGTAGTACGATTCACACTATTATAGATAAGGATCTTAGGGTAATCTCAGTAATAAGCTCATGCTTTTGGAACAAGGAGGGAGGTACGCTTGGTAATGTCATAAATAAATGCTTCATAACTTCATCAATCTTTTCTTTTAAATTTGAGAAACCAACTTCAAATACCTTTACTTTTCTGTTTCTAGGTTTCTGATTATTCTAAATGTTGAAAGTATCATTCAGCCTTTATAATTGGAAATATTATTCAGCCTGGACGGTAGAGAGTATTATCAAATTCTCTCAATAAAACTTTATAAATTTGGCACTTTGATCTAATGGGGCAAATCATTTAATCTAGTGGAGGAGATTAAATCTACGGAAGAAGTTGTTTACTTTAAAGTTGGGTTGGGGCCACTAACTTGAACCAAAAACTAATTAATTAAGTTCAAACTCAACATACGTTTGAACTGGGCTTGAGAAAATTTTGAATTGAGCTCTATGAGAACCTAAATAAATAAAATTTAATTAGCAAAGAAAGTATAAATAATAAAAAAATTGATATCAATCTGACATCAATTGTACTGAATTTAATACTAGTTGGGATAAATTGGATTTAAACATTAACTTGCATCTAGTCAAGCCATAACGTCTATATCTGAATTTATTCATTTAATTACTAACCAAATGACTCAAAAAGACCAGCAGATTTGATAAAAACTACTTAACCAAGTGACTCAGGAAGATTAGCAGATTTGATGAAAACTGCTTTGAGTAATATAGTGATTCTAGAAAGGAGTCCACAAGTGAGATTTAACACATTAGAAAGTCAAATCACATGCCAAACTTTTGGAGGTTATAATTTGATCATACAAAGCTGAAATAAGATGCTTTTTTTCTGAAATTAGGCAACTTTTCAAGCTCTAAAATATGGCGCCATCTTTTAAGGGTGTAATATATTAAGAAATCAAGACTAAATTTTATTATTTAGGGCGTGAATTGTTTGGTTAACTTGAAACTTGATCAATTAGATCATGAAACTTGATTTAATGAAATGTTATCATCGACAAAAAGTTCAAATTGTTTTAGTAATAAAATCTATTTTCTTGCATAACTTTGAGAAAATTACATATTATAATTAGCAATAAGATCTATTTTGTTATAAAAATTATACAAAAATGAATAAATAACAATATATAAGTGCCAATGTCATGTTCATTGTCAAATAGTCTATTCTATCACAAAACTATATAAGCCGCTTAGAAAGAACTATTCAACAACAAAATGCTATTGTTGCTAAAAATTTATAGGTAACTAATAACAAAAATTATTTTATTGCAAGAATTATGCAAAGACGTATCACCGACAATGTCATGTTTATTATAAAATACTCAATATTTTATAACAAAACTACATACGTAACCGGTAAATGAAATATTCAACAATGAAATACTATCATCATTAAAAACTATATAGTTAACTAGTAATAAGAACTATGTAAAAGTTCTGTGAAGACTTATAGGCTATAATGTTATATTCATAATCAAATACTTAATATTCTGTAACAAACTATACGCATAGCCAATAAAAAAATTATGCAATAATGAAATACTATAGTTGCTAAAAAATATAAAGGTTATCAATAACGAAAGCTGTTTTATTGTAAACGTTATGCGAAGATGTATAGGTGACAATGCCATATTCATCATTAAATCCTCAATATTTTGTAATAAAATCACATATATTGTTAATAAAGAACTATTTAATGATAAAATCTTATCATCACTGAAAATTATATAGATAACTAACAACAAAAATTATTTTGTTGCAAAAATTATGCAATGAGACTATTTTGGGGCATTAGATGTAGCTTCCTTATTCTCTTTCCTTTTTTTTGTATTATTGTTGTGATTCCACATGCGATGTAGGTACATATACTCTTTGATATGCCATTTGGATCTTAGAGCAGCAGTGCAGTACCGGAGCAGTTTCACGGCAAATATCTGGTCTTGGCCAATTTTCCATATGATTGCATTTTGTTCTCATTTCAATTCCTCATTTTTTACAACGGACGCTTCATACAACCACCTCGAATGATGAACAGACGTCATCTAAGTCAGCTATGATTCAAGTAGGTTGTTGCGGTTTAACAAGTACCTTTGACCCAAAGATAAAAAGACTTCAACTGAAAGCTGTTAACTTAAAGGTGTTTTATGTGACTTGGATATTATGTATAAATTTAAAAACCTTTAGACTTGTGTCAGTTGCTCTTAATTTACATGAAACCAGTGAGCAAAGTAGTTATCCTCATGGTTCTGCTGGGACTGAACTAAAGTTGCCTATCGGACAAGGTAAGCTTCAGTCCCAATTTAAATGCTCAAGTTTTTTCTCTTTTTTCTTAAAAAAAAAAAAAACTTTGGATGGGTAGAAGATTATTACAACCACTGGTTCATGATCTCCACAGGGGCGCCATTCGGACAAAATACAACAGGTGTAAAAGCTTAAAAGAAACTGTGGGCAAAATTATCTGGCCAATCGGCCATCTGATCTGATCAGCCTTGCGATGTGTGTCCTGCTGTACAGTGGAACATGATGAAGAGCTTGCATATCCTCCATGATAAGTCTCATTGTTCAAGAGATTCCCTCACAAAAGAATATGCACCAAGATCAGGGAATCACTCTCAACAATCAACCTAGCGAAGAATAAGTGGTTAGCCCAAAGAGCCCATGCTCCTGCAACGACCCACACACGCTTAGCACGGTATATAATGGCAGCAGTGATGCTCATATGATCCTGAAACAGAAGCATTTCTCTTCTTCCAAATCTCCTATGGAGTTGTGGCAAACAAAGCACTTTGGAAACTGGTAAGCATTCATAAGTGCTCAAGATTCTGGATTGCCAACTCGTAAGCATTTTTTGAGTAAAACATCTACTTCTAAGAACCATGGCCTGTTGGTTTCCCACCATATGCCAGTTCCTGTTGAAACCCAATGCAGGACAAGTGGGCTGTGACCCACCAGCCTGTATTAGCGTTCCTACTTAGGTTTCTTTTCACTCTTCCACTACTACATGGCAGTTCTAAGGAGTAAAATATGCCGTCAATTAATCCCTCATGATATATAATCCATGGATGGTCACCAGGTGTACCAAATTGCTGGCTAAGATGTGATGCTTAGTTTTGCTTGTTTTATGCCATACTTTCACTGGATCATTTTGTTGTTAACTCTGAAATTAGAGGGAAAAACAAATAAGGACCACTGAAACATTGGACTAGTAGCACAGTAATATAGATAGCTCCTGTCCCATATACACCGAGCATGTACGTATGTACAATAATATTGATAAGGTGTTCTGGTGCTATTAAATTACAGTTCTGTTGGTCTCCAGTTGCAATAGCTTTTCCGGTCTGGATTAGAGGTCAGGCATTTATGTTGCCATGGTTATATAAAAGACCTGGTGGTTTCTCCGTTCCTGCCAGCTCCTATTCTGGATACCACTTTTCAAAACATATTCATATATAATTAGTACTCTTCTATATTTTGCATAGCCGAAATGTTCATAATAGCCAAACTTCCTGGTGTTAAATCAAAAAAAAAATCTCATAACGACCGCAGTGGTAAAGAAATCTATTAATCTTAGAACCATCCGGCTTTTCCTTTCCAATTTACAGCAAAATCTTTCACTTTTAATAAAAGGAAGAAAAAGAAGAAACGTGGAAAGGGAAGGGAGCTGCATCCCATGAATGAGTGAGAAGGAAAGAACGGTGGACTGCATCACATCACGCTAGACCAACACATCAATGCATTTGTTAACAGTTAGGGACAAGTCTCCCCACCAAAAAGGTGGTGCATCGAGTTCTCTGCCACCCTCCAATTTAATGAACTCATGAGCTTCCCTTGAACCCAGGACTTAGGAGATAAAGAATCAAAAATGAGATTGAAATAAAGAAGGCAAAATGTTTTAGACTGAAGTGAAACATCCTCCATTGTAAATCCTTTCCACTATTTAAAACAGTCGGTGACATCACTAAAATCTCTTGAGCCTTGGATTAACAAGTAACCAAGAGGTTGATGTTCTCCCAGAAACACACATCGAAGAATGGAAAGAAAGAACAAGAAAGGATGAAATGCCAACCTATATAACTACGTATCATAAGGACTGCATGGACGGACCTTCTCAGTTGTGGAGAGGATTGGGCCCGGTGGGGACGAGCCGCTTCTTGACGCCGTATCTTGGATCGATCTCCTCCTCGGTCGGCGGCGGCGGAGGTGGCTGAAGCCGGCCACGTGGGAATGGAAGGCACCAAGAAGGTGGCGGATGCCATGTGGAGAAAGAATTCTCTGCGTGGTGGTGATGGTAGCTACGGCGGTGGTGGAGGCGGTGTCGGTGGCGGTCGCAGAGGGGGCCCGAGAAGGCTTCATGCGGTAACGATGCCTCGGAAAGCCAGATGCATGAGGTTGCGGAGAGGAAGACGGCGACCAAGGCGAGAGCCCGAAGAACGGAGATGGTTGTGGCGGTGGCGGAAGAGGAGGGAGAAGAAGTCTTCATGGCTAGGAGTAGGAGAACTCCCAAGGAGGAGAAGTGGAAGGAGAAGGGAGCCGGAGGAATGAAGAGGAGAGGGAGGCGGTGGGTTTTAAACGCTGAGGCGAGAAATGCATGAAGAGAGAGAGAGAGAGAGAGAGGCTCGTAGTAAATGGCAAGAGGCCAAGGTACAAACCGGACGAGTGCGTGAGTCCATGGTAGCAAGAGAAATTTTAGACTTCATGACATTGATCACGCGGCTGATACTGTGTGTGTGATGATGTCGCGGAGCACTCTGGATCTGGGTGGGTAAGCAGTGGGGGGTGACGTGACGTGTCAAGGGAAGCGTAAGGAAGGAAACATAACCGGCTCCAGAAGACAAGCTGACCGTGTTTAGGGTCCAGGACGTAACCAAGCAGCGATGTCAGAGGGGCCACCTCAGCTTGCTAGAGGCGCATGATGGTGATCGGATGGCCATGTGTTAAGTTTAGGATATGTTGCCCAGTTATATAACTGTGGGTCAACCCTTGATGTCATATTACAAAAATTGCACAGTTTAATAAAAAATATTATATAATAATATCATTGAGATTAAAAAAAAATATGCAACAATATGATAAGAAAATTACTGATTCTTCTAAAAAAAATGCAATATTAACATAAAAAGATTGTTCAACCTGAAGATAGGAAAAAATATCATGAAGATTATCTGATTAAAAAATTATTATAGCAATATAGCTGTGATATTTCTTTACGTGTCTCCATAATTTTTTCCTCTATCCAATCTAGCTTTACTCTAGCAATCTGGAATGAGTTACATTACAGAATAATGGTAAAGGTTTTGTTAACATGTTAAAAGGCATTTAATGCCACCATTTATTGGCTTCTACTGAAAAATAAGAAGAAAAGATGAAACTTTTAAAGAACATCTTAAAAAGGTATTTAATATATTTTGTTTTACAGCAATAAATTTTTTTTAAAAAAATTATAAAAAGATCTACGACTCAATACCTTCGAGCATATCATTGGGACCATTATGATATCTAAACGGTATTCGTAAGTTATATTTAAAAATTAATAAAAAAGTTAACATTAATATTCATGCATGGGTTTTAAATAAATGATAGATGTTCATGCTCAAAATAGAACATGGCAATCATCCATGCACAACACTTCATCCTGTTTCGATGGTCTCAATGACACGCGCCTAGAGGTATTGAGTTGGAGGTTTTTTTTTTTTTTCCCCTGCTTCTTTAAAGGTTTTATCGTTGCATGAAGATGAGACATTAAATGCCCTTTAAACATCCTGAACCCTAAAGACAGCATGCTTGCACGGAACATGACAGCACAAACATTTAGGCTAGCAACTTGGGTCAGGTTTCAGATCTAGACTAATGCAGCTCCTACCTTAGTTATATACGGGTCTAGTATTTATATCTAACCTAACTAGTTTAGGTCAGGTCTCTTTTTTATGTCAGGTCCAAGGTCTATGTTTAAAGAGCTACATCCTCTCCTGTGAGCTAATTTTCTTACATCGCAACAGTTCTGTTCATATCCAATTCAATGAAATGAGTATTTATAATTATTCTAAAGCCAGTCAAAGATATTATGTTTCCCATCGTTGCTCGTCCTATGTGGCCACTGGATAAGGTTGGAAGAGACCACTGGATAAGGTTGGAAGAGAGATTATAAAGCCAGTCAAAGATTCCGATCTAAGGGATCCGATCATGATAGCTAATGAGATGATCATGCTTGTACTAGTTGATAAGATGTGCTTTTTAATAGCAATCCTTGAGAAAAAACAGCTGCTTCCACTTTCACTAGTAAAATACCATGATGATGGAAAAACTTTGTCCAACAGTCATGATTTTAAATAATAATATTATAACTATTATAGTGGTTTCAGCCAACTCCGTTACGTGAGGCATAAATAAAGTATGGAATTATAACGGCTGCTAATTTCATTATTTTATATTACAATGGATCATTATAGTATAAATAACAGCCATTGTTTTCACATATACCTTCTTTTAAATAATATATATATATATATATATATATTCAAATGTCAAATTTTATCTCATAATTCCCTTCAAAAAATAATTATAAGTCAAAAAAAAAAAAATTTGTGTAAAAATAAAGTGAAAAGATGATACTACTAATTTCTATCATAACCTGTTATTTCTCATTATAATACCATTACAGTAACCATAACTTCAGTTTTATATTAAAAATTAAAAAGATAAGTAATATCTTATAACTGTGATAATGTTCATTAAGATAACATGTTATTTAAGAAGTTGAGTTCAATTATGCATAAAAGAATGGCATTGTATTTGAGACCTTCAAGGTCCCGTGGCTATGAACGAGGCATCCAATTAGCTCCTGTTAGCAGCCATGCCCATTTCTACTCAAATGCACATACCATGAGTGGCTGTTACGTTGGCAGGAACCCACAAACAAAACTGCATAATTATTCATTGACGTTGGAACGTTTAACAATTTTCATAATTTTGATGCTGCGCTGCTGTGCCATTTATCTACAGACTTGAATTATAATTCACCGTGCTCCATTCCCGTTTTATTTTTATTTTTTTTCACTTGATAAGTACAAAATGTTAAGCAAGATCCATTCAGACACGAAGAAAAGAAATGTTAAGGCACCAAAGTTGCCACAAAAGCCCTTTTTTTTTAAGGGATCAAACCAGCACGGACAATATCAGTGCAGCATTGCTGTAAGCATGACATGAAACATAAACAATAAACACTGAACAGAAGAAGCCAACAGTGGCCAGGAGATAACTAAACGGATAATCTTAAAATCCTAAACATAGCTGTCAATAAGTGATTTCCGCATCTCATCAACAATCGAGCTTGGTTGGGCTTCTCTCAGTTTGAAAACGCTTTCAATGACCGAGAGTTCAGTCGCTGTGGTGTCTGACCCACAGAATGCAGTCCAGTCGTTTACGGTCATACCAGCACCAATGACCTCGCTGCCTCTGTTCACGGTCCCTGCAACAAGGGGGACTTGAAGAAGCGTCGAAAGTTCATCAAGATCCTCAATGGATGTGTGTGGATGAACCTGTTTTAATATATAGCATCCGTGAGCAGCACTTGATATCTATAAGAAATTATTCCCCTCTCACCTAGGATAAAGAGAAGGCTGTCCTAACTTACCAAGCCACCTCTATTTGAAAAGGCACAATAGCTACCAACAAGAATGTTTCCAGCAATTGTCTGCCTGAACACTTCTACTCCAAGAACATCTGCAATGAGCTCTTCTGTTTCCTGAAAGTTCAAGTACGGAAAGGGGTAAGATTACATATCATTGACTTTGGTCATGAAACCAAAATGCAGAAAAACTACAAGCAAAATCAGCAATGCACTTTGATGCCAGTTCCTAGGGTGCATGAGATTAATTGCACCATCATCATGAAACATATCCATTGAGTCATTTATAAAAAAAAACTCCCAGTGCTTTGTTATAGAGCAACTCTTGGAAATATAAAAATAACACTTCGAAGAACCATCAGCTAACCATATGGATCTCACACGAAGGCCAGTCATAGAATAATAGAAGCCTGCTGGCACTTCATTTATCATGTTTTAGGTCCCAGCTAGTTTTGTACTTGTCATATTTTAATTTCAATATATTTGAACAGAATCTCTCTTCACCTATTAACGTGAACAAGGAGAACTTACCTTGTCCAGATCAGGATGTGTAAGAGCAACATGGTCATTACAAGCTATGCAGTTGCCCAAAGCAGACAGTCTTTCCTCGATACGCTGAACAACCACTTGGTCAGGTAGACTGTTCCTCAGATGTTGAAGTTCTAGAAGGGGAAACAAACAACAAAAAAACACATAACGTCAATGATCTAAAGCAGCATAATGGCAGCAGTTAGGAAATTAATTTATCAGTAACTGAACTCAAAACTCAAAAACAGTGTTCTATGCTCTGCCCATTGAACAAAAAATGTGACTCAGTTTTCTTCCAAGAAATTTCACAGACACTACTTTTATGAGGGAATATCAAATCCAACAGACATGACACGAGCACTTATAAGAAAAAGAAGATGCACAGTATGAACAAACAAAATTAATTTGTCACCATATTTCAAAGATGCAGTACTTATGTACCCCATGCTCATTACAAGTATTAGTAAACTTTTGAGTCCTTTTGTTTATATATGTATGCATAGCATGCAGACCCCCACTGCCCCCCCCCCAAAGGACACTTGTACAGGAGGGTTATTTGGAATTCAGAGGACAAAATTTCATGTTTAGGGGCTAAATGGGCATATCTCTAGACTTCAATCATGACTTGTGTTGAAATTGGACTACTCAATCTTTCACCATAATTCATAATAAGAAAGGAGTTTAGAAGAGAGGACAGATTCAATATTATCAAACAACAGCTCGAAGGAAAAATGAGACCGATCGCTTAAGGAGACAAAGATATCAAGACATTTAACAGAAGAACAGAACTCAGGGCTGCTAAATGAGTATAATTTGACGCTAGTTGCAGTATACAACTAAAGCAAGGAAGATAAATTTCATCAACATTAAAGAATCAAAAATTACACTAATGTATCAAAAAGACATAAATGGGTCCAACTCTCTAAAATGTTTTTTTCCTTTTTTTTCTTTTTTTTCTTTTTGAAGTGACACCCCATAAATTCTACATCCGATGCTATAGGAATTATGTAAAGAAATCAACTAAAGTCCAAACTATGACTGATGGGCACTTAGTAAATTTAACAGAACCCAATATCTTCGAATGTTGATTGATATACTTAAGTAATGATAACCTTTGTGCAACTACCACACACAATGAGCTTGATTACCATCCTTGCTAACTAAACCTAAAGCTTCTTAGATAGGAACATTGGTTATATATTTGGTGCAGGCACCAAATTGAGACAGAGGTTTCAGAGTTCCTTATGGATCTCTGATTTATGAGAGTCATTTTCTTTATTCTTAGAGTCCTTGTCGAGTCCAGTTGTGTTAGTTAGCCTGGTTCATTATTGGAATCCAGGAGTTGGTCAAGTGTCAAGTGTTATTTTCTTTCATTGAGTCCTGTAATAAGTCAAGAGAAGGTTCACCTTGAAGACCCAAGACAAGACCCAAGAGAAGATCCATCAACCATGCAATGACACATGTCTTGGACCATTCCGGGACACATAGCACCACCAGAGCAGAAGGAGCCGGCCCACATCAATTTAGAAAGGAATCTAGGCGCCCATCCTCCTTCCTCATTTCTTCATGCCATCCGTCCTTATATGGAAGCTTTTTAGGCGCTCATTGACTTCCACACTTATCATGTGGTCCCCTGGCAAACATCTATGAAAAAAATTGGCTGCCCCTCTCTAATTGAAAGATCTTCATGCGCCCCAGATGGAAGAAGGTTACCGCCCAATCAAAAATGGCAGGAGAAATCAAAGGGCGCCCATTCTTTCCCTCTCTCAAGTGGTCCCCCTCCTCTACAAGCTTGAAAATTGCAACCACTCTCTCTTTTTGACCGTCCCAAATAAAGCATACAGAGATAGTTAGACTCCATGGCTTACCTAAGACCATAGTTTCTGATAGGAATGTCCGATTCACCAGTTACTTTTGGAAGACCCTCTGGCATAAGTTAGGAACCAAGTTGAATTTTTCCACCTCCTATCACCCCCACCTCCTATAACCCCCAGACCGATGGCTAGACCAAGATAGTGAATCGTAGCCTGAAAAATTTACCGAGATACCTTGCAGGTGAGAATACAAGAAATTGGGATTTACTGTTACCTAGAGCAGAATTCGTCTACAACTGTTCAGTCAATAGGTCCACTGGAAAGAGCCCTTTTGAAATCGTCTATAGGTACAAGCCCAACAAACTACTTAACCTAATCCCACTTCCTGTTCACATACGACTCTCCAAGTCTGCAGAGTCCTTTGCACAGCATGTTCAAAATTTGCATAAGAAAATTAGCGACAAGATTAATCTAAGTAATGAAACATATAAAAGGTTGGCTGATTCCAAAAGAAGAGTCAAAGAATTTGTTGAGGGAGACTATGTTATGATTAGGTTAAGGCCTGAACGGTTTCCTTCCAAAACCGTTAGAAAGTTGCATGCTCGTGGAACTGGTCCTTTTAGGGTGATCAAGAAAGTAGGATCTAATGCCTATGTACTATATTTACCTTCTGAGTTAGGCATTAACTCTACATTCAATATTTTAGACCTTGTTGAGTATAAGGAGCCAGCGATGATACCCAGTGAGCCGTTTGGACCTGATCCTTCCTTTGAGAGCGAACCCACCCCTGAGTGTCCACCTATTAATTGGCCTGAGATGAAGGATAGGATTGAGAGGATTCTGGATGACCAAGCTGTCACGATCCGCAATAAAGGTTACCAAAGATATTTGGTTCATTGGTAAGGTCGGCCAGAATCAGAGGACTCGTGGATTACCCGAAAAGATCTGCAACACATAGACCCAGACCTCTTAGAGAAATACTAAAGTCAAACTGACCCTTACTCGACGGGGTCGAGTTCTTTCCAGCCCGAAAGAATTGATGCAGGCATCAGATTGAGACAGAGGTTTCAGGGTTCCTTATAATCTCTGATTTATGAGAGTCCTTTTTTTTATTCTTAGAGTCCTTATCGAGTCCAGTTGTGTTAGTTAGCCTGGTTCATTGTTGGAATCCAGGAGTTGGTCAAGTGTCAAGTGTTATTTTCTTTCATTGAGTCCTGTAATAAATCAAGAGAAGGTTCACCTTGAAGACCCAAGACAAGACCCAAGAGAAGACCCATCAACCATGCAATGACACATGTCTTGGACCATTTCGGGACACATGGCACCACCAGAGCAGAGCAAGGAGCCGGCCCACATCAATTTAGAAAGGAATCTAGGCACCAACATCCTCCTTCCTCATTTCTTCATGCCACCCACCCTTATATGAAAACTTTTTGGGCGCCCATTGACTTCCACACTTATCATGTGGTCCCCTGTCAAACATCTATAGAAGAAATTGGCTACCCCTCTCTAATTGAAAGATCTTCATGCGCCCCAGATGAAAGAATGTTGCCGCCCAGTCAAAGATGGCAGGAGAAATAAAGGGGCGCCCATTCTTTCCCTCTCTTAAGTGATCCCCCTCCTCTATAAGCTTGAAAATTGCAGCCACTCTCTCTTTTTGGCCATCCCAGATAAAGCATGCAGAGATTCCTATCTCCTCAAGAAGAATCACATGCCATACATTACAATACATGTCAATTATGTATTTAAAATGAATGATTTAACTTGTATTGACATGAAAGGATTATAAAAAGACATTTCTCTTATAAATGAATGAACTATTAATGAGAAAATTCTGAAGTTCTTTTCCATTGCTGTGAAGGCTCTGGTACTCCGAAAAGGAGTGGGTGTAAAGCCCTTAGTGTTTCCTTTCATTTTCTCTAATTTTTTTCAAATCCAAACCCTAGCCGCCCTTGCCTCCAGAATCGAGATAAGGATACCTATCAACGAAAGTTAGCCTCGTCATTCAGATTCCGATCTCTAGCTGAAGGATTTCATCGACAACCTTTCGAGAGAATCATCGTCTGGTAAGTTATCATCCCTCTCCTCTTAAGTTCTAATTTAATGAAAGAGTAGAGCATGTTCTAACCGAAAGTTTCTCAACTTCCACGATTCTGACTGTCTTGGTTATCTTAAAAGTTCTATTTCTCGTATTGTTGCTTTCATACCTGTCTAGTCTGTCTAGTCTAGCTCAGTTTTTTTTTCTTTGTGAATTCTTTTTTTTGGAACCATTAGCTAACTGAATTTTAGTTAAAAAAAAATCATAATTAATCTGCTAAATCCCAGCATCCTCTTTACCTGCATCGTGCTGCATCAATATTCTAGCCCAACAACAAACCCAAACCAGACCTAATATGTCCCAACATCCATTGCCAAATCGATGTTGATTCAATAAGCATGATTTAGGATTTTAATAATTTCATCTCTCTGTGCAAGAGGTTGCCAATCTAACACTATGATGTAAGCCATGATTAACACCAACCTTTGTACAAAGGTTAATGAAGATCTACCATGGCATGCCTATCTAATGGCGGAGACCCTATCATATTTCAGTTCAAAGAACATGGTCAAGCATGCTGAGGGGGCAAAGTTATCATACATGAATGATTTGGTTCCTTGGATGACAATTCTGATGGTTCCAGTTCATAATGACAGATCAACTATGGCCTGCCTTTACAGGAAGTGAAGTTAATCAACATTTACACCACATTAACTCCATTACTGTAGCACTTGTCATGCATAATTGATAAATAAAGATGTTAACATCTTTAACAAATAGCAAATTCTCATTTATAATCTTCACTACAGTCACATAAAGCGGGGTTTTAAGTACCAGTACTGGAACCCATATCAGCACCCAGCTGGTACAGCATACTGAGTGCCAGTATGGTACACTGGTCCATGTCAGTGCAGGGGGCATACCAAGGATCAACACCTTATCAGCCTAGTACGGCATGCCCACCAATACAGTCCAGCACTTAAAATCTTGAATGCCATCTATCACTTTTATCAAATAGACGCAGGAACAAGATCAGGGATTGCTCAGAGTATATCAACTCGATGGATAATGACTCAACATAACTTCAGGACTGATGCTTTCTAGGATGAAAATAATTTTTTAATCAGAATCTCATCACTGAGATCCTGCAAACCCTAAAGTGTAGGGTCCACATGTAACTAACAAAAATAAAAGAAATTAGTAAGATAATAGAAGTTATCCTCCGGTGACATTTACGAATGAAATTTTACCTTGGTCAGTGGTTGTGTGCGGTAGAAGAAGTCCCTTCTTGTTTCCTAAATAAAAATAAAAACAATTACAGTTAGATCTTTAGAAAGACAACCTCATAAGATTTCAATGGAACAACTTGATAACACTAACCAGCACACAGCCGTCCAATTATTCTAGTGCCTGCTATAGAGGTCTTGACCACAGGGATAACATCGACAAACTCAGATTCAAATACACTGTGTTTTGTTCCATAAAAAGTCATCAGCAACTTATAGGAGCATCATAACATTAGAGGAGATTACTAGTAATTAAATGCATTCAACAAATTAACCTGTAAAAGTTCTCCGATCCTCCAATTGCAACCAAACAGTACGCATTCGTCAGCTTTGAGAAAACCCCAACATCACAAGAGTTCTCGAATTGAATTCCTGCAAAAGTTTATGCAGCAATTCTATTTAATCAAAAAGCATTTCAAATCACATGATTCTCTAATGAAGATACTAGATAAATCACAAGTCCTCAAAATCCAGCATTAACTATCATATTGGAAGCTGGGGCTGCTGTTTTCTCAAAAAAGTGATCAGGGCTCAAAGGCGTTGTCAAGGAGGGCTCGTTTCAAGGGATGGCTTGCTGGTACATTCAGGGTGGGTCTAGATAGGCTAAACATCAAGATAAAAAAAAGAAGAGAAGGGGAAAAAAAAAAAAAAAAGTTGGGAAAAGGGTCTCCTAGTTTATAATGTACCTATCCAATCCACTGATATCAAAATTAAATTAATTATTTGTAGCAGCATCGATGGAAACTTACGAGTTGCCATGATGGAATTCGATCAGCAAGTTTTAAACACCTGCAACAAAAAAATTAGAAAAAAAAAAAAAAAAAAAGACAAAAACAGTCATCATAATTTTGAATTCGCAAAAGAATCATAAAATTGATCAACAAACCGAACTAACCGAGAAAATAATTACTGGTAACAAACAAGATGATAAATTTGTGTAAAATCTAGCACATCAAAAGTGCTTCAGCGATTCAAACACGACCAAAATAAATAAGAGATTTATGATTACAACTCCCGAGCCCTCATCTACCAGAAGAGTAATGATTCTCTTCCGAAGAAACCTAGAGCTTTGTTGGAAAAGATCAATTGTATAATTCATACCAGGATCGAAAGTGCGAGCCTTGGAGAAGTATCCAAACACCAGAAGAAGCCGGCGCACTTCTTGGGGATGAAAGGCTTGCGAACAACTTAAAGACTTTCAGTTAGGGTTTTCGGCTCCCCTTGGGATATTTAGAGCCTCTCACTCACCTCAACCACCCGCGCGGAGAGCACTGCCATCCAACCGTTAGGGCCGGGCTCCCAGGTCACTCTGAATTGGACTCCTAGTCCTACGCCGAATCGGATCCAATAATCAAACAAACTTAGGCCAGCCCAAGTCCAACCTGAATTGGACTCCCAGTCCCACCCGGAATCCGACCCGATAATGAAAGAAACAGGGCCATATATAACTGAATGCCCGGGTCCACCCTGAATCGGACTCCCAGTCGCACCCGGAATCCGACCCAATAATGAAAGAACCGTACGCCCATGTTTTTGGGCCGAATTGAAGGAGCTGCGGCCCAAGAACTACTGGTGCTCCAACTACCGGTTCTAAGAAAAAACCAGACCGGCCTCGAGTCTGGTTCATCAGTTTTTTTCAGTTAACCCAGCCGGCCCGGTCCGGGTTTTAGACGATTATGTTGGCTTTGAGCCCCTTTACCAACCATCTTAAGACCTTTTAAGAAAAGAACATCCTTTGCAATCCAAGTATTGAGAATTTGACACTATTTTTAATTTATTTAGAAGATTTTGACAGGCCAAGAAGAAATACGTATGAGGTTCTCTCTCCATTGAAATGTTTATCATGTATAATTTTAGATGTAGGAAATTATACGATTAGTAGTACTCCAACAAATTTCACAAAAGCCTGGTTTTAAATAGAAATAAAATGTAACCAAGTTTGTCTTTTTGACCGATCAAATTATATCATACAAGTTTTAGGTTGCAGTCATTGTTATTGGACTTGGATCGGACTAGTTGAGCCAACCTCTTAATCAGTGAATTAGGCATTTGATTTGTCCAATTCTTTAATTAAACCGGTTATTATATAATTCAATTAAAATTGGATGAACTAATCGATATTTTTATTGACCCGATGATTCATTATAAACCGGTAAAATTAGCCTAGTTTTTTCATGCTTTTTCAATATTTTTTAACCAATATTATTTAAATATTAGTATTATTTTTTGAAAACTCATCATCTTTTAGGTCTAAATTTTTCTTTTTTTCTCTCTCTCTCTAATCATCTCCCTTTCTCCAATTATTTTAAAGGATTTCAAATATTATCATGTATTACCATAAATATTATATTATGTTATATTTCAAACAACTTTATTTTAACTTTTAAGGATTTAAATTTTAAAATTACTTAATTAGATGATTTTTCATAAAAATTATCTTTCTTAATTATTATGATTTTTTTTAATTTTTATTATATTTTAATTTTTTATGCAATTTGATTATTAATCCATCAGTTAGATCACTGGATTATTAACCCTGTCTCTCGATAAGATTGATGTCTCATTCAGTTTTGATGATTTTGGTTGTAGTCTCGTAGAAATTCAGTTTTTGATGAACTTGGGCAATGCGTCGCACCAAAATTCCAAGCTATGGTCAACCTGCCATTATTCTTTTGATTTTTTTGAACATGATGTTCTTTGGACAAAAACCAACACCTGACTTGTCTCCCGTCATGTTGCTTTGCCTACCGGACTGACAAGCTATAATCACCTCACAAACTAGACCCTCAATTTTGTTATAATCTTTAAACCAAAACCTAACTCTGTAAGGACCTGGAGAGATTTCAGAAACGTAGACCCATCCTCTCTGAGCTTTGAACCACACAATAGTTTAAGCAGTTGATTTTTTTTAACCCAATTTGAATCAAAGTTTTGAATAGATTCGTAGAACAGAGCATGCTACCATCTTGCTCCTTCTTGGCACTTAAAAGATAGAGAGTATCCAAGATACGCTGTTAGGATACTAAGATAATAGTGGGATGATCTTTTTCAAATATTAAGAGTTTCTATCCATTTGATACATGGGATAGGTGTTAACATCACATTTTGGCCCCCTAAAAATAAGATAAAATATATTAAGACCAAGATCTATGGGTAGGTGTGGCAAAAATGGACCCATCCTGTTTACCTAACACATATCTAACCTGCCATAAGTGAGTTTAGGTTTGGATTAAATAGGTTCGGATCGTAAATATGTTAACCCATCTAAACTCATATATTAAGTGAGTCGGTTTGGGTTTTATATTAACTTAACCCATTTAAACTATCTAAGTAACAAGTCGGGCCAGATCAGGTGTGACCTATTTATAAAACCGTTAGGATGCCATATATATATACTCATGGCTCGCCTAATGTCTTTAACCTGACTAATCAAGCATGATCCATTGGTTCTTAGCTTTCTTTAGCTCTGCCTTTGGTTTAGTGGTTTGCTCTAGGCTCTAGCTCTTGATACAATTGCATCTTGTCCTCTCACTCGTCTCCTCTTAGTACGATGGTGAGATGAGGGTACTGCCTCACCGCACACTACCATCTTTGCTCCTAACTCTCAATTCAAGTCTTAAGCTCTGGATTAAGACCGTTTGACCAATGATCTCGAGCTCGCCCTCATCATAGATAAGCCCTAGCCTAGTCTTGGTATGATAGATGAGGTGAAGGCACCTCCTAACCACCTCACCTTACTCTATGCACTATGCTCTTGATTCTCGATTCGAGTTTTGAGATCTTGATTGCCACCGTTTGGTCGATGATCTTGAGCTTTCCCTCATCAAAAATAAGCCCTAGTCTTGAAGCCCTAACTCTCTTTGGATTTTGGTTCTCTCTCCTCTTCATGTAGCTGAGATGCTCTCCCTCTCTCTTTTTGTAGTTGTGCTATGGGCCCTCTATCTTTGGCCCTCTCTTGCTCTTTGATGGATGGTGGATGAGTTTGTGGTTCTCTACAACTAAAGTTTGGGAGCTGACCCGCCCTTCTCTCTTAGCCTTCCCTCTTGATTAACAGTCATAGCCTCCTTGAATAGACCTTTGTTCATCGTCCTGTAAGGCTTGAGCCCCATTCTGCCAAGTGGTCGAGACCTTGCTTCTTGGCAATTCTATTCCTAAGTTCTTATCACCATTGATTAATTCGTAGGCTGAAGCTCAGGTGCGAATGTACTAATCTAGGGTCTCTCCATCATGATCCAGTGACCTTCGATTGTTTCTAGTATTGATAGATCCCTTTTGAGTTCTTGCTTCCTGATTTGTTGTAGAGATTTATTGATTTAAAGACCCCATGAGCTCATGACACTAGTAAACTATAAATAGGTGAAGCCATTCAATCTTCCATCTTCTCTTTTTCTTGTTTAGTTTTTTAACAAAGCTTTCATCTATTATATATTTTCCTCTCTTATAGCTCTTACAAAATACAAATTTGGCACTGCCTTCTACCACATTGGTAGGCTAGGGCTCTAAGAATAATTAAAATATCAAGCTCCTCAATGCCTCAATTTTAGTTCTATTTTCTATTTTTTCTTAGTTTTAGTTCTATTTTCTACTTTTTCTCCTTTTTTTTTTATTTGTGGTTGTAGATGTTTGCTTACTGAATGTCTGTAGTTTGTTACATTGTGCTTGTTGAATTATATGAGAATATGGTTTGATGGAAAGTTTATTTTTTATTATCTGTTATTGTATATTAGACTGTATGTTAGGTTGTTCTAGTACACATTAGCATGAAAGTTTACTAATGTATATTAGTTTGATTATATTCTATACTACCTTGTTTTATATATTAGGCTGCTCAAGTGTTATCTATCACTAATGTTGAATGATAAGTTGGTAACATATTTTTATTTTTGCTTATATTTTTGCTCATCGTTATTACTAATGATTAATAAATGTTGGCATGTTGATAGCCTAGTACTTACTATTTTTTGTTTGGTATATAATGTGCCCTGGTGGTTAATACAATTATACATCTAAGTATTCATGATGTATGTTGTAAAGTTTTCTTTTTTATTACTTACATGTTTTAATGTTACACTATATAATGATTTTTTGATATTATTTCAGATTATATTATATAGGTAGATAAAATTCTCTATGTGAATGTAGAAATTTTAAGTGAAGATGATATAGGTAATAAGATTACTCCTTTAAATACTAATGAAAGAGTAGTCGGTGGCTCTAAGTTTGCGAAACATAAAAGAAAACTAGCTTCTTTAGACTCCTATATAGCAGTACGTTGGCTTTGTAATATTATTTTAAGATTTAAGAAATTTTATTTTTATTAATATTATCTTAATTATTATTAATATTATTTATATTGAATATTGAGATTTAGAAGACCTTATATATATGCTTTTAGGTTCGTTTTAAAAGTATATAATCGTATCATGATTATTTCTGCACCGCATTTTGGACCGAGAGTTGTGGCAAATCTAATTGACAGTTTTACTAGGTTACCTAACTAACGCACAAATCCTCACTCTTCAAATCCGGTACACGCGCACAAAGATGAAACGTCCATTGCATTTGAAACGATGAAATGTACCATTTACGGATTCGGTTCAGCTTGCACTGGACCATCCAAATCAAAGAAAAACCCTTTCTTTGCTTGAAAACATGGCATCTGGATGGTGAATCAAAGAATATCCCACCTTCTGCCCGCATCTGAAGCAACGCCCAATTGTCGGCCCATCAGATCCACCATCCAATTACAAAAATTAAGATTCCGTACAGTATTGTTCATATATAAAAATGCAAATAAATCTAAAAATAGATATATTGACAGCCACCTACCTAATCTCATTGAATTTTCCCCTCCCCTCGACCCCTAAGCTTGTCTTCCTCCTCACCCCCTAAAGCCCTCCCTCACCAATCGCTCCTCCCAAATCTAAATCCATGGCTCTCCCCTTCTTCCTCTTCCTCCTCCTCCTCCTCCTCCTCTCATCCCTCTCTTCCTCCCTCTCCTCCCACCCCTCCCTCTCCGCCACCCCCAAACGCCTCACCAGATCCAACAACACCGTCCGCATCCAGTGGTCCGGCGTCGCGTCCCCCTCCCCCCTCGACTGGCTCGGCATCTACTCCCCGCCAGACTCCTCCGACAAACTCTTCATCGGCTACCTCTTCCTCAACTCCTCCCCATCCTGGGCCTCCGGCTCCGGCGCCCTCCACCTCCCCCTCGTCAACCTCCGCTCGAGCTACTCCTTCCGTCTCTTCCGCTGGACCGCCGACGAGGTCAACTACCGCCACCACGACCACGATAACAACCCCCTCCCCGGGACCCGCCACCGGCTCGCGGTCTCCGATGAGGTCGTCTTTGAGAGGGCGGCGGGCCCCGACCAGATCCATCTCTCGTTTACGGACAGGGAGGACGAGATGCGGGTGATGTTTGTGACTGGGGAATGGGCGCAGAGTTTTGTGAGGTACGGGCTGGAGGAAGGGAGTCTGGATCAGTTGGTGGGAACGGCGGTGAGGAGGTATGAGAGGAAGGATATGTGCGATTCGCCGGCCAATTCGAGCCTCGGGTGGAGGGATCCGGGCTTCATACATGATGGGGTGATGAAGAATTTGACGAAGGGGAATAAGTACTTCTATAAGGTAAGGTGGATTTGGGTTTGACGTTGTTGTCATTGATTCTATTTTGGTTGGATGATCGAAAAGTTGCTGTCTTTTTAGTGTTACACTGCTTCCAAACCTACAAATTTATGAACTCGATGTTGTTTCATCATGGCGAAAGCTGTTTTGATTGTTGTTTTCAAGGTTAATGTTGAGTTTCTTAGGTTTGTCGCAGTCTTTGGAGCAAATAAATCCATAAATTATGCCTAGGCATGGGTACTGCAGAAATCTGAAGTCTTGATTAGTCTCATCAATAGTTGAGTAATGCTCATGAAGGGATATAGGAAGCGACAAAATTACATTTTTTATTTGTCCCATGGCCATGTAAGGCTTTTGCGTCTAGCTAGATTGGCCAGATTGCGATAGCTCATTGGATGCATTGATTCATTGACTAGACAATTCTTGCAGTGAACTCCTATAGATGCAATCTGTTAACTGGTTTTAATTTTTGTTTCTTTTGCACACCTATGTATTTGACTGTTCATTATATGAGATTAAATAGTGTTAGGTTTTCAGTAAATGCTGACCATGATCAGCTTTTCGTGACCAACATGGATCTTTGCACTGAGCATAAGTTGTTTAGCATGTTTCTTTGTTAGTTTTCAAAGGAGTACAGCTATGCACCTGTCCATTTTTGGAGTTTAGATTCTGTAGACTATGAACTTCAGGCCATGGTCATAAATGTGGGGTCAAAATGCTCATCTATAGTTTGATGAACTGAAGGTATTATGGGTGAAATTCAGGACTACTCCTTCATAGTTAATTGGATAGTGTTCTGCTGATCTGTTCTAAATTTGTTCAGTTAGAATCCAAACAAGGTGTTCCATTATACCAGTCTGTTGATGTTTATGCATGGTCTTAGTCGTTGATGTTGATTAGTTCATTGTTCTTGTGGCTGCGATCTTTCTGTGCCTTGGGAGAGGCATGCTGAGAACACAGCTCCATTTTCAAGACCATTGACCATTTCTTATTAGCTGATATCTTACCATCTTGATGATCCTTTCGCTGTTTTGACTTATAATTTTTACTTAGATTCATAAATTGAATATGTTAACTGCTATGACATGAAAGTTTTATTCTACTGGTTCTAGTTGACTGGATATTGTATGTCTATTCACAGGTTGGTAGTGATGCAGGAGGTTGGAGTGAAATACATAGTTTTATATCTCGTGACAATGACTCAAATGAGACTTTTGCCTTTCTATTTGGGGATATGGGAACTTATGCTCCATATGCAACCTTCTACCGCATACAAGAGGAGAGCAGGTCTACCGTGAAGTGGATCCTTCGTGACATTGAAGCCCTTGGTAACAAGCCGGCATTTGTTTCACACATTGGGGACATCAGCTATGCAAGGGGATTCTCATGGATATGGGATGAGTTCTTCAATCAGATAGAACCCATTGCTTCTAGGGTCCCATACCATGTGTGCATAGGCAACCATGAGTATGATTGGCCATTGCAACCTTGGAGACCAGGATGGTCTTACGGTGTTTATGGAAAAGATGGGGGAGGTGAATGTGGAGTCCCGTATAGCCTCAGATTCAAAATGCCGGGGAACTCTTATCTGCCGACTGGAACAGGAGCTCCCGACACTCAGAACCTCTACTTTTCCTTTGATGCTGGTGTGGTACATTTCCTTTACATATCAACTGAAACCAACTTCCTCAAGGACAGTGACCAGTACAATTTTATCAAAGCTGATTTGGAGAGTGTTGATAGAAACAAAACACCCTACATTGTTGTCCAGGGCCATCGTCCCATGTACACAACGAGCAATGAAGTAAGAGATGCTCCAATGAGAGAGAGAATGCTCGAGCATTTGGAGCCACTTTTGGTGCAGCACAATGTGACCCTTGCTCTCTGGGGCCATGTCCATAGGTACGAGAGGTTCTGTCCTGTGAAAAACTTCAGCTGTGTGGATATGGCCTCTGAATTTAAAGCTGGGGGTGCACCGGTTCATGTGGTGATTGGAATGGGTGGTCAAGATTGGCAGCCAATCTGGGAGCCAAGGCCTACACATACAGATCTCCCGATCTTTCCGCAGCCTGAAAGGTCAATGTACCGGGGTGGGGAGTTTGGATACACAAGGCTTGTTGCTACAAGGGAAAAATTAACACTTAGCTATATTGGAAATCATGATGGGCAAATGCATGACATGGTGGAGATTCTATCTGGTCATACTCTTAAAGATGATGTCAGTGAGGTGGTTGTTGAGTCTACAGTTTCATGGTATGTTAAGGGAGCAGTCATGCTCATGGCCGGGGTCTTTCTGGGTTATGCTCTTGGGTTTGTGACCCGCTGCAGGAGGAATGACGTGCAGCGTGCTACGTGGACCCCAGTGAAGAGTGAGGAACACACGGACTCCATTGATGAGTGAGGTACCATAAGCAATTTGTATGTAAATGCAAATGCCTAGTATTTAAAAGTTTTGACATGAGACCTTATTCACCGTGTTCACCTTGTCTGGATGACATCAAAATAAGAAATGGATTTGATGGTCTTGTTATGCATTAGTAAGCAGTCGGTCAAGCATGTTCTTCATCTCAGAGTTCTCATGTCCTAGTAACTTGTTTGGATCTTCACCTATGTGATGTGGTATTAAACCATGCTGAAAGCTCTGTAGATGTATGTAATTTTCTATATATAAACCACATTACATTTAGAATTATATATTGAATGTTATTGATTTGTATATTATAATTGTAAACAAAATTGAGGTGACTAAGTTTTTTGAAATCATATTAAAGTTGTGCATGGCAAATGTGAAATCTACGTTGTTGGGCTGCTTCAATTCTTTCATTTCTGATGGCAGCTTAAACATTGACATATATCTGGCTTTCTTGTTTTGTTTAACATGTTAGGTAATGTTAGTATTTGTCTTTGGCTTCATAGGTTCAAGAAAAGATTTTTTCTATTTAAGTAGAATTCTAAATCTATTTTATATAGGCTTGGAATTCAATAGATAAAGAAGAATATATTTATATATTTTTATAAAACTTGAGTTTTAGTTCATGTAAAATACTGTATGTTTTTTTATATAAATTTATCTGTATTACAGTAACTAAGTGAGGCTTTATTAGGTATATACGAGATTAGGAATTTGATAGGAAAGAGATAACATAGGAAAGGGATCTTGATAATTTGAGAATATGGCAAGGAATAAATTTTATTATTTTTTATTTATTTTTTGGCAGTAAAATTCTCTCCTCTCTTTTGGCTTTATGTTTGTTACAGCAGTAGTCTACGGAGGGCACGATTTACGCCTGGACCTGAGCGTGCCTTTGGCTGTTTTGATATCACACCATAGCCTCCGGCAACGGAGAAGAAGGCGTGGACGATGATGGCTAGACAATACCAGCGTTGGTGAGGGAGGTCTATTCTACGCTGCCCTTCCCTTATTTTTGCTTGGCAGCCCCCTACTTCGGTGGTTTCATGAGGGAGAAAGAAGGGCAGCAGGGCAGCCTCCTTCGGTGGTTCCACGAAGGAGAAAGAAGGGCAGAGGGTGGTGATTGCGCTGGTTGAAGAAGAACTCGCTAGCGGAGAGGATCAAGGCCCTGTCCCGTCACCAAAACATCAGCTCCTCACCATGACAAAGGGTCTCGAGTGGCAACCAGGCACAACCAGCCGGGGCGGCAGTGCCCAACGGTGGAGGATGCCTGAGGCCACAAGGAGGAGAACGCAAGGCTTTGGTGAAGAAGTTGTCAAGGAGACTTTCAGGCCGCTGCGGTCGAGCACGGTGAAAGTCAGCAGAGGCCGGTGGTAGTCGGTAGATCTGGTTGAACGGCCGGAGCATAGACCGGAGTTTTCTCCGGTAAGGTGAGATCGATTCTTGGCCTAGGTCTCCCAGAACTTCGATGGGAACTAGATCTTGAGCCGTCCAGCAGTATTCGGTGAAGCCACGAACAGTAATGAAAGAAACAGCGGAGACGGGATGCTGGTCCTAATCCTCCGTGATAGTCGGTGGAGACGCCGTCGGCAAGCGACTGTGTCCAGGCGGTAGGAGTGGCGTGCGACTGCGGGTGGCTACCGGTCGTGAAGAAGAAAAAAGGTTCAGTCACGATTTGACGCCGGTTGTAGTCGTCGGGCTGGAGAAGGTCCGATGGTGAGGCAGCTACCGATGAGGAGCGAAGTTAGCGTACAGATGTGAGGGATGAAGAAAGAAGGACTTAAAAAAAGGAGAGAGAAAAAACAAAAAACAGAGAAAAAGGAGGAAGAAAGAAAAAGAATATATATATATATATATATATATATATATATATATATATATATATATGTTTTTATCTTAAAAAAAAAGGAGCTTTTATTTTTTTTTTGTTAAAAAGTTGCTATTCAAGTCAGAAAGTCTGGAATAGTCTAGAATAAATTCAAGATAAAATTGGACTAATTTGGACTAAAAGAAATAATTACCTCAAAAAAGCTATTTTGATGAGCTTAATTAATTTGAAGGATATCTGGTTGGTAAGAGGCTTGTTTGGAAAGTTTGATTAGTGGCAGACTTATTTAAAAAGTTTGAAGAATTTTTTATTTTTTGATGGATTTATTTGATTGAAAAGCTTACTTGGTTCAAGTCTTATTTGGTGAGTTCAGGTAGTTTAAAAATTTATTTGGTAAGCTCAGTTGTTTATAAAGCTTATTTGCTAGGCACAGTTGGTTGAGAGACTTATTTTGAAGAGCTTAGTTAAAAATTTTATTTAGTGAACTTATAAATTCTCTTATTATTTTGGTGAAAGGAATGGTTCTTCGTCAGAAATAACAATGAAGCTCGAGATTGAAAAGTTTGATCACACTAATAGCTTTGGCTCATGATAGGTTAAGATGCATGATATTTTGATGCAATAATGATTGATGTCAACAAATCGTAAATGGATCGAATCAACTTATAAGTATAATGACAAATGGATCAATTCGAATTTGATTCATTTATTGATCTCAACTCATGTAACCCATTTAACCTAAATAACTTGTTTAACTCATTTGACCTTACGTGACCCTTCTATAATATGTATAAAATCCATATAATCTGTATAACATATTCAATATTAATTTACTTATAAAGTAGTTATATATAAAAAATTATATTTAAAGCACAAATAAATTTTTTTTTCATTTAATAGAAAAAAAGAAAGATAAATATAAAATCTTTACATAAGCATATAATCATCATAAAATAATAATTAATTGAAGAATGATGTTAACTTAGATAGATAGACTTAATGGGTTATACCTTGGTTGGCGAGTTGGGTTATGTAAATTGATCTGTTTAATAATTGGATCAATTGCAAGGCAATGCATGACCCAACTTGTTTATTAATTATATCTAACAGGTCAACCTGTTGATGACCCGAACTGGTTTATGTTTGATCCAAACCAGTTTATGCTCAAGCTGAACACGCTAACTTTGTGTCGAGTTTGAGTCGTGTTCATGAATTGTATTCAAAATTGTCACCCCTACTTCTGAGTTGAATGAAGAGAAAAAGGAAGAGATGGATGCCAAGGCCCTAACTGTAATGCAATTGTGAGGTATTGTGTGAAATTATGGATAAGTGAAGTTATGAATAAGAAGACGGCTGCTTCATTATGATAAAAGTTGAAGTCGCTATATCTAATAAAATCCCTATCAAATAAGTTATATCTAAAGCTTCATTTGTTCATACTACGCATAGTCAAAGGTATGTTTATTAAATCTCATTTGAATGAATTTATTTCAATTATCATGGATTTACTATCGATTAATGTTAAAATGGAGGAAGAAGATGAAGTTCTCTTATTGTTATATTCTCTACCTCAATCATATAGATATTTTAGAGATATTTTACTTTATAAAAAAAATTCTCTTTCTGTGAAAGAGGTTAAAGCAGTCCTATTCTATATAGATTTAATTGAGAGGTTGATAATGGGTAATATAAGTGACAGGTAAGGAGAAGGTTTGGTGGTCAAAGGGTGATCTAATAAGAGGGGCTCAACTCATTGTGGAGACAAGTTTAGATCAAAATCGAAGTACAAAAATTTGACATGCAATTATTGTAAAAAGAAAGGGTATGTTAAGACTGATTGTTATAAGTTGAAGATCAAGCAGCAGAATGGTGACAGTCAGGTTCAGAAAAAGGAGTGCTGAGGCCAATTCGGCAGGAGAAAATTTGGATGATTTTGATCATCTCTCGATGACTAAAGAAGCCAAATTAAAGGATGACTGGATTATGTATTCAGCTTTTTTTTATCATATTTATGCTAACAGAGATTGGTTCTTCACATATGAGCCCACTCAAGCTTGTTGATGGTAAGGATGGCAAATCATGTCAATAGGTTGCAAATAGATTAAGTTAACTTCAAAGTATAATGACAAATGAGTCAATCCAAATTTGAATTATTTATTAATTGAGTCAGAAATCTTAACTCGAACCTGACCCATGTTTATATGATATGACTCATGTAGCCTATTTAACCTATATAATCTATCTGACCTATATAACCCATATAACATATATAATCTGTATAAAACTCGTGTAACGTATATAATCTATATAACATATTTAATACCAATTCACTTATAAATTAATTAGAGATAATTATAATTTGGACACTATAGTTTGGAAGGTTTTATAATTTAAACCCTAAAATTAGTAAAATATCAAAATGAATCATGAAGTTTATAAGTTGTTGCACATAAAGCCCTTCATCCATTTGGACTTAGACAGCATTACTTTGTTAGTACGTGCACGTGTGCTAACTATTTTGATGGCAAGAAAAAGAGGGATAAGGCTATGGGAGCAAAAATGGCCGTAGCCCCTGGCGAAGAACCTATGAAAGCGACAATTGAACAAAACCAATAGGAGAGTATAAGAGGCTAGTAGAAGAGAGGGAGAATTCCTACTCCAACTTTCCATTGGCTAAGACTTCCTCTGAGAGAGGCACCAGAGTTAGACCCGGAAGTTGGTCATCGAGATAATTCTCGACCCTGGTCAACATTTAGACCTCACACTTGAGGGACGAGTCGATAGTTCACACATTGAGCTGGAGGCTCTCATTGAAGACTGGGTTTTCCCTCCACCGCTAATGATTTTGGTAGAGACGGTGGCTTCAGGTCGCTAATGAGGCAGAGCTTGGCATAAACATCTTGGTTGTGGTAGATACAGATGTTGTGGATGTGGCAAGCCTGATGGATGAGGACTTGGAGATAGCCGATGAATCCTTCAGGCGATGACACCATTGTTGCCAGCAACTGGTTAGGGACTTCGGCTGCCAAGCTCTTAGAGTTCTGCTCAGGCCTAGGTAGCTTCTCACACAGAAAGCTTAATTTGAAATCATAAGTGGATATAAAATAAAATCATAAATAAAGCACAAACAAATTTTTTTCCATTCAAGGATAAAAAAAAAGAGATATCAGAATAAAATCCTTACGTAAACATATAATCATCATTATAAAATAATAATTAATTAAAAAATAACATTAACTTAGATAAATAGGTCTAGCAGTCATATGTGAGTTAGCCGATTAGGTTATACGAATTAATTTGTTTAATAATCAGATCAATTGCTGATCAATTTTGAGCTAGCTGGTCAATCCGTGATCTGATTTGTTTAATAATCATTTCTAATAGAACAACCCGATATTGACCCAAACTTGTTTATTCTCAACCCGAACCTCTAACTTCGTATCAATTTCAGGTCGTGTCCAAAATTGCCACCCTTAGTTGATGGGCAACAATGCAAAATGCCTTATTGTTGGAATTAGAACAATTCAAATCAAGATATTTGATAGCATAGTGAGAACTCTATCAGATATTCAACATGTTTCAAATTTAAAGAAGAATCTTATCTCTTTGAGTGCTCTTGATGAAAATGGATTTAGGTATTTGGCTACGGATAAAATTATAAAGGTCGGCAAAAGAGCTCTTATTATGATGAAGGCCAAATGGTTTGAGAAGGTGTATGTGTGCAAGGTTCTTCTGTTATGAGTGTGGTGTCCTCATCCTCTATCTTAGATTGATTGTAGCATACTTCTCCAGTTAAAACTCTAAGTACTTTTGTAGTTGGGCAGTTTGATATTGGCAGGGATAGACCAAGAGGAGAAATAAGGCCACCACAAAGATATGATTCCAAAAATTTTGTAGCTTATGTTTTCTCAGCAGTGCAAGAAACAGTTGATTTTGGTAAGTCTCTTTTGATAGCCAAGTTTAAGTACTGCTTGGATTTGATTCACATTTGTAGCACGTAAGTTGACCACATTGGTGATAACTAGAGAAAATGGAAAGAAATTTTAGCTATCATTTCAGCATTGCTTACGAATTCAAACTAAAGTAGAGATTTATTAGATTTTGTCTTATAATTCACAAGTTCAAAAAAAAAGGTCTTTTATATCTAAGTAGGACTCGAGTCTTAATCCGTGTGGGCTTCGAATTCAAAAGACAAAAAGTATGTATTTCCATATCCTTATAAAACTCGAGTCCTAATCTATATAAAACATTATATGTTCCTCTATATAAGCACATGTAGCTCTAGCTTTCTATATAATTTTGAAGTAACTTAGAGATTTATTATAAGAGTTCAGGAGAAACCCTATTCGGCATATGTGGGATTAGAAATTTGATAGAGAATCTTTGATAAGAAAAAGATCCTAATAATTTTAAAGTCTGATAAGGAATGGTTCATGTAATCTTTAGTTTATTTTTGATAGCGTAATTCTTTGCCTTCACTTATGGATGTAAGATAATGGTCGAACCACGTAAATCTCTATATTTGCGTTTTTATTTTGTTTTTATCCTTTTGTCTTTCTCATTAATATTTTATCTTCAGAACATCTTTGCTACAATAGACAATCTCTTTCTAAGTGTTAAGTCCAAATTGGTTCTAATAATTACTATTGATCTTATCAAACTATTATTGGTTTTACTTTTTATGATGCAGTGCTAACTTTTCTGTATTGACTCATCAATTTTGATTGTTTTATTTTTGTTAATTAAACATATTGGAATGAGCCATCCATAATGCCTACGAATAGTTATAATTTCTTTTCCTTAAGGTATTATACAGTTGGAATGCTATTAAGCAACCCAATCTATATACATTTATCTTGTAACTCTAATGCTTGGGTTAGTTTTGACTAGATCTAACCTAAAAATTTTGATAGATTAATAATGTTAAAGTTTTTTTTAAGGTTAATAAACTCAAGATAAGTATGTTTCTATATATATGGAGAACATAAGTCGTAGTTCGTATTGGATACTATGAATGTCTCCATATATAAGAAGAATATGAGTTTTAACACTATGAATCCATCTTTTATATAGGCCCATATAGTTTTGGTTTTAAGGATAACCCAAACATTATTGAGAAATATAAGAAATGATTCTATTAAATATAAGAAAGTTTAAAGTTTTATTAAAAGAGAGTCTTTGGTGAGAAAGCTGTTATTGTAATCTTTTATTATTGTTTTAATAAAATTTTTATCATCTTTGCTGAATGGATATAGATCAATTTGACTGTGGGATGGCTCCTGATGGCCAACTGGCGGCACAAGATAGCGGGCAGGCCATGATTTGGGCAAGGTAGAAGGTGGTGCAAAGAGGGCGCGACCGAAGGGTCAAGCCGAATGAACTGACATCGGAGGAGAATATGGAGATGGTGGCAGAGTGCAAATCGGACCTTCTTAGTGAGGCAGAGGTGGAGGACGACATCGATCTGTCCGCTGCCAGATCAGGCTGATAAAGACTTCAGAGGTAGCGGCCAGACGGATCGAGTTCGGGAGAGATGCAGAGGAGTCGGCTGCGGTCTGACAAAGATCCGACTCGGCTGTGATGGTGGTGGCCTCACAGGCGTGAGGTTCGAACGTCGATGAGAGGAGGCAAGAGAGAAGTGCTTGCGCACAGCTGCTAGATGCGAGGAAGAAGGGAGGAAGAAAAGAGGAGGAAGAAGGAAAGAAAAAAAATCTGAAAAGACGAAGGGTTATTCCAGCCCCGAATAAACTCAAAATAAACCCTCAAATAACTATTTCAGTGTTCTTTTAGGTAGACTGTTTGCAGTGAAGCAGAAAAGTGAAGCGATGCTCGTTAAGTTTAGGGGATTTCCTCTATTTTGAAATGAAGCGTTTTAGAGGCTTTCTCTGTTCATTAAAGCATTGCTCAAAGATATTCTGCAATATCAATTCAACATAAATTATTTCGATAAAGCTATAAAAGTGAAGCATTACTTTAGGAGAAGATTAAAAGCTTCTAACAAAGTGATGAAGGTGGAATTGGTCTTAAATTTGATTTGTGCATGCCAAAATGTTGATTTTAAGAAAAAACTTATGATAATGATCATAAAGTTTGAAATCGATAAGTTTAACGAAGCTAATCACTTCGACATCTAGCAAATCAATATAAGAGCCCTTTTAGTGCAAGTAGAGCCATAAAAGGTGCTAGAAGGTAAAGAGAGATTATTAGATACTATATCTAATGGAGAAAAGGACGAGCTATTAGCAAAAGTATACAATTCTATTGTGTTTGGCAGATGAGATTATTAGAGAAGTCGTTGAGGAGAAGACAATAATTAGACTCTGATTGAAATTGGAGAGCAAATATATGACAAAATCTCTCGCAAATAAACTGTATTTGAAGCATAAACTCTATCACCTATGGATAAAAGATGGACCACTCGTAAAAGACCATATAGATGAGTTTATTAGGATAATTCTTAATTTGAGGAATATTGGAATCAAGATAAAAGATAAAGATCAAGCCCATATTCTCTTATGCTCATTACCATTTTATATGAGAATTTTGTCGATACATTATTATGTGGGAGAGAGAGTTTCTTGGTGAATGATATAAAAGATGTCCTATAATTTAAGGAGCTAAAGAGAAGGGAATTTGAAGTCTATGAGCAAAATCAAAGAGAAGGCTTGGTTATAAAAAGTAAGAGTTAAGGATAAGGGTTTAAATAGTGGAGGTAAATCAAGATTCAAGTCAAGGCATCAAAAAATTCATTGCTTCTCTTATCATGAAGAATGGTACATTAAGAAGAACTATTTTAGGAAGAAAGAAAAATGTGAGAAGAAAAGTATCTCTGAAGTTAAAGCAAGTGTAGCTAAAGAGAACACTTTGGAAACGATGTGGAAAGTAAGGTAGTTTCAATTAGCATCAATAAATTCAATAGGAGTGGATCTTTGATTCAAGTTGTTCCTTTCATATAACCTTCAATAAAAGTTAGTTTTCTACAAATCAACTAAAAGTGGGGAAGGTTCTATTGAGAGACAGTAAGGCTGCAGATATTATCGAGATTGAGACAATTTGTATTAAGATGTTTGATGGTGTTGTAAGGTCATTGGAGGCTTAGCATGTCCCAAAACTGATAAAGAACTTGATTTTCTTAGGTAGGTTTATAAATATATGGCTAAGAATGGTGTTCTGAAAGTTTTTAAGGGCGATTTTGTGATGATCAAGGGAATAATGGTGAAAGGCTTGTATTACTTGATTACAAGCATGATTACTGGTATTACTGCAGTTTATTTATCTGTAGAATTGTTAAACTTATATGTCACTTTGTTATGGCACATGCAATTGAGGCATATGATAGTGTAAAAATTAGTAAGTTACATTTCTATGAGCACTGCATATATGAAAAGTAGAACAAAATGAAATTTATTATTAATATTCATCATTCCAAGAGAATGTGAGACTATATCCATTCAGATTTATGGGGATCTAATCTTCATGCATTAAAAAGTGGATATCAGCATTTTCTGACATTCGTTGATGATTACTAAAAACAGATTTGGTTATGCTTTTTGAAATATAAAGATCAAATACTTGTTAAATTTAAATAATGAAAAGTTATGACAAAGAAAAAGATCAAATGAAAATTTTAAATATTTTAAATGGATAATAGCTTAGAACATTGTAATGGTGAATTTGATGACATGTATATTCTTAAAATTTATATTATTTATGGCATTATCTACAAAAGGCCTAAAGAACCGTAATTTACCTTATTTCAAAGCTCTCACATAAAGTGAAGCCACGGAGAGGAAAGGGGAAAAAACAAATCAAGTGTCAGCTAGCCTTGTCACGTGGCAATCAGAAGAAAATGGAAGTTGAGAGAACTCTCTCTCTCGACTTCGGCAATCAAAGCTAGACAAAAGATGTTAAAAAAAAAAAAAAAGAAGAAAAAAGAAAAAATCAGATATAAGAGAAAAAGGTCCGATGGAAGAGATGTCTTTTAAGGAGAAAACGGACGGATGATCTACCATTTTATATATAAGATAGGGAGGGAGGGGGAAAAAAAAAAATGGTCAAGCATTAAATTCACCTGATGAGCGGCAATCAAAACGAAGTCCCAAATACTGGACACTGTTCAAGAGATCTCAAATGATTATAGGCTTCGTTTGGGAGAGCGGGTAGAGATTGCACTACTGGTGTCTAGACTTCTGGTATGTGAGAAGCCAGTATGTCAAGTTACATATCATGTTTTTTTTTTTTTTTTGATTTTTTTAAATTTTCTATTAGTTTGTTTTTAGCTTCAGAGAGATTTTTTTTTATTTTATTTTCCTGCTTTCAAATAACGCATATCCCGAAAAACCTGCAGTCTTCCCTCACGGATCTGTAAATATAAAGTCTTACCGAACATTTAGACCGTGCATTTCCGTAGCAGCAATGACGGTTTTCTGGCATGTGACCGAGTGTCATGGTGGGACAGAACAGAATTTTTATTTTCTTTTTCGAAAAAAAAAAAAGGAAAGGGACGGTGCGATAAGGACGTTATTTAAAGGAAGAGAGGCTTGCTTGTTCTTGATGATGTTTGGACGGAAAAAGTATGGGGTGGCTTGCTGCGAAATGCACTGCAGAGTGGTGATGTGGGAAGTAGAGTCCTTGTCACAATCAGAAATGAAGATGTCGCAAAACGGATGAAGGCGGTGCACTTCCATCATGTCGACACATTATCTCCAGAATGGCTGGTCGTTGCTTTGCAAGAAGGTGGTTTTGAGTGGCAGTGAGAGCGAGATCCAAGGATTGAAGGATATCGGGATGGAAATTGTCAATAAATGTCATGGTCTCCCTCTAGCCATCGGAACAGTTGGAGGGGTTCTATGCACAAAGGACAGAACGAGGAGAGCATGGGAGGGAGTTCTTCAAAGCACTGCATGGTCCGTGACCGGACTTCCCGAAGAAGTCAGCGGAGCACTTTACTTGAGCTACGAAGAATTACCATCCCATCTGAAGCAGTGCTTCCTTTACTGCTCATTATTTCCTGAAGATTCTATAATAGAACGAGAGCGTATCGTGCAACTTTGGATTTCTGAAGGTTTTGTGAAACCTGAAGGGGAATTGTCACTGGAGGAGTCAGGAGAATGCTACTACAATGAATTGGTAATGAGGAGTCTTTTACAGCCGGCGCCTTGGGCCTATCATAAAGACGACTGCATAATGCACGATCTGCTGCGCTCTCTTGCGCAATTTCTAACACGAGATGAGAGCTCCATAGTTGCAGATGTTCGTGAATTTGGAAGGAGGACCAGCCCAATGAAGTTGCGCCGCATCTCGATATCAGTCAAGGAGATGACAACAGTTCCTGATCTCTTCAAACAACAGAAGTCAGTGAGGACTCTGCTGGTGTCCAGGAACATCAGGTGTCTACTGGATGATCTTCTTGGCAGTCATTCTTGTTTACGGGTGATAGATCTTTGTGGGTCTCAGATTACTACACTGCCAGATTCTTTGGATAGTCTCATACATCTCAGATATCTGAATCTCTCAGAAACTAAAATAAGAGTGATCCCTGAAGCTATTGGGAACCTCAGAAATCTGCTCTTCTTGGACTGCAGCAAGTGCAATCAGTTGTCCGGTATTCCCAGTAGTGTCATGTATCTACACAAGCTGAGGTCTCTAGAAGTTTATGAGACAGCAATAGACGGCATACCAGTAGGGATAGACAGACTTCAACAGCTTGATACGCTAGAAGGGTTCAGACTGAATTGGAGCAGTGCAGAGGGATGGTGCACCTTGAAAGCACTGGGACCTCTTTCACAGCTCAGGGTTCTAAGAGTTGAGAGGATAGAGAGGGCCAGCAGTACCGAGGCAAGAGCAGCTGCACTTGTCAAGAAGTCTAAGCTTAGAGTACTTCATCTGGATTGGACGCCATTCAATTTAGATCGGATTCAGAGTGAAAATGACACCAGGAGAATCGAGGAGGTCTTCGAGGAATTACATCCTCCACCTAGCCTAGAAATGTTATATATCAGAGGTTACGCCAGCCGTAAGTTCCCGACTTGGATGACAGTAATGGCATCTTCGACAATGCCTGCTCTACCGAACTTGAGAAATTTTAAAATGGAAGATTGTGCATTCTGTGACCAGCTTCCACCTTTGGGATTGCTTCCCAATTTGGATCACCTAGAAATCAATGGCGCCTCGTCAGTTATAAACATTGGACCTGAATTCCATGGCAGCAATAGCAGTGGTGGAGGCATAACAGGAGTACATTTTTCCAATAATTCATTCCCAAAGCTTGAAAGCCTAGTGTTAGATGGACTACCTAATTGGGAGGAATGGCAGTGGGAGAAGGGAGCACAGGGCATGGCATGTCTGAAATATTTGCAACTTTGGAGGTGCCCCAAGTTGAGGTCTCTTCCTGATGGTCTCCTATATCATGCAACTGCCCTGACAGATTTGTTTATTGTAGGTGCAGACAGTCTAAAAGCAATCAAGAACCTCCTTTCTCTCAAAGAATTGACTGTTGCGGACAATCGGTGCATGGAGATAGTTTCAGAACTCCCTTCCCTGAAAAACCTTTGGATTGACAACTGCCCGGCGCTGAGGGTGGTGGACAATGTTCATGCCTTGCATAAGATCATGCTGATTGATTTCGAAATGAATTCCCTTCCGGAATTTTTATTAAAAGGTCTACACACACTGCATTTAGAGAAGCTGGATATTGGGTGCAGCATGGAACTTCTCAAGAATATTTGTCTGAGGGATGATGGTCTGGAGTGGCCTAAAATTCAGCACTTCCAGCATATTTATGTTTGCTCAAAGGATGGATCAAGTGCCTCCTATAACAGGAATCCCTTAAGCTTCACTACAAATTTCAGAGACTCCATCACTGCCAGCTCTTAAGAGTTCTCAATTAGCATCAGAGTGTTCTCATAATGTTGTAGTCCTCTGCAGGTAAATTGCTTGCCTGAACCTATCCATTTTTCATGTCTTTAATTTCTTCTCTTTCAAATGACCCAACAAAACATTGAACTCAAGTCACATTTTTTCATACTTGCAACTTACAGTTTTCTGGCAGCTAGCTGAACACTTTCTGGCCAACAAGATCAGATGAAGCAAGTGCATCACAGCCAGGCATGCTCGAGTAGTTATAACAAATATTTCTTTCATTTTCAATAAGAGATGGTTTGTCATGGAGAATCATGTTTCTAGATTTTAAATACTATGACTCGTAATTGTTGCTCTTCTCATTTATGTTCTAACAGTGGGTGACACTTCTACAACTCAAAATGTGTTATCATCTATCTATTAATTGAAGAAGCTTGTTAATGTTGATGATATTAATCGATCGAATGGCTACCATGGAAAATAGGAAGGTTTTGAAAAATGGACAAACTCAGAATTGATGATGAAAGATTTGTGCTCTCTCTACTTGGCCCCTTTCGGTGCAGTTTGGATGTACAAAGTTTGAATGCAGAGCCTTGGCACGTTCATTTTGACTGTGACAGGTCAGCAATCACCTCTGCAACAAGAGGTACATTCTTGTATTTATTGACCTAATCCTGTACAAAAGTTCGCATTCATCAAAATTTTAAACCGAGTTACAGCCTTTCTGCATTAAAATCATCCATGTGTTTAATTGAATATGTAATATGGAACTATTCTTATAATATCAAAATTTTGATTCAACTTTCATTAACAACTAACACTAGCATGGGTTAAGACGGCTGGAGGAGTTCCTTGGACCCAGAGAGGCGACAAAACCTCCCTCCACCAATAGCCCTAAAAAGTTCCCTCATTCCTTCCTCGCACTAGAGAATTTTCAATGGCTAGTTATTAACAAAAGTTGTTTGGACGAGTTGAGGAAATAGTTGACCATTTGTGTAGGCACACTTTGGTCACCGTTTAAAACTTCGATCCTTTCCGAGAGGATGTTCTATACTTGTGGGTTATCAGACAGTATCAAGTAGTCTTTGGAGTTCCAGTGTGCTGAAATGCGGAGATGGAAAGAACACCATAATATTCAGCAACAAGAAACAGGTCAGGACTAGTCAGGAAACAGAGGATTATCAGTTAAAAAGTTTTTTGTATTGTGCAGAGCCTTTGTTTTTCTTGCCTCTCTAGTTCATTTTCTTAATGAAATTTTTTAGAACTCTCAGTGCCTAATCTTTTCTTTAAAAAAGTAAAATCAAAAAGCTTCGCTAGCTAGCGAGAGAGTTCCCTATGTAAGCCACCTGGACATTTCATTTCTTGCCGAGATGGGATGAGAAAGACATTTTTATCTCTATATAAATGTACGTGACATTAAATTTTTCAAAAGTTACGAAAGGCCGTAGAATCTAACAGGTCTCCTGTTTGGTAGAGGTGAATTTTCTATTCTAAAACAAAATCAACATGACCGTCAACCATCAGGAGTCCATTCATGAGAACCTACTGAAAAATGTTTGCTTAATATAATTTTAGTATCTGGGGGATGGGTAAAGTAACCAGTAGTGTTCTATAAGAGTTGCGAGAGATGCCTGCTTCTGTTTCCAATTTTATGTAATGAAAGATGGCGATGATATTGGATGCCGTCATCTCCAGATTAGCTGCATTGCTGGTTGAGCCGTCATCTCCAGATTAGCTGCATTGCTGGTTGAGTTAGTGAAGGAAAAGGTGGACACGCTCTTGGCGGTGCCTGGTGAGATCAAGAAGCTAGAGAGAACCCCATGCAAGATTGGTAAAGTCCTGAGGAGGAGGATTGAAGATGAGGCCCTTGATGACTGGCTCAAGGAGCTCAAATATGTCATGTATGATGCTGACGACATCCTCAACCTCTGCTGGATAAAGGCCAAGTGGTACAGTGCCACTTCTCTTTGCAATTCATCAGTAAGCTGCCACTTCTTTCTAAGCTTTCAATGGACTGCATTTGCTCATGGCATTGGTGTTAGAATCAGAAACCTAAATCTTAGGCTCGAGGAGATCTCCAGGAAGTCTCATTTAGATTTACAATTTACTTATCCCGATGATTGGCCTTCCACCTAAGTTGCCAAGACTTGTCAAGCCATGTCAAGCAATGCTTCGTCTCCTGCTCGCTATTCTCTGGGGACCACATAATCTGCTTTTGGTTTATTGTTCAGTTTTGGATTGCGGACGGGCTCATAAAGGTAAAAGTCTTTTTTTTTTTTTTTTTTTTTTTTTGATGCGTGTAGGAGGGAAACCCTCTAAGTTTATTAATATAAACAAGGGTTACAAATATATATTTATAGAGAAAATGAGTGTGGTACCATGGAAAAGATGGAATAAAGAGTGTCATGGGTTAGTAGACCTTGAGGCTTAACAAGAAGGGAACCCCAAGTTTGAAAGAAAGAGAGCAATTTAGATATAATGGCACTTGTTGAGGTAGGGCCCGAGGGGACAGGGGAAGATCCAAGGAATTTTCTCAAGCTACGATCTCTCCAAATTAACCAACAAACTGAGAGAATGAGTTAGTCTCAGACAGATTTGATGACTTTTGGAATGACTTTCAATTTCCAAGAGCCCCACATATGATGGAAATCTTATGGCTTGTGAGAGATATGCATCTTCTGTAGAATAAAGTTTCATATGTCAGATGCATGATGACATACCAATAAGAGATGTTGAATTTATTTATGAGATACTCCACAAAATGAACATTCAGCACTGATAGGCATGCCCTTCTTCAGCAAACAATCCATCGTCTGAAGGCGGTTTCTTAAAGCAAGCCATGTAAAGATTTTGATTTTTTTAGGTACCACCATCTTCTAAATAGTTTTGTAGAAAGGCCAAGAGACTCCCCTACAATTAAGAAATTTATAAAAGAAATTGACCAAGAAAGTATGGCTCTTTGAAGGCTGCCAAATAGGGAGGTTTTTTTAGTTTGAAGGATGGATCTGGGTAAGTAGGGATTGAAGATCTGTCCATTGACAGTTTTAGGCTGCTGAATGCAGTCTGTGGAAGGTGATCGACCAGGACTGACTTGATCTCCTTCAACATTCAGAGACAGCAATATTTGACTAGGTTATAGCCTTAAAGAGGTTAGGGAAAATAAGGTAGAAAGGAACAACATCAATTCATGGATCTTCCCAAAATCTGATGAGAGAACTATCACCCAATTTGGAAGAGGTGCGATTCCAAAATTAGCTCAAGTCTCACGTAATGCCTTTCTAAAGGGAGGAAGAGGGAGACTAACGATTTCCTTGATCTAATTGTGAATTTCTTCCTTGAGTAATAAGCATGAGAGATTAACTCTTTCCAATAACCAGAGGAGGAGGGATATTATTTTCTAAATTCATTTAGCCAAAAGAGCTTTATTAAAAATAAAAGGTTAAGGTTCACGCAACTCTCAATCCTTCTTTTTAGGTTTGCAAACTGATTTCCGATTAACTAAACAGTGAAAATCTTTTACTAAATTTGACCATTTCTAAAGAAAAGACCTTCTAACTTTATCAATTTTAGAGATAACCCATTTTGATAGCTTGAAGACTAACATGTGATAGAAGGGGATTGAAGAAAGATCTCCACTTAGGAGAATAAGTCTGCCACTATAAGATAAGCATTTTTCTTTCTAGGAGGCAAGTCTTGCATAAATTTTTTCCAAAAGAGGAAGCCAGGCATGAAAATGGAGGGACCTGTCACTTAGCAGCAACCCAAGATAAATAAAGGAAAAAGACTCTATCTTGTAGTTGAGTAAAAAAGCGAATCTTTCGTCTTCCGGGTGACTAATATTGAGACCAATAATAAAACTTTTGGAGAAGTTAACCTTTAAGCCGGAAGCTGCTTCAAACCCCAAAAGGATAGCTTTAAGCGAGAGGATAGAGGATTGAGAGGCGGCATAGAAAATAAGAGTATCATCTATAAAATAAAGGTTGATCAAACATTTAAAGCAAGGTTGAGCCTCAATTCCCTTGATCAACCCTAGTCCAGAGGCTTTGGAGAGAATCCAACATAAAACATCAGTTACTAAAATGAAAGAATTAGGATAGATTGGGTCCCCTTGATGCAAACCTTTTTGGCACTTAATCCACCGGCCAGAAGACACAAAATCTCAAATCTATCGTTGGAAGATTTGGGGGAAGTCTCTCGTCACCGAAAGATCAAAGAGAGAGTTCTAATTAATATTATCAAATGCTTTCTCAAAATTAATTATGTATGACTAAGAAAGTATCGGAGATTGAATGACCTTTGATGAAAGCGGATTGGGCATCAGAGATCAAAGAGGAGAGAAAAGATGAAAGTCTAGCAGCCACCACCTTGAAGATTATCTTAAGTCAAATTTGAAAGGTCAGATTTGATTTTTCCTAATTAATTTTTATTAGAGAGAATCATGGTTTTTCTGAGTTCTATTATAATTACATCCTGATTTGAAATTAAATTAGTTCACTTCATGCATGAGATGTGGCATTGAGGTCCAACAAATATTCTGTCACATCTATCATATGATCTCAAACCTGAATATGGAGCAGCAGCATATGTTTGGTGCAGCATCGAACTCTGCTGAAGAGCATTTGCCTAAACAATTATGGCCTGGAGTGACCAAAAAAAAATCCAACAGATCCAGCATGCGAAGGTCTACTCACGGGATGGTTCGGCATGTGCCTACTGCAATAAGGAACCCTTCAGCTTCATTACAAATTTCAGTAACGCCAGCACCACAAGTTCTGCAAAGTTCTCAGCTAGCAGTGGCATTGCTCTCTCTGATCTTTGCCTCTTCCCCACTCCCTTTAAACCAGGCTCAGTTCTTCGCAGGTATGCAGCTTGTCCCAGTCGTCACTTAGCTTCTCTCTTTTCTCACTTTCCTTGCAAAGGGCTGGTGTCTTTGCATTTTATAAATCTTATGAAACATATTAGGGAATCTAAGTGGGATTCGCTCTTCCTCCTCAAAAATAAATATATAAATAAAATCCTAGGAAGCCTGGGAATGCAATACATTCTTTCATCCTGGCAACAGCAAATGAATTCATTGCGCTAAGTGGATCAGTGGTTGCTTGAACAAGCTTTTGTAGACCCCGTGGTGAAGCCAGAACTGCTACCACCTAACTGAGATGCAATGGTAGCCAGGAAGCATCATGTGAAGTTCTTCTTCCTTCATCAATGGTATTTACCGTATACTTCACTAACCATAACCATCTTTTCGTTTTCATTTTCGAGTAATATGGCCGGGACTTGCCACCACCACAAACCACTATTAAAACAGTTATCCAATCAAATTCTACGCCTTCTTTTACCAAGCAGGAGGTCTCTTAATCAACATGAAAAGTTTATTGCTTAAACAAAGCAGACAGGTGGAAGCGTTTAAAATGAACATCAAATCAATAAGATTTGCATTATAGCGCTACAAGAAATTAAAATTTTAACGATCAAATTTTAATTACGAAATTTATAAACCATTGTTAAAAGCATACTAATAGCATCGGATTTCATTATTTGTTGTTGTTTACTCCATAAGCCTAATTTAGAGCAAAGGCTTAGTTAGACTGTTTTTAATAAGTTGCTGAATCCGTCGCTGGCTGATTTCCCCCACGGCATATATCACCACTCCCGTCGTTTTTCCCCTCTTCACAGGAAAAAAAAAAAAAAAAAAAACCCACGAACGTGAAACCCTTACCATATTACCTCACCAAATCTCTCGCATCCTTTTTCAAACCCTCCTTCCCATCATCCGATCGACCTTCTAGCCTAAACCAAATCACATACCAAGCTTCTGGCGTTTAAGTTTCCGGCATTGTCCAAGCTTTCGACGGAGGCTTCCGGTCTAACCGTCCTTGCCATCCTCATCCGTTCGATCCTCTGTTCTCTTCCAGGCTTCCGATCTAACCCTCCTTGCCTTCCTACGTGGTTCGAGACTATAGGAGAAGAAACAAAAGACTCAAGAGGCCACCTGAAAGAGGTTTTCTCCTTTGGATCTCGTCCTCTGTTCTAAATCGAAAATGAAATTTTTACTATTTTTTGTGATAGATTTTATCATTCCAGATGGAAATGAGATTTGGTGATTGCATTTCTGTTAGTTTTTTGTTCTTCTCTGAATTCCGGTGAAGCTTAATGATTTAGGAATTCTGTAGGTTCTCTCCTTTTTCCTTTGCTAAGGGATTCAATAAGTAAATTTTGCTTTGTTAGGATTGTAGCCCTCAGTTGGGTGGGTTTTGATTAATGAACATGTCAAGAGAAATGGAGGGAAATAGAGAGAAGAACAGGGAGATGATTTGGTAAGGAGGAAGTGTGAGATCATTTATTTCATATGCTAGATACACCTAAACTTAAATCTTTAATCCACTATAACACATTTTACTAGATCTATGCTCTGTATTTAAGGCCATCCTAAACATCATAATGCCTAGAGAAAAAAAAAAAAAAAGGATCTATCCCATTTCCATGTTCTTGGAAATGATGTTATCGGACACTGCCTTGTATCACACACTGTAGGTATTGGTCGGTGTCATTTAAGACAACTGATAAGGTTTCTGATTTGATGAAAACTAAAAAATTTCTAGAACATTTTCTTGTTTTTGTAGCCACTGTGTACTAAGAACACAGTTTGTGCTTGTTTCATGTTTCTATTAGAATTATTTACCATTGTTAGTTACACATTGACGCCTGAGTTTTTCTTGACTGCCCATGATGTGGGAGAAATAGACGGTCTTCTAAAATTGCTTGGGTTTTCCTTGCGGCTTGATTGTATAAAGAAGTTTTTCTGTTAGTTATCATTTGGCTTGGGCTCTTCTCTTATTTATAGCGGCCAATATTATTTTCTCTAAGCTGTTTTAAACTCTAAGTTGAGTGGTGTTAGATTCTGATAAAAGGCAATAATACAGTCTAGGATCAGATGAGCTTCTAGAACATGCCAACAATTTTATGATGCCATTTGTAGTCTATTAATAACTCAATAATACGAGGGAAATTTTTCTTGGATTTATAAAAGCATTCCACTTTCTGATTAAGAAACCTAAAAATCAGGCAGACTCCTCCTTACATTTACCATGTCATTGAATCATCTTTTTTTTTTAAAAAAAAAGGATCTGAAAGTATCTGAAGCCTTGAATCACTATAGGATGCAACATGTAGATCAGTCATGTAAGTTACGTTGTATTTATATGTCCAAAAATCATGGTACTGTATCTTAAATGTATTGTGCACATCTCAATTGACATGCTTGCAAACTATTATTGATGGTCTAATCGTCTATCTTTGCATAACTGTCATTCGTCAAATAGGAACTTAAACTATTGTGTTATATAACTAAAGCTATATTATTTTGTAGTTATTGTGACATCCGGTTAAAAAAAAAAAAAAAATCCACTTGTATGCTGAATTCTTTCGTGTTTTCGTGAATGTTCCGTAGTGGATGGAGAAAGAAAATTCAGTGAGAATGATCGGTAGTGGGAGGAGAGAATAAGAGTCTTCGGGAAGCCAAGAGCTGGACCACTCTTTTCTTTCCTTTTCTTCTCCATTTTACTTCTTATGCTTCTTCTTCCTCTCCTTCCTTTCGTTCTCCCTGCATTCGGACTGGTAAACCACCATTGGAGGGTGTAGTTTGAATTCCCTTTACCGTGGAGCATCACCAGAGCTGAAGTTGATGCTGTCGGTGAGGCAGGAAGGCCAAAAAAATATAGCATTATTTTCTTCTGTTCTATCTTTCATTCCTCTGTTTTATGAAAACTTCTTCAATTTTAGCTGAAAGGATGGGAGATCTTCTAATTAAAAAGTAGGGGAGGATCATTGGAGCTAGAGGATCATACGGGGAGGTTCAAATCATCGCTAGCAACCCCAGCAAGGTTCAGGTAAAAATTTCATCCCGTCTTTGTTCCTTTTTGCTGAGTGCACAGTGATTCTTAGGAGGCTTAGGATAGTCGTTGTCGGAGGCTTGGAGCCGTCGGCATGAGGTCGCCGATGCCCGGCCAAGGGGAGGAGGCCCAAGTGGCCCCTGACTCGGAGAAGAAGACTCTGTCTTCTTCTTGCTTCACCCAGGCTCGGTGGGGAGAGGCTACCGGACCTAGTGGCGTGTATCGCCGCCCATCACTGGCGGTGAATGGGCGACGAGACAAGGGAGCCAGCGGCAGTAGGTTTGGGCCGCTGGCAGTGAGGAAGAAGAGAGAGAGGGAGAGCACAAAGCTAGGGAGAGAGGGAGAGCGGGAGAAGGAAACAGTGAATTGGTGGCTCTCGCGTCGAGGTGGCATGGGGGTGAGCACGTAAGGAAGAGGAAGAAGGCTGCAGCCTTCTTATGAGTTGGGCTTGAACCAGTGGGCCTGGTTCAAGTTGGTTCAAGCTTTGAGATTAATTTCAAATTAAAAAAATGGGAAGAAAATATTAGGATGTGATTATAAAATTTATGAGGATTAGCTAAACTCACTCTGTAGATTCATATCTGGGCTTAGAGATGTGTAATTTGATCTCTATTTCACCTAAAAATCATATGTTCATGTTGAGTTAAAATAAAATGGTTTGAATGAATTCAAGGAAACACATTTATTTAAAATTATATTGATCAAATCTGACTTTGGGAATTGAACCATTGTGATTAGCAATGAGTTTAGTTTTAGTAATGATGTTTAAATCGATTAACGGCCAAGGTAATCATAGAAAAATTTGTCGATGAAAGTAGGGGCATTTTTGTAAATATTACAAAGTGAAAACTTGTAAAACTAGAAAATAATTAAATTTGGGATAAAAAGCAGTAAGTAGAGGGTTGCTAAACATTGGGTGAGAGTGGTAAAAGAGTTATTTTCAGATTTTGGGCTAGAGGGGTAACATGGTAAATTTTTTTGTTATGAATTTTGATAAATTGATTATTTATGTGGGATCATAGGTGATCGTTGACTACACGTGTTGCATTGAGGAGTTATTGGAGTCGCGATCTGAGGTAGGAGTTCTACACTTTACTGTTATGTAATATGTTTTCATAACTTGCATGCTTGCATATATTATATATGATTGGTTTTCTTTGCATGATTTGAAATAAATATCATGGATTATTATGAATTTATGTATATTTATATATAGTGGTATGGTATTTTGTTATAAATGATTTTTGGTTTAATTTGGGATTATGGATTTTAGGTTTTTTTTTTTTGGATACAATATGGCATGGTCTTCTGGAGATGGGATGGGATGGTATTCTGAAAATGGGATGGATACTGCTGGTACGTGGTACTAGTTCTGGCAGGGAGAGTTGGTACCCTCTCGCCTAGACTGGCAGCACCGGGGAAGGGGGTAAGCCCAAGGAAGGCCGGTGTGGAACAAAGTCATGGTATAGGACCTGACTGAGTCCATTTACGCGGGGCACTAGTATATAAACCAATCTGGATGGGAGAAGTATCGACAGGTTGGTTGTTTACATGTAATACTGGTGCTAGACTGCGACAGTATGTATCAGCAGTAATGCCTCGCGATGCATGCTTGCTAAGGGAGGGGCTCACTTAGATGCCTTACGTACTGTGGCAAGGGGGCCCAGTGGGCGTATTGCATACGAGTGAGGGCGACTTCCTTGGTGATGCCATGCGTACGGGTGCATGGATGGTTTGGTGATGGATGTGGTTATCTGGAAATGCCTCGCGATGCATGCTTGTTAAGGGAGGGGCTCACTTAGGGGATGCCTTACGTACTGTGGCAAGGGGGCCCAATGGACGTATTGCATACGAGTGAGGGCGACTTCCTTGGTGATGTTATGTGTACGGGTGCATGGATGGTTTGGTGATGGATGTGGTTATCTGGATGCCGTGGCTAACATCGCTATGGTGGTGGTTATATGGATGGTTCGGTAATGGATATGGTTATTTGGATGCGGTGGCTGGTATGGCTATGGTAAAGGTTATATGGATGGGTTGGGTGGTGGTGGTTATGGATATTATAGTTGGTTTGGGTTGGTTTGGTATGGTGGTGGGTATTGGGGTGCGGTGGTTATTTTTGGCGCTTGGGTATGGTTATTTTCTTTGATGTTAGTATTTGGATTGTGTTGGATTGGTTATGGGTATGATTAATAGGATGTTTTTTTGATATTTTTCTTGTATGGACCTTATTAGCTTTTTGGATGGTTATAACCTTATTGGTTTTTTGGATGGTTATATACATTATGATATCTTTTGTTCAAACATATTTTGGCTATACTAAAATTGTTTATTTGGTATATTCATGGTGGTAAGTGTAGAAATTCTACTGGGCTTTTTAGCTCATTCCATTATGTTTTATTTTTTTTCAGCAGACGAGAACGTTTACCTTATAAACCAAAGTTTCAGGGAGAGACCTCAGGAGTGAGGCCAGAGGGCTATCTTAGCTTTTGTTATATTAGACATTTTGTATGTAGCAAATGGAGTTGACTTGTACAGGGTTGATGACATGATATAGAATTTGATATATTTGAGTTTTCTTTTGGCTTCCACAAGAATGTTTATAATATGTTTATATTAGGTTTAGCAAGCCTTGCATGCTCTTTAGATTTACTTAAGAGTATGCAGCTGTGTCACGGCGTTCCTTTACTAGGATTAGGATTAGGGGTCGTGACAGTTATATTCTACTGGATCCTGATTTGCTGTCCTGGGTGGCCTTTCCTGTTTTCTTAAATAAATTTTTAAGAGCTGATGTGATTTGTTTGTTCGATCAAAGTGGTTATCTAGCAATGGATCTTCAAGAAAAAGGACAGGCACCAATATTATTAGTTTGTAGATTTCTGATGATAGGTGTCTGAAATTTGTGTTATGGGAAATGACTTTGGTAACAGGAATTTTAAGGCTGCCTGCAAGCAGCATTGCCAAGTAATAATTTAATAGACAAATTACAAGGATGTCTTAGTAGTTTGCAACAAGATTCAGATGGTGACATGAGTATGGGTTTGGATTGCAAGGTCTGTAAAGGAAATGCGTCTGACAAGTCCTTGATGGGATAGCTAAAATGGGATCAAAATAAGCTTTTGGTGATGGGCTATGGCTGTAGGTAGGAATAAGTGCCAAGATGGAATTCGATGAATCAACCCCCAAATAAAGTAAGATGAAATTTGGTGATTATGTTTTCTGTCAGGTTGGTTACTGTTACAAATTGGTGGTGTTGTGGGAAATGTGTCATATTGGTTACTGTCTGTATTATTGCATAAATTATTTTTGGGGTCAATGTATTTAAATCTTCCCATTTACAAGTCTCATCACAGCCTAGCTAATGGAAGCAAATCCAGCATAATAGCTCCCCTCGTTACATAAAACAACTGAAGGACTGATAATACTTCAAACATTGTGGAACATATGCTTTTGGGAAATTTTATAAAACCACCTATTTTTTATTTATTATCATATAATGCCCTGAGTTCTGGCCTTGTGCTTTGTGGTAGCTGTTGGAGATGGGTTTTATTGGTGGAGTCTCCTCTGTTATTGCTTTCATCTTGCCACCTTCATCAGATGAAGGCTTCAGAGACTTGTTGGCGTTGGTAGACCCAGGAGATGAGATTGGTGTCTCATCAGATTCAAAAAGGTAACCCAGAGAGCTCTGTCCACCCCCAAAGCTCCCACCTCTACTCTTTTTTTGGCCCTATGTGAGATGGATGGACTTCTTCCGTGTCTTGCCAGCTCGGCTAAGAAGATGGCATAGATTTAGAGTATTTATAGAAGACCGCATGGGGGACGTGGGAGAGAGGCATACCATGTTAGAATGCATACATGATCATGACAAGCAAAATATCCATTTTTTATTCTTCATTGCCCCTGTCTCCATTTCAATATATTTTGAAGTGTCCTAAACTTTAGGAGTTAAACTTCTGAGATCAGGCCGTGAGATCAAAAGGAGGATGCTCACTTAGACCATATACAAAGCCTATGATTCATGCAATCTGCATTAGAAAGCCATGCATCAATATATGTAGTTGAATTATGCCATCTTTTACAGTATTAAAGGCCAGCTTGAATTATCACAGATCAGCCCATATCCATGTTGTTGGGTACATGGACAAACTTTTATGGATATGAATTGCTCACGAATAATTAATTTAAAGTTGGTTTCTTTAAGTTCTTGGTTTTTATATTCAAAAAAAAGAATTTTGCTACTTTAATTATTAGTATTCTAGATTGAACGTAGGATTCTTTTATGATAATTTTCTTAGCCCTATGATATTTTTTTTAAGATGTCGGTCTGGTTTTAGGATTTTTCTTAGTTTGATAGTGCTTAAAATTCTTAGTTCTGCCTTCAAAAGGAAAGTTCTCCTCAGGGTTCTCTCGTTTGGTGGAGTTTAGGGAGTTGTAGTTGCTATGAAATTTCTCATGTTCATGTAGGTAACTAGATTCAGTTATTCAATTATCTTAAGTCAAATTTGAAAGGTTAGATTTGATTTTTCTTTAATTAATTTTTATTAGAGAGAATCATGGTTTTTCTGAGTTCCATTATAATTACTTCCTGATTTGAAATTAAATTAATTCTCTTCATGCATGAGACATTGCATCGAGATCCAACAATTATTCTGTCACATCTATCATATGATCTCAAACCTGAATATGGATGTGTACACAATGCCTTGTGAAAAATATGTTTCTTTTATGATTAGTCAAATACTGTTTTTATACTTATATTATTATTAATGAAATTATATAATCTTTAGGTAATCTTGGGATTTTTGTTTCTTTTTTTGAGAATGGCACATAGTAAGCGATCGATGGATCTTGTCACTGATCGACTCAACGAAGCTTATATAGTAGGGATTAATAAATTTTTCGATTTTACTTTTAAAAGGACTGAAAAAAATTAGGAAATACGATGTTCAGATGTAATAATACTTATTCAAGAAACCACGAATAGGTTGGGACACATTTAAAGGTCTATGAAATAGTTCGAAATATACATTTTGGTATCACCATGGGGAAAGGTTAGGTGAGCCTCAATCTAACTCCGACGGTGATGCCGATGAGGAATCAAAGGAAGATGAGACTGAGGATGAGATGCATGAAATTATAAGGGATTTATATCCTAATGTTTATGATATGGATAGACACTATCCTAATATTGGGTCCTCTAGCCATGATATGACTGAAGAACCAAATAATGAAGCTCAAAAATTCTTTAGGTTGTTAAGAGACTCTGAGCAAGCATTATATGAAGGTTTGAGATGCTAAAAAATGTTAGCATTATTGAAACTACTTCATATCAAGAGCCTAAGTTGGTGGAGTAATGAGCAATTTACTATGTTGCTGGAATTCTTAAAAAAAGAATTATTACCTAAAGAATCGACTTTGCCAATTTCATAATATGAGGCAAAGAAATGATGATGCCACTTGCCTTCCTCCAAGATACTGTAACTCAACAACCTTAGTCAATACCCCATAGTATACTTTCGACTTCAATGTCAATCTCACCAACTACAACCACTCCACTATTTTGTATCCTTAAACTTTTGCTATGGTCTTCTATATATAAAACCTATTGATAATATAACTATTCAAGCATGTCACATATTGGGTTGGACCACATGATAATGAAGCAAGTCTTCCATTTTGTCATCTTTGCTCTGCTTATACAGCTGTGCAACCTATCATAGTTTAAGTTAGAATAAATAACATAATCATACAAGCAAATATGTTAAATGTTGATTGTAAAAAATTCAAATCACAAAAGTGCACTTACTTTGGTTCTAAACCACCTAATGAACTTTTTATTCCATTCTTCATTTGACATTTGTAGTGTAGCGCTTGCATGGGTTTGAGAAAAGTCTCTGCATGATATAGAAAGTAAGTTTCAAATAATTTTAGTAAGGTAAAAGGAAAAGGAGTGAGGCAGATGCTATACTTGAAAAATGGTTGAACTTCATCGTAGTTCTTTAAAATATAAATACGAGCTTGTTCCAACTCGTTCATGTGAAGATCACATGTGGAATCAGTACCTAATGCTCGCCCAACTTGAGAGAAAATAGGTAAACCTTCAGTGGATTCACTAGCACTGGTACATTTCGTTCAAGCCGATTCTTTGTTGACTTGATTGGAAGTCATGTGAATTCATTGTTGGGATGTTGTAGCAATTTTTAGGTAAGATTTTTCTAGTAATTTTCAGCTAACAATCTGTCAAATCTAGATTTCTTTGTATTATTATTTGATCTTAATATGTTGTCTCCTTTCGATGATGGATCGAGTTTCATCGACTAACAATCTCAGCATATTCCTACTCTCTGTAACTTACTTTTATTTGATCTCTTTTTTTGTTGTGTACTGGTTGTAGCCCATTATGAGTTGGCTCCAAATATTATTTAATCTCAACATATTCTCTAAGTATTTTATGATATCTATTTAAATGTATCCAAATCGAGATTATCAATTCTTTAGGAGAGATTTTATCAAAATTTTTTATAAATTTTGCCAATACTTTTTATATTCTTATATGGGTTTTCTCTTTTTGCAGGTTACTCGGGGTGAAGACATTGCATAAGAAAGATTCTAGACTTCAGTATCCATTTTTCTAAACATATTAGACTTATTTTGGATTCAATAATTGTTGATTTATGTGAATATTTTAGTGAAAAATGTATGCCTGTATAGGATGAAGACCTTTATACTTGGATGATTGTATTTGAGTGAATGTTATTATGAATCTATAAATCTTTTAATGGAATTAGTGATCTATGTCTCTTTTGTATAATATCTTGTTTCATAATTTTTCTATTTACATGTGTGTACTCCAAATATAAATACAAAGTATTTAACTAAAATAATGACCAAGAAAGTGCTATTATATCGTTTTAACCCAATAATCAACCTTATTCAAATTCAGTCACTACTTATAATTTCTTTAACTTATTAACAATAAGCAAATCCATCACTAAATTTAGTATTAAAATTATTAACGACAATAGAAACGATCGTAGAAGCACTTTTCATCTGTGTAAATTCATGTATCCATATTGATGAAATTTATCATCATTAATAGTTTTGAATTTATTAACAATTACTTTACTAGTCATTAATAATTTTTTTTCTTTGATTTTAATTGTCAATCATGGTGGTTCTTCCATCGTTATAACCTCTAATTCGGTTGTTAATAATAGAATTTTAATGATGAGATAAGCATCGGTTATTACTAATTTTTAACAATGAATATAATTATTCTGTTGTTAATTCTTTAACAACAAAGCCTATAACCATGGGGAACTGTGGATTTTTTTTTCTGTCATGATAAGAACTTTTAACAATGAAATTTTTCTTTGTTAGAAAGCATTTTTTCTGTAGTGAAAGTAGCCCTACATCACTCAAGTGAGGGGATTTGGAACTAATCCCTGGAACTCGGAGCCCTCGCCAAGAGAGAGCTCAGAGTCTCCCTTCTTTTTTTTGCATTAGCTGACTTAAGCGTCTAAAGGGTTCTCCCCAAAAAAAGACTTCAGGGCCTCTCTAACGTTCTTCTTCTTGAGTGCAAGAATCTAAATTAATGGCATAGGAGTGCGTCGTTCGAACAAATCAACATCTTACCTCAGTTGATGCGTAGAAAACCAAATTTCAACATTAATAGAAATCATAATAGGCAAATGCATGATATGATGGAGATTCTATCTGGTCGTACCCTTAAAGATGATATTAGTGAGGTGGTTGTTGAGTCTCCACCTTCATGGTATGTGAAAGGAGCAATCATGCTCATGGTCGTGGTCTTTGTGGGTTATGCTCTTGGGTTTGTAACCTGCCACAGGGGGAATGATGTGCAGCATGCTACATGTACCCCAGTGAAGATTGAGGAACTATATAAGCAAATGGTCTGTCAATGCAAATGCCGAGTATTTAGAAGTTTTGACATAATCTCTTATTCACAGTTTTCACCTTTTCCGGATGGCATCGAAATAAGAAACGGATTCGGAGGCCCTGTCATGCATTATGAGGTGGTCGGTCAAGCATGTTCTCTGCTTATCAGAGTTCCCACGGCCTAGTAACTTGTTTGGACCTTCACCCTCTATGATATGGTGTTAAACTATGCTGAAAGCTCTGTAGACGTATGTATTTTCAATGTATATAAGCCACTTTACGTTTAGAATTATATATTGAATGTTATTGATTTGTATATTTTTATTGTAAACAAAATTGAGGTGATCGAGCTTTTTTGAAATCATATTAAAGTTGTCTTTGAGAAGTTTGAAACGCATACAGGGCAAGTGTGAGTTCCATGCTGTTGTGCTGCTTTGATTATTTCATCTTGGTGATGGGGTTTAAGCATTGGCATTCATCTAGCTTGTTATGTTTAACATATCAGACAATCTCCTAAGTGTAAAGACCAAATTGGTTCTGACAATTACTATTAGACTTAAAGCTATAATTGATTTTACTTTTTATTATGATGCAATGATTTATTTTTTAGGGATAATTACATCAAGAATACATAAACTTATTCGAAATTTTCAATTGAGTCCTTATATATATTTATTTAATTGAGTATACAAACTCATTTAAGTTTTTCAATCAAGTACATTTTTGACAACTGTTAATAATAGCTTAACAAACCACATGACGGCCGTTAATGTGGCCATCAATGATGACTTGAGTATACTATTTTTTTTTCAATTAAGTATACTAACTTATAAAATTTTTCAAATTGAATACACCAACTAATAAAAGTTTTTTAATCAAGTACCAATGAATGTGGCAAGAAAATTACAAGCGCTATCCTTTAATACCCTTTTAATAGTTAGCTCTATGTGGTAAAGTTAGACAGCCTTTAGGAAGTTACACATATGCTTTTTACTAAAAGAGGGCAAAATTTTTTGATTGAAAGATGCGTTGGTAATACATCAAAGAGTGTGCAATATAAAAATAGGCATATATTCAAAGTGTAATTTTCTTATTAATTCATTCACTATTAATTGAACAACTAGAAAGTCATTATTTCATTACTTAACATCATGCATGGGTTTTTTTTTTTTTTTTTTTTGCACAAATAGATAACAATGTTTCTCCTTTGGGTTATTATGTATAAAATTTTATATATGAAAATTTATGAATGATTGGTTTGTTATACATTTACAAGAAATACTAATTAAACTTAAATAAATATACTTAATTAAAAACTTTTATGAGTTAGTATACTCAACTGAAAACTTTTTACAAGTTGGTGCATTTAATCGAAACAAAAATTACACTCAAGTTATTATTAATGACCATCATGTCGTCCATTAAACAATTATTGATGGCCATTAAAAATATAGTTGATTGAAAAATTTTTATGAATTAGTATATTCAATTAAAAAAAAAAGTATAAAAACTCATTGAAAATATCAAATAAATTCATATACTCCTGATATAATTACCCCTACTTTCTATGCATGACACAGTACTAACTTTTATGTATTGACTCATTAATTTAGTTGTTAATGATAACTTACATATTTTTGTTAATTAAATATATTGGAATGAGTCGCCCATAGTGCCTATACATTATTATAATTTGTTTTTCCTTTGTTTTTTTTTTTCCTATTGTGCAATTGGAATACTATTGAACAACCCAATCTATACAATTTATCTTGTAACTGATGCTTGGGTTAGTTTTAATCAGATCTAACCTGAAAATTTTGATAGATCGATAATAATAAATTTTAGTTTTAACTTAGTCCAAGATGCAAGTAGCATAAGGTTACATTTAGTTATTTCACTTTATTCAGTGAGGCTTGACAGACTTGGTTGTGCCAAAATTGATCCAACCGGATCCGCCTGTAACCCAAACTAAAATATTTGTATTTCATTACCATGTACTTCCATCAGTATGTACTTTCGTGTCACAATAAGTCAACATAACGCAGAGTGGTTATGATGTCAACTTCCATCAGTATCAACCTTCGTGGCATAATGCGTAAGCACAACGCAGAGTGGTTATGATGTCAATTTCCATCAGTATCAACTTTGCCGGCACATGATAGGTTGTGGTTAGAACCATAGCAGTCTTATCCAGAGTTCTGAGTTAAACCTGCTTCTCTTCCCACTCTTCTGCGGGCAAAGGAAAGATGGCCATGGTATTGGATGCCTTCGTCTCAAGGCTCACTAACATGCTCATCGACCTGGGGAAGGAAGAAGTGGAGATGCTGTTGGGTGTGCCAGGCGAGATCCATAAGCTCAAGCACACACTTCGCAAAATCAGTAAAGTCCTACGTGATGCAGAGAGGAAGAGGATCGAATACGAGGCCATAGATGACTGGCTCAAGGAGCTCAAGGATGTCATGTATGATGCCGACGACATTCTCGACCTCTGCTCGATCGAGGCTGAGAAGAGTCATGCAAATTCTGATTCCACTTCATCGGTACGCTGCCACTTTCCTCTGCTCTCTTGTTTCCGAAAGACTGCATTTGTTCATGAGGTTGGAATTCAAATTAAAAACCTCAATCTTCGCCTGGAGAATATCAACAAGAGGAAATCCGAGTTTGACTTGCAACTCATTTCACCTGACAAGCACCAAGTGACTTCTCCCGTTCGTCCAAAGACATCTCCTGTAGTCGAATCTGATATTGTGGGGACTAAAATTGAAGAAGACACCAGGAGCTTAGTCGAGTTGCTCATGAACGAAGACAGGCGGGGGAATGTTCTTGTTTTTGCAATCGTCGGTCTAGGAGGGATTGGCAAAACAACCCTTGCTCAGAAGATATTCAATGACCAGAAAATTATAGACGAGTTCCCAGTGAAGATGTGGGTGTGTGTGTCTCAAGAGTTTGATGTGTCTCAAGAGTTTGATGCAGTCCATCTACTAAGACAGATCGTTAAAGGTGGTGGAGAAAATCATGGTGATGCTGATAGTAGAGCCCTGCTTGAACCCATGGTTCAAGGCTTGGTGAGAGGGAAAAAATTCTTGCTTGTTCTTGATGATGTTTGGACGGAAAAAGTATGGGATGGCTTGCTGCGAAATGCACTGCAGAGTGGTGATGTGGGAAGTAGAGTCCTTGTCACAACCAGAAATGAAGATGTCGCAAAACGGATGAAGGCGGTGCACTTCCATCATGTCGACACATTATCTCCAGAAGATGGCTGGTCGTTGCTTTGCAAGAAGGTGGTTTTGAGTGGCAGTGAGAGCGAGATCCAAGGATTGAAGGATATCGGGATGGAAATTGTCAATAAATGTCATGGTCTCCCTCTAGCCATCGGAACAGTTGGAGGGGTTCTATGCACAAAGGACAGAACGAGGAGAGCATGGGAGGGAGTTCTTCAAAGTACTGCATGGTCTGTAACCGGACTTCCCGAAGAAGTCAGGGGAGCACTTTACGTGAGCTACGAAGAATTACCATCCCATCTGAAGCAGTGCTTCCTTTACTGCTCATTATTTCCTGAAGATTCTATGATAGATCGAGAGCGTATCGTGCAACTTTGGATTTCTGAAGGTTTTGTGCAACCTAAAGGGGAATTGTCACTGGAAGAGTCAGGAGAATGCTACTACAATGAATTGGTAATGAGGAGTCTTTTACAGCCGGCACCTTGGGCCTATCATCAAGACGAGTGCATAATGCACGATCTGCTGCGCTCTCTTGCGCAATTTCTAACACAAGATGAGAGCTCCATAGTTGCAGATGTTCATGAATTTGGAAGGAGGACCAGCCCAATGAAGTTGCGCCGCATCTCAGTCAAGGAGATAACAGTTCCTGACTTCTTTAAACAACAGAAGTCAGTGAGGACTCTGCTGGTGTCCAAGAACATCAGGTGTCTACTGGATGATCTTCTTGGCAGTCATTCTTGTTTACGGGTGATAGATCTTTGTGGGTCTCAGATTACAACACTGCCAGATTCTTTGGATAGTCTTATACATCTCCGATTTCTGAATCTCTCAGGAACTAAAATAAGAGTGATCCCTGAAGCTATTGGGAACCTCAGAAATCTGCTCTTCTTGGACTGCAGCAAGTGCAATCAGTTGTCCGGTATTCCCAGTAGTGTCATGTATCTACACAAGCTGAGGTCTCTAGAAGTTTATGAGACAGCAATAGACGGCATACCAGTAGGGATAGACAGACTTCAACAGCTTGATACGCTAGAAGGGTTCAGACTGAATTGGAGCAGTGCAGAGGGATGGTGCACCTTGAAAGCACTGGGACCTCTTTCACAGCTCAGGGTTCTAAGAGTTGAGAGGATAGAGAGGGCCAGCAGTACCGAGGCAAGAGCAGCTGCACTTGTCAAGAAGTCTAAGCTTAGAGAACTTCATCTGGATTGGACGCCATTCGATTTAGATCAGATTCAGAGTGAAAATGACACCAAGAGAATCGAGGAGGTTTTCGAGGAATTACGTCCTCCACCTAGCCTAGAAATGTTATATATCAGAGGTTACGCCAGCCGTAAGTTCCCGACTTGGATGACAGTAATGGCATCTTCGACAATGCCTGCTCTACCGAACTTGAGAAATTTTAAAATGGAAGATTGTGCATTCTGTGACCAGCTTCCACCTTTGGGATTGCTTCCCAATTTGGATCGCCTAGAAATCAATGGCGCCTCGTCAGTTATAAACATTGGACCTGAATTCCATGGCAGCAATAGCAGTGGTGGAGGCATAACAGGAGTACATTTTTCCAATAATTCATTCCCAAAGCTTGAAAGCCTAGTGTTAGATGAACTACCTAATTGGGAGGAATGGCAGTGGGAGAAGGGAGCACAGGGCATGGCATGTCTGAAATATTTGCAACTTTGGGGGTGCCCCAAGTTGAGGTCTCTTCCTGATGGTCTCCTAGATCATGCAACTGCCCTGACAAATTTGATTATTGTAGGTGCAGACAGTCTAAAAGCAATCAAGAACCTCCTTTCTCTCAAACAATTGACTGTTGCGTACAGTCGGTGCCTGGAGATAGTTTCAGAACTCCCTTCCCTGAAAAGCCTTCGGATTGCCAACTGCTCGGCGCTGAGGGTGGTGGACAATGTTCATGCCTTGCAGGATATGATGCTGACTGATTTCGCAATGAATTCCCTTCCGGAATTTTTATTCAAAGATCTCTACACAGTGCCTTTAGAGAAGCTGGAAATCCGATGTAGCGTGGAACTTCTCGAGAATATTTGCCTGATGGATGACGGTCTGGAGTGGCCTAAAATCCAGCACTTCCAGCATGTTTATGTTCGCTCGTGGGATGGATCGGCAAATGCCTCCTATAGCAGAAATCCCTTCAGCTTCACTACAAATCTCGCAGGCACCGTCACTGTCAGCTCTTAAGAGTTCTCAACTAGCACCGGAGTGTTCTCAAAATTTTGCAATCCTCTGCAGGTAAATTGCTTGCCCGAATCTATCCATTTTTCATGTCTTTACTTTCTTCTCTTCCCAATGACCCAAAAAAACATTGAACTCAAGCTACATTCTTTCATCCTTGCAACAGCAGATAAAGTCTTACAGTTTTCTGACAGACAGCCGAACACCTTCTGGCCAACAGGGTCAGATGAAGCAGGTGCATCATAGCCAGACAGGCTTCAGTAGTTATAACAAATATTTCTTCCATTTTTAATAAGAGATGGTCAATCATGGACAATCATGTTTTTAGATTTTAAATACTATAACTTGTAATTGTTACTCTTCGCATTTATGTTCTGACAGTGGGTGACACTTTTACAACTCAATGTATGTTATCATCTATCTATTAATTGAAGAATCTTATAAATGTTGATTATATGAATCGACCGAATGGCTACAATGGAAAATAGGAAGGTTTTGAAAATGGACAAACTCAGAATTGATGATAAAAGATTTGTGTTCTCTCTCTACTTTTGGCTTCTTCTTTACTTTTTCTATTTTGTTGGTGTAGATTGGATGTACAAAGTTTGAATGCAGAGTCCTGACATGTTCATTTTGACTGTGACAAGTCAAGTCACCTCCGCAACATGAGGTACACTCTTGTATTCACTGACCTAATCCTGTACAAAATATAGCATCCATCAAAATTCAAAACCAAGTTACAGCTTTCCCGTAGTAAAATCATCCATTCTGATTATCCTCTTAATAAAGGAATTATGTTTAAATGAGCATGTGTTTAGTTTAATATGTAATATGTGACTTTTCTTAAAATATCAAAATTTTGTATCAACTTTCATTAACATCTAACACTAGCATGGGTTAAGACGGCTGGAGGAGTTTCTTGGACCCACAGAGTCGACAACACCTCCCCCACCAACAGTCCTGAAAGTTCCTCATTCCTTCCTCCGCATTTGAGAACGTTGAAGCTTTTCAATAGTTTGTAATCCACAAAATGTTTTTACTAAACATTAGACTGAAGAAACATAGCGTGCGATGGGTGTCAGTTTTGGGGACGAGTTGTGGAAAGAGTTAACCATCTACTCCTGATCCTGAAATTTGGTTACCCCATATGCGTAGAGACACTTTGGCCACCGTTTCAAACTCCTGAAACTGCTCATTGGAAGAGTTAGGAGACATATTAAAGACTGGCTCGGCACGGTGGGACCAAGAGCTCAAAATTGGGTGGAGATGGTTCAAAAGGGAACAGAAGATTATCAGTTACGGTTTTTGTATTGCGTGGGGAATTTGTTGGTAAGGAGTTTGTCGTTAGGTATTTGACCAAATAGGATCGTTCAGTTTCTATAGAACCTATCACTAAAATACCCCTAGAAGGAGATAGGGCTAAGCGGAGCGAAAAGGATTTTTCATGAAATAAAAAATGAAAACTATTAGTCCCATGAGGTTTGTGAATAAGTGATTGTCTGATAATGAGCAAGGAATATCCATCTTTCTGCTAAACAGGATCTCTTTTTTTATCTCTATTTCATTGTCCTAATGAAATTTTTTTAAAAACTCTCAGAGCCTAAATTTTTCTTTAGAAAATAAAAATCAAGAAGCTTCCCCAGCTAGCGGGACACAGTTTTCTTTATGAGCCACCCCTGGACGTTTCATTTCTTTCTGAAATGGGATGAGAAAGACATTTCCAGATAAACAAATGTTAATGCGACATTAATTTTTCAAAACTTATGAAAGATCGCATGATAGAATCCAGCAGGTTTCATGCTTAGTAGAACTGAATTTTCTATTCTAAAACAAAATCAGCATGGCCGTCAACCATTTAAGTCTTTAAAAACTAGCTAAATTGCCTTTGATCGAGTCCATCCATGTGAACCTACTGAACATTGTTTATATTAAGTAACTGGTGACATGCCCGTGAGTTGCAGGGTATGTCTCTAAATATTAATTATTTTTATAATAATTTTAAAAAAAATGAGAGAAAAAAATTCATTATGAAAATTTCAGCTTCTCTTGTATTCAACAACTGTATGATCATTATTGGTGTATGATCATTATTGGTGGGTCTCAGCTTTTCAATGCTAGAATTATATCAGGTAGGTTCTATGCTTTTAAAAAGTTTTATTTATACCTATTTGATTTGTTTATCGTTAGGATCATACATGTAGATAACTTTCATAATAATTAAGTGAGAAATTTAGTATGGACAATAATTTGTGCTTAATAAAAGTGTGCTATAGCCTATAGCCTTAAATAGGAAGGAAAATGTGGTTATAATTAACTTCCACAAGAAATTTTTTTAGACTTTGCTTAAGTTTTGGCAGTATTTTGCCTTCTATATTTCAACCTCACTTTTTTCTTTTTATTTTTTGGGATTAATATGGGTCGAGTCTTCGAATGAAACACATCTCTTAGCTAATGATTTATATTTTTTTCCTAATGTTTAATCCAAAATGATTAATCTTGCTCGATTGATAGAAAACTATGCATTGTCATTTATGTCAGTGTCACGCCCCGGACCCAGCTGGTGGTGGCCCAGGGGTGACAGCCCGCCGCATGCCAGGCATGCAAGGCATCCAATACAATATCAATTATAAACAAGGAGAGTCAACCACTATATAATATACAAAGTTTAATCCTTCATATACAAATTATGTAATATTGGGCAACAAACCAAAGTTCCAAAATTATTCCAAATGGGGTTACATATAACAAAATAAAGTCCATTTACATCAAGAAACGCCCAATTATCCCTGTTGTTGCCCCCAGTAATTCGTGGCTCGGAAAAAACATTGTAAGATTTAATGAGTTTACACTCGGTAAACTGCTACTATTACATATTATAGCCAAATAAAATTTTTTATCAAGTCAAATACATGTCATGCTTCCAATTTAAAAACATTTCGTCATATTATAGAATTGTACAAAACTCATATTCGAATAAATTGGAAGCAATTAATATAAAATAATATTTCAAAATACCATTTTAATTTCAAATCACTGTAAATCCCATTTCATACTAATGTCCCACGTCCACGTAATAACATCCCAAGGATGTAACCTCCCTGTACGCCCCCAGTGGAGGAAGGGTGCCGGAGTCAATTAGCATCTAATGCTATATCCTGTCACAGCACATCCCTAGGATGTGTGTTCTCCACATATTCCCCCTGTGGAGGTGGGTCCCGGAGTCATGTAACATGTAATGTGGACCGTGACGACATATAATATCACAATCACAAATAGCATTTATTCGCATAATAGCAAACATGTATCAATTTACTTTTCATGTTTTACCAAAATTTGGTAATTTTCCATAATCATGTAATAACCAGATACATGTATCAAATGCCAATTTAATTTACCAAAATTAACAATAATCAAGTCAAATATTCATTTACGAAAATGTGGTACCACAACTATCATTTTTCAAATAATACTATAAATCAATTCATTATTTCAATAATGGCATAATTTAATGATTTAAGAAAAATCATTATAACTGGTTTACTTACCTCACAACGCTAATCCAAAAGCGTAAATCAACTGTAGGGATCTCTGGGTAGCTACAACATAATTTTTCAGATTTTTAAATTTCAATTTTTTGGATGTCAAGGCGACTCTATACTTAACCCAATCTAATCCTGGGCCCAACTTGGGGCTTGAATATCTCCCAATATAGAAGCCCAAATGGGGAAATAAAAATTCCCCGACAAACTAGGATCAACGCTGTTCCCGACCATATTTTTCTTTTATTGGGCCGAGCCCAAATTGGGGCCCGAAAATTCAGCCCAAAGGGGCAGCCCGGAATTGAGCCGAACCGGCCCGATCCGATTTTTTTCTTCCACAGCTACCCCCGGTTCACCCGAACCGGGGTGGCTGGTGGCCGGCGGCCTAGGGCCGCTGCCGGCCCTCCCCGAGTCGGTGGGCTGGCCGCCGACAACCCCCGAGCCGGCGCCGCCCGGCGGCCCGGCCCCTTCCTCTTCTCTTTCCTCTTCTTTCTCTTCTTCTTCTTCCTTTTCTTCTCCTCTTTCGACGCAGTGCCGGCACGGCCGGCCACCGTTGGCCGGCGGGACCTCCTCGGACGCCGCCCGGCGCCGGTGAGGGCCACCGGCCAGAGCCGGGCCCGGCGAGCACGCCGCCGGGCCGGACCAGCGGGAGCCGGTTTGGCTCCGCCCCGGCGGGGAGGGCCATTCGGCCCTCTCCCATTGCTTCGAGCCACGCCGGCGACCCGGCCGGCCACCGGCCGGCCGGACCCCGCCGGACGACGCCGGCAGCCGGCGGGGTCGCGGGACCAAGGCTCGAAGCCCGGCGGGCCCGCGGAGCACGCCGCCGGCCCCCGAACCCACGGTGAAGGGAGGGCGGTGGAACGGCCCTCCCCCCCTTCTTCCTCAGCGGCACGGCCGGCCACCCCGGCCGGCCGGGACCCCCACGGACGCCGCCCGGCGCCGGTGGGGGCTAGCGCGGGGCCCGGGCCCGGCGAGCCGGCGGGCACGCCGCCGGGCCCGGAACCAAGCACGGGAGCCCGCTTGGCTCCCGCGTCGAAGGAGGGCCTCTGCCGGCCCTCTCCCTCACTCTCACGCTCTTTCTCTCTCTCCCTCTCCTCGCCGGTGAAAGGGGGGCTTACCGGACGGCGGCGAGGTAGCGGGGACGAGCGGAGGGCGACACAGTGACAGGAGCTTGCGACGAGCAGGAAGAAGGGAGGGAGAAGACAGGGGGAGAGGCATCAGTCCTCTCCCCTGTAATTTCTTTTCTTTTAACGAGGGAGGGCGAGCCCTCCCTGCACCCTCCGTGTGCGCGCGAAGGGGCGCGCGCGCTGGCGCGCATGCAGCGCGCCGCGTGTCGCGCACCCACGCCGCTTAAATTTTAAAAAATTACCTAACGGGAGGGGGTTTACATCCTCCCTCCTTATAAAAATTTCGGCCTCGAAATTAATGTACAACACGAATAAAATTTTTGAGGCCGAAATAAAAATTACTACGTATTTATCTATCCTTCGATCAAAATACAACGGTAATTACACTTTTGTGCTTATATACAAATATCTATTCGGATACAAATAGATGAGGATATTTCTTTTTCACCTCCTCTTCAAGTTTCCCACGTAGCCTCCCGTTCGGAATGATTACTCCACCGAACCTTAACATAGGGAATGCTACGTCGTCTCGAAACTTGGTCTTTATGGTCCACGATACGTATCGGATGCTCTTCGTATGTTAAATTCTTCTTTAGCAAAATGGGCTCCGCTTCTATGACATTATTTGGGGTCGGAAATGTATTTCCTCGACATAGAGACATGGAATACATTATGTACCCCGAGAGAGTGCGGAGGTAGTGCGAGACTATAAGCCACTTCCCCCACTCTGCTCAAGATCTCAAATGGACCAACGTATCGTGGACTCAATTTTCCTTTAAGCCCAAACCTCATCACATCTTTGGTTGGTGAAACCCTTAAAAGACATGGTCCCCAACCTCGAAATTCCAGCTCCCTTCTTCCCTAACATCGAAAGATAACTTTTACGTACGGCTACGAGCTACTCGAGTCTCTCCTTGTCATTTGCACTTTTCTCGTCTGTTGAATCGACTCGAGCCCAACAATTTTCTTTCCCCCACATCATTCCAACACGAGGAGATCTGCATTTTCTACCATACAAAGCTTTAAATGGAGCCATTTTGATACGGCTTGGTAACGTTATTGTAAGCAAACTCCACCAAAGGTAGGTGGTTGTCCTTCCAAGCACCCAAGTCCATTACGAGGGCTCGCAACATGTCCTCTAAGATCGTATGGTCCTCGCGGATTGTCCATCGTACGGGGGTGAAAAGGCTGTCTTTGAAATTTAGTTTGGTCCCCGAGCCCTATGAAGACTCTTCCAAAGCTGGGACACAAACCATCCCCGTATCCCGATACGATCAACTCGGGGACACCATGAAGTCTCACTATCTCCGCTCAATGTACATGGTGGCCAATCTCTCGCTTGAGACCCCAACTGCGAACGGCGGAAAATGGACTCGACTTGGTCAATCTATCAATAATAACCCGGACCGCATCATTGCTTCGGGAGTTTTAGTAAACCGGTCACAAAATCCATGGTGATCTTCTCCCATTTCCAGCGAGGGATCATTAGAGGCGAAGAGGTCCCGAGCCTTTGATGTTCGGCCTTCACTTGTTGGCACACTAAGCACTTGGCCACATATTGAGCAATTTCTCTTTTCATTCCTTTCCACCGAGAAATTTTCTCGTAGGTCTCGGTACATTTTGGTGCCTCCCGAGGTGAACGGTATAGGGAGAATAATGAGCCTCCCTCAAAATTTCAGCCCTCGGATCTTCCACATTTGGCACACGAGCCTAGTATTAAATCTCGGGGATCCATCCTCATTTATTCGAATTCATTACCGAACCCACGATTACACGGTGCCTTTATCTTTTGTAGTTCCAAGTCTTCTTTCTGGGAAAACTTAATCCTATCAATCAGGGTTGGCTGAAGTACAAGTGTTGCAAGAAGCCCATCAGATCGCTGTACTCGCAAACCAACCTCCAATTTTTCAAGGTCTCTACGAATGTGAGGTTGAGAAGTAATTATGGAAGCTAATTCTGAGGAGGACTTCCTGCTTAAAGCATCAGCTACCACATTGGCCTTCCCTGGATGATAATGCGGGTTCGGGTCATAATCCTTTAATAGCTCCACCCACCTCCTCTGCCTCAAGTTTAGCTCTTTCTGGGTGAAAATGTATTTTAGACTTTGATGGTCTGTATACACATCACAAGTCTCCCCATACAGATAATGCCGCCAAATTTTTAGTGCAAAGATTACGGCGGCTAACTCCAGGTCATGAGTAGGATAGTTCTGCTCATAAGGCTTCAGCTGCCTGGAGGCATAGGCTATCACCTTCCCTTCCTGCATCAGAACACCTCCCAATCCCTTTCGAGAGGCGTCAGTGAATAAAGTATATCCTCCAGATATAGATGGAAGAGTAAGGATAGGGCCGACACCGAGCGCGCGAGTTCTGGAAACTTTCCTCACACTCCTCGACCAAACAAACTTTGCTCGCTTTTGAGTTAAGCGAGTCGAGAGGCAAAGCAATGCGAGAGAAGCCTTCCACGAATGCGATAATAACCCGGCCCGACCCCAAGAAGCCGACTTCGATACATTGGAAGGCCGACACCGGTTCACGACGGCCTCGATCTTCTTAGGGTCTGCGATATACCGTCTTTGGATACGATATGACCCAAGAAGGATATTTGGCTCATCCCGAAGTCACATTTGCGGCTTGGCATAAAGTTTCTTTTCCGAAGAGTCTCCAACAATCCTTAAGTGGTTTTCATGCTCCATATGACTTTTAGAATAAATCAAGATATCATCAATAAAGACCACTATAAAGGCGGATCCGGGTATGGTTTGAAGATTACGTGCATCAAGTCCATGAATACTTTGCAGGGGCATTAGTCAACCCAAACGGCATCACCAAGAACTCATAATGGCCGTACGGTTACCGAATGCGCCTTAGAAACATCCTCGGCCTTTATCTTGGTGATGGTACCACGATCGAAGATCAATTTTTGAGAATACACGAGCTCCTTGAAGGCGATCAAATAGATCATCAATCCTCGACGAAAGGGTACTTGTTCCGCCTTTGTTACCTTATTAATTTCTCGATAATCAATGCGAGGCGAGAAGACTGCCATCCTTCTTTTTAACAAATAATCCTGGAGCACCCCAAGGAGAGACACTAAGTCTAATAAATCCTCGATCCAGATGCTCCTGCAACTGACATTTTAACTCTTTTAACTCAGCTGGAGCCATACGGTAAGGAGCTTTGGATATGGGTCCGGTGCCGGGGCTAAATCAACGGTGAACTCGACTTCACGATCCGGGGGTAATTCGAGTCAATTCCTCCGGAAGACATCGGGAAACTCTCGAGCCACCGGAATATCTTCCAACCGATGTTCATCCCGTCGAAGGTCCCCAACCATAGCAAGAAACCCACGACCACTTTTTCTCAAGTATTTCCCCGGCTTGCGGGCGACACTATCTAGAAGCCGGATGTTCCCCGACTCCCACTAAAACTAAATTCAGGAAGATTAGGGAATTTTAAAGATTACCCTTTTCTGAAACGATCCAATAGAAGCATGATAGGAGGCCAACCAATCCATCCCTAGGATTACATCAAAGAATTTCAGTGGGAGGACTATCAGATCAGCGTTCAACCTCCTATCTTCCAAGTCAATCAGGCAAGATTTACACACTGAGTCTACCATTATGACATCTCCATTAGGAAATGCAATATGCAACTCTTGCTCTAGAGGAACGGGTGTCAGTGATGCATTCTTGGCAAGAAAACTATCAGATATAAATGAATGTGTGGCACCCGGATCAATTAAAGTTTGAGCATAAGTGTTGCCTACTTTAAACATACCTGTCATAAAGATTAACTTAACTTAGATGTCATGCAGCATCATATGTTTTTCCTCTATCTACTACCATAATCCATGCATTATATCAGGTATGAATGCAATAATTTGTTAAAGAAATAATTTAATTTAACAGACATACCTGTCACCACAGTGTTAGAGGCAGCAACGTCCTGCTGAGTGAGGGTAAAGACCCTCCCTTGAGTCCTGGGCTGCTGCTGGCTCTTCCCCACGATGCGGGAGAGGCTGATCCTTTCGGAGGGGATTGGCCATTTTGTGGTCCATCTTCCCACAAATAAAGCGAGGCACCCGGTCGACTGCGGCGCTGCTTACACGATGGGCCTTCCCGCAATGAGGACAATGGGTCTCCTTATCCTTGTCCTAAGGGGCACCGAAGGAAACCCTTCTTCTTCTTAGCACGCCCCCGAAGGCGGCCGAAGAAGGAGGTCCTCTCCTCTTCATCTCGCTTTCTCTCATCTGTGAATGGCGGTCATGTCCCCTCTCGGTGACGAGCCTTGCTCACCACTTCACCGTAAGTGGGGAGCTCAAATGCATTGACCGCTCCTCGGCCTTGGGTGCGGTCCCTCGGTGAATTTGGTGATCTTGGCTCTCTCGGTCATAACAAAATGCGGGGCAAATCGACGCCAATCGTCGAACTCGGCTTCATAGTGGGCCGCGAAAGGTTCCTCTGCTCGAACCTCACAAACTCGGACTCCATACGTACGAACACTCTGAGGAAAATGCGGCGATAAAGGCCTCCTTAAAATGTTCCCAAGAGATGGCCCGCCCTCCCGGAAGTCTTGCTCCAACATCGGCCACCAATCGTATGCCTCACCCTGGAGGAGGTAGGCGGCAAATCGATCCGCTCCTCCTCACGGGCTACCAAGGGCCGTAAAGGCCTTCTCGATCTCTCTTATCCACCTCTCCGCATCAAGTGGGTCGGTGGATCCGGAGAAGGGAGGAGGGGCCAAGCTCTTAAACTCGGAAGCTACGACCCCCTCACGCGGTGAGATGGAGCGGGGTCGAGTGGGCCGAGGCGGGGCCGTACTGGTCCGAGGAGTAGGAGGGGCGGACGGAGTACGCGGAATAGAGAGCCGAGATATAGCGGGCGGTATATGCGAATGCGTTGCATGGCTGAACCGCACTGAGTCACCCCCAAGAATGCCGGAGTAACTCGGCTGCGGTGACGTGGGTCGTTGCCAACCGCGGGGCAACGGAACCCGCATCTACAGTGAGGCCCAAGACCTCCTGGCAGTCGGGGTCACCGACTGAGAGTCCTCTCATGTCGGCCCGATCAACGGTGCGACGATGCATTATGAAATGCTGCCATGGTTAGATTCCAATCAATATCATAATAAATCATCAAATCTCAAGTATTTATTTAAACAAGTCACTTGAATTTTCTAATGTTATTACCCTCCTGATGTCATGTCAATATTTGGCCTAAAGTTAATCATGTGTTTGGCCCTAATGTCAAACCTTGCTCTGACACCACTACAAGCTGTCACGCCCCGGACCCAGCTGGTGGTGGCCCAGGGGTGACAGCCCGCCGCATGCCAGGCATGCAAGGCATCCAATACAATATCAATTATAAACAAGGAGAGTCAACCACTATATAATATACAAAGTTTAATCCTTCATATACAAATTATGTAATGTTGGGCAACAAACCAAAGTTCCAAAATTATTCCAAATGGTGTTACATATAACAAAATAAAGTCCATTTACATCAAGAAACCCCCAATTATCCCTGTTGTTGCCCCTGATAATTCTGTGGCTCTGGAAAAAACATTGTAAGATTTAATGAGTTTACACTCAGTAAGTAAGCCTACTATTACATATTATAGCCAAATAAGAATTTTTTTATCAAGTCAAATACATGTCATGCTTCCAATTTAAAAACATTTCGTCATATTATAGAATTGTACAAAACTCATATTCGAATAAATTGGAAGCAATTAATATGAAATAATATTTCAAAATACCATTTCAATTTTAAATCACTGTAAATCCCATTTCATACTAATGTCCCACGTCTACGTAATAACATCCCAAGGATGTAACCTCCCTGTACGCCTCCAGTGGAGGAAGGGTGCCGGAGTCAATTAGCATCTAATGCTATATCCTGTCACAGCATATCCCTAGGATGTGTGTTCTCCACATATTCCCCCTGTGGAGGTGGGTTCCGGAGTCATGTAACATGTAGTGTGGACCGTGACGACATATAATATCACAATCACAAATAGCATTTATTCGCATAATAGCAAACATGTATCAATTTACTTTTCATGTTTTACCAAAATTTGGTAATTTTCCATAATCATGTAATAACCAGATGCATGTATCAAATGCCAATTTAATTTACCAAAATTAACAATAATCAAGTCAAATATTCATTTACGAAAATGTGGTACCACAACTATCATTTTTCAAATAATACTATAAATCAATTCATTATTTCAATAATGGCATAATTTAATGATTTAAGAAAAATCATTATAACTGGCTTACTTACCTCACAACACTAATCCAAAAGCGTAAATCAACTGTAGGGATCTCTGGGTACCTACAACATAATTTTTCAGATTTTTAAATTTTAATTTTTTGGATGTCAAACTGACTCCTATACTTAACCCAATCTAATCCTGGGCCCAACTTGGGGCTTGAATATCTCTCAATATAGAAGCCCAAATGGGGAAATAAAAATTCCCCGACAAACTAGGATCAACGCTGATCCCGACCATATTTTTCTTTTATTGGGCCGAGCCCAAATTGGGGCCCGAAAATTCAGCTCAAAGGGGCTAAGCTGATCGGGCCGAACCGGCCCGCCCCGATTTTTTTTCTTCCCACAGCTTCACCCCTGGTTCACCCAAACCGGGGGGTGGCTGGTGGCCGGCGGCCTAGGGCCGCTGCCGGCCCCCTCCCGAGCGTCGGTGGCCGCCGACGGCCGGCCCCTTCCTCTTCTCTTTCCCTTCTTTCTCTTCTTCTTCTTCCTTTTCTTCTCCTCTTTCGACGCGGCCGGGGCACGGCCGGCCACGCCGTTGGCCGGCCGGACCTCCTCGAACGCCGCCCGGCGGCCGGTGGGGCTACCGGCCGAGCCCGGGCCCGGCGAGCCGGCGGGCCTGCCACCGCCGGACCAACGCGGGGAGCCGGTTTGGCTCCCGCGGCGGGGGAGGGCCATTCGGCCCTCTCCCATTGCTTCGAGCCACGCCCGACCCGGCCGGCCACCGGCCCCGACCGGCCGGACGGCGCCGGTGCCGGCGGGGGTCGCCGACCAAGGCTCGGGCCCGGCGGGCCCGCGGGCACGCCGCGGGCTCGAACTCACGGTGAAGGGAGGGCCGGGTGGGCAGCCTCCCCCCTTCTTCCTTGCTAGCGGCACGGCCCGGCCACCCCGGCCGGCCGACCCCCCGGACGCCGCCCGGCGCCGGTGGGGGCTACCCCCAAGGGGCGGGCCCGGGCCGGCAAACGGCGGGCACGCCGCGGCTCGAACCAAGCGCGGGGAGCCCGCTTGGCTCCCGCGTCAGGGGAGGGCCTCCTGCGGCCCTCTCCCTCACTCTCACGCTCTCTCTCTCTCCCTCTCCTCGCCGGTGAAGGGGGGGGGCTTACCGGACGGCGGCGAGGTGGCGGGGACGAGCGGAGGGCGACACAGTGACAGGAGCTCGCGACGAGCAGGAAGAAGGGAGGAAGAAGACAGGGGGAGGGGCTTCAGTCCTCTCCCCTGTAATTTCTTTTCTTTTAACGAGGGGAGGGCTGAGCCCTCCCCTGCACCTCCATGTGCGTGCGCGTGGGCGCGCGCGCGCTGGCGCGCATGCAGCGCGCCGCGTGTCGCGCACCCACGCCGCTTAAATTTTAAAAAATTGCCTAACGGGAGGGGGGGTTTACAGTCAGCTTTTACCACTTGGTGATTAGTAACTTCTTTTGTTATAATGGATGTTAATCCCATAAACTTATTTGATTGATCTGGTGAGTTAATCTAGATCAAGTTGATTTGTCAGTGGATTGTATACCTAATAGGAATATGAGCTTTTTATGCAAATTATTTATTTTGATTCAAAATTGGGGCATTTAAATATGTTGTTTACTATATAACTATTTTTTTAATTACATTATTTTTTAATTGAATATACCAACTATTTAATTGAGTCCTTACATTACTTTTTTTATTTTTTATTTTTAATTACATTATTTTTTATGATATTTTTTTGCACAAATAAATAACAATATTTTTTTCTTTGGATTATTATGTATAGAATTTTATATATAAAAATTTGTGAATGATTGGTTTGTCATGCATTTACAAGAAATGCTCATTTAATTTAAACAAATATTTAATTGATAGCTTTATAAGTTAGTATACTCAATTAAAAACTTTTTACGAGTTAGTATACTTAATTAAAAAAAATTATATTCAAGTTATCGTTAACGGCCATCATATCATCTGTCAAACTATTGTTGATGGTTGTTAAAAATATACTTGATTAAAAAACTTTCATAAATTAGTATATTTAATTAGAAAAAAATATAAAACCTTAATTGAAAATCTAAAATAAATTCATGTACTCTTATTATAATTATTCATGCTTTTTATACATGATGCAGTACTAGCTTTTATGTATTGACTCATCAATTTAGTTGTTAATGATAACTCACATATTTTTGTTAATTAAACATATTGAAATGAATCACCCATGGTGCCTATACATTGCTATAATTTGTTTTCCCTTTTTTTTTTTTTTTTTTTAATTGTATTGTGCAATTGGAATGCTATTGAACAACCCAATCTATACAAATTTATCTTGTAACTGATGCTTGGGTTTGTTTTAACCAGATCTAACCTGAAAATTTTGGTAGATCGATAATAATAAATTTTAGTTTTAACTTAATCCAAGATGCAAGTAGCATAGGATTATATTTAGTTATTTCACTTTATTCAACGAGGCTTGACAGGCTTGGTTGTGTCAAAATTGATCCAGCCGGACCCGCCTGTAACCCGAACTAAAATATTAGAATTCCATTAACATGTACTCACCTGGCAATGTACCAACGCTCTGCGTTCTGTTCGGCGTAGGGTGTTGCTTGTGATGCCAACTTCCATCGGTATCAACTTTCGTGGCACAATGCGTGAACGCAACGCAGGGTGCTGGTTATGAAGCCTTTTTTTGATTCTTATGATGTCAACTTCCATTAGGATCAACTTTCGCGGCACAATGCGCGAACGCAACGCAAAGTGGTGCTTATGACGTCGACTTCCATCAGTATCAGCTTTCGCGGCACATGATAGGTTGGGGTTAGGATCATAGAAGCCTTGTTCGGAGTTCTGAGCTAAACCTGCTACTCTTCCCACTCTTCTGCGGGCAAAGGAAAGATGGCCGTGGTACTGGATGCCTTCGTCTCAAGGCTCACTGGCATGCTCATCGACCTGGGGAAGGAAGAAGTGGAAATGCTGTTGGGTGTGCCAGGCGAGATCCATAAGCTCAAGCACACATTTCGCAAGATCAGTAGAGTCCTACGTGATGCAGAGAGGAAGAGGATCGAAGACGAGGCCATAGATGACTGGCTCAAGGAGCTCAAGGATGTCATGTATGATGCCGACGACATTCTCGACCTCTGCTCGATCGAGGCTGAGAAGAGTCATGCAAATTCTGATTCCATTTCATCGGTACGCTGCCGCTTTCCTCTGCTCTCTTGTTTCCGAAAGACTGCATTTGTTCATGAGGTTGGAATTCAAATTAAAAACCTCAATCTTCGCCTGGAGAATATCAACAAGAGGAAATCCGAGTTTGACTTGCAACTCATTTCACCTGACAAGCACCAAGTGACTTCTCCCGTTCGTCCAAAGACATCTCCTGTAGTCGAATCTGATATTGTGGGGACTAAAATTGAAGAAGACACCAGGAGCTTAGTCGAGTTGCTCATGAACGAAGACAGGCGGGGGAAAGTTCTTGTGTTTGCAATCGTCGGTCTAGGAGGGATTGGCAAAACAACCCTTGCTCAGAAGATATTCAATGACCAGAAAATTATAGACGAGTTCCCAGTGAAGATGTGGGTGTGTGTGTCTCAAGAGTTTGATGTGTCTCAAGAGTTTGATGAAGTCCATCTATTAAGACAGATCATTAAAGGTGCTGGAGGAAATCATGGTGACGCTGATAGTAGAGCCCTGCTTGAACCAATGGTTCAAGGCTTGGTGAGAGGGAAAAAATTCTTGCTTGTTCTTGATGATGTTTGGACGGAACAAGTATGGGATGGCTTGCTGCGAAATGCACTGCTGAGTGGTGATGTGGGCAGTAGAGTCCTCGTCACAACCAGAAATGAAGGTGTCGCAAAACGGATGAAGACAGTACACTTCCATCCCGTTGACAAATTATCTCCAGAAGATGGCTGGTCGTTGCTTTGCAAGAAGGTGGTTTTCAGTGGCAGTGAGAGCAGCGAGATCCAAGGATTGAAGGATATCGGGATGGAAATTGTCAATAAATGTGATGGTCTCCCTCTAGCCATCGGAACAGTTGGAAGGGTTCTGTGCACAAAGAACAGAACGAGGAGAGCATGGGAGGGAGTTCTTCAAAGCACTGCATGGTCCGTGACCGGACTTCCCGAAGAAGTCAGGGGAGCACTTTACGTGAGCTACGAAGAATTACCATCCCATCTGAAGCAGTGCTTCCTTTACTGCTCATTATTTCCTGAAGATTCTATAATAGAACGAGAGCGTATCGTGCAACTTTGGATTTCTGAAGGTTTTGTGAAACCTGAAGGGGAATTGTCACTGGAGGAGTCAGGAGAATGCTACTACAATGAATTGGTAATGAGGAGTCTTTTACAGCGGGCGCCTTGGGCCTATCATCAAGACGAGTGCATAATGCACGATCTGCTGCGCTCTCTTGCGCAATTTCTAACACGAGATGAGAGCTCCATAGTTGCAGATGTTCATGAATTTGGAAGGAGGACCAGCCCAATGAAGTTGCGCCGCATCTCAGTCAAGGAGATAACAGTTCCTGATCTCTTTAAACAACAGAAGTCAGTGAGGACTCTGCTGGTGTCCGAGAACATCAGGTGTCTACTGGCTGATCTTCTTGGCAGTCATTCTTGTTTACGGGTGATAGATCTTAGTTGGTGTCAGATTACAACACTGCCAGATTCTTTGGATAGTCTCATACATCTCAGATTTCTAAATCTCTCGAGAACTGAAATAAGAGTGATTCCTGAAGCTATTGGGAACCTCAGAAATCTGCTCTTCTTGGACTGCAGCAAGTGCAATCAGTTGTCCGGTATTCCCAGTAGTCTCATGCATCTACACAAGCTGAGGTCTCTAAAAGTTTATGAGACAGCAATAAACGGCATACCAGTAGGGATGGACAGACTTCAACAGCTTGATACGCTAGAAGGGTTCAGACCGAATTGGAGCAGTGCAGAGGGATGGTGCACCTTGAAAGCACTGGGACCTCTTTCACAGCTCAGGGTTCTAAGAGTTGAGAGGATAGAGAGGGCCAGCAGTACCGAGGCAAGAGCAGCTGCACTTGTCGAGAAGTCTAAGCTTAGAGAACTTCATCTGGATTGGACGCCATTCGATTTAGATCAGATTCAGAGTGAAAATGACACCAAGAGAATCGAGGAGGTTTTCGAGGAATTACGTCCTCCACCTAGCCTAGAAATGTTATATATCAGAGGTTACGCCAGCCGTAAGTTCCCGACTTGGATGACAGTAATGGCATCTTCGACAATGCCTGCTCTACCGAACTTGAGAAATTTTGAAATGTACAATTGTGCATTCTGTGACCAGCTTCCACCTTTGGGATTGCTTCCCAATTTGGATCACGTAGAAATCAATGGCGCCTCGTCAGTTATAAACATTGGACCTGAATTCCATGGCAGCAATAGCAGTGGTGGAGGCATAACAGGAGTACATTTTTCCAACAATTCATTCCCAAAGCTTGAAAGCCTAGAGTTAATTGGACTGCCTAATTGGGTGGAATGGCGGTGGGAGAAGGGAGCACAGGGCATGCCATGTCTGAAATATTTGCAACTTTGGAGGTGCCCCAAGTTGAGGTCTCTTCCTGATGGTCTCCTATATCATGCAACTGCCCTGACAGATTTGTTTATTGCAGGTGCAGACGGTCTAAAAGCAATCAAGAACCTCCTTTCTCTCAAACAATTGAGTGTTGCGGAGAATCGGTGCCTGGAGATAGTTTCAGAACTCCCTTCCCTGAAAAGGCTTCGGATTGCCAACTGCTCGGCGCTGAGGGTGGTGGACAATGTTCATGCCTTGCAGGATATGATACTGACTGATTTCGAAATGAATTCCCTTCCGGAATTTTTATTAAAAGGTCTACACACACTGCATTTAGAGAAGCTGGATATTGGGTGCAGCATGGAACTTCTCAAGAATATTTGTCTGAGGGATGATGGTCTGGAGTGGCCTAAAATCCAGCACTTTCAGCATATTTATGTTCGCTCAGAGGATGGATCAAGTGCCTCCTATAGCAGGAATCCCTTCAGCTTCACTACAAATTTCAGAGACTCCATCACTGCCAGCTCTTAAGAGTTCTCAATTAGCATCAGAGTGTTCTCATAATGTTGTAGTCCTCTGCAGGTAAATTGCTTGCCCGAACCTATCCATTTTTCATGTCTTTAATTTCTTTTCTCTTCCAAATGACCCAACAAAACATTGAACTCAAGTCACATCTTTTCATACTTGCAACTTACAGTTTTCTGGAAGCTAGCTGAACACTTTATGGCCAACAAGATCATATGAAGCAAGTGCATCACAGCCAGGCATGCTTCAGTAGTTATAACAAATATTTCTTTCATTTTCAATAGGAGATGGTCTGTCATGGAGAATCATGTTTCTAGATTTTAAATACTATGACTTGTAATTGTTGCTCTTCTCATTTATGTTCTGACAGTGGGCAACACTTCTACAACTCAAAATGTGTTATCATTTATCTATTAATTGAAGAAGCTTGTTAATGTTGATGATATTAATCGATCGAATGGCTACCATGGAAAATAGGAAGGTTTTGAAAAATGGACAAATTCTGGATTGATGATGAAAGATTTGTGCTCTCTCTACTTGGCTCCTTTAGGTGCAGTTTGGATGCAGAGCCTTGATATGTTCATTTTGACTGTGCCAAGTCAGCAATCACCTCCGCAACATGAGGTACATTCTTATATTTATTGGCCTAATCTTGTACAAAAGATCATATTCATCAAAATTTTAAACCGAGTTACAGCCTTTCTGCATTAAAATCATCCATGTGTTTAATTGAATATGTAATATGGGACTATTCTTATAATATCAAAATTTTGATTCAACTTTCATTAACAACTAACACTAGCATGGGTTAAGACGGCTGGAGGAGTTCCTTGGACCCAGAGAGGCGACAAAACCTCCCCCACCAACGGTCCTCAAAAGTTCCCTCATTCCTTCCTCGCACTGGAGAATGTTAAAGATTTTCAACAGCTAGTAATCAACAAAAGGTCTTTTTGCTAAACGCAAAACTGAAGAAACAAAGCGTCCGATGGATGTCAGTTCTATGGACGAGTTGAGGAAACAGTTGACCATTTGTGTAGGCACACTTTGGTCACCGTTTAAAACTTTGATCCTTTCCAAGAGGATGTTCTATACTTGTGGGTTATCAGACAGTATCAAGTAGTCTTTGGAGTTCCAGTGTGCTGAGAAGCGGAGATGGGAAGAACACCATAATATTCAGCAACAAGAAACAGGTCAGGACTAGTCAGGAAACAGAAGATTATCAGTTAATAATTTTGTATTGTGTGGAGCTTTTTTTTTTTTCTTGCTTCTCTAGTTCATTTTCTTAATGAATTTTTTTAGAACTCTCAGAGACTAATCTTTTCTTTAAAAGATTATAATAAAAAAGCTTTGCTAGCTAGCGAGAGAGCTCCCAATGTAAGCCACCTCGACATTTCATTTCTTACCGAAATAGGATCAGAAAGATTTTTCTATTTCTATATAAATAAATGTGTACGCGACATTAAATTTTTCAAAAGTTTCAAAAGGCCGCATGGTAGAATCTAACAGGTCTCCTGTTTGGTAGGAGTGAATTTTCTATTCTACAACAAAATCAACATGACCGTCAACCATTAGGAGTCCATTCATAAGAACCTACTGAACAATGTTTGCTTAATATAATTTTAGTATCTGGGGGGTGGGTTAAGTAACCAGTAGTGTTCTATGAGAGTTGCGAGAGATGCCTGCTTCTGTTTCCAATTTTATGTAACGAAAGATGGCGATGATATTGGATGCCTTCATCTCAAGATCGGCTGCATTGCTGGTTGAGTTGGTGAAGGAAAAGGTGGACACGCTCTTGGCGGTGCCTGGTGAGATCAAGAAGCTAGAGAGAACACCACGCAAGATTGGTAAAGTCCTGAGGAGGAGGATTGAAGATGAGGCCCCCTTGATGACTGGCTCAAGGAGCTCAAATATGTCATGCATGATGCTGACGACATCCTCAACCTTTGCTGGATAAAGGCCGATTGGTACAGTGCCAGTTCTCTTTGCAATTCATCAGTATGTTGCCAATTCTCTCTAAGCTTTCAATAGACTGCATCTGCTCGTGGCATTGGGGTTAGAATCAGAAACCTAAATCTTAGGCTCGAGGAGATCTCCAGGAAGTCTCATTTTGATTTACAATTTACTTATCCCGACGACCGGCCTTCCACCTGAGTTGCCGAGACTTGCCAAGCCATGCCAAGCAATGCTTCGTCTCCTGCTCGCTATTCCCTGAGGACCACATAATCTGCTCTTGGTCTATTGTTTGGTCTTGGATTGCGGACAGGCTCATGAAGGCAGAAGTCTTTTTTTTTTTTTTTTTCTTTTTTTTTTGATGCAAATAGGAGGGAAACCCTCTAAGTTTATTAATATGAACAAGGGTTACAAATACATATTTACAGAGAAAACGAGTGTGGTGTAATGGAAAAGATGGAAGAAAGAGTGTCATGGGTTAGTAGACCTTGAGGCTTAACGAGAAGGGAACCCCAAGTTTGAAAGAAAGAGAACAATCTAGATATAATGGCACTTGCTGAGATAGGGCCCGAGGGGACACGAGAAGATTCATGGAATTTTCTCGAGTTGTGATCTCTCTACATTAATCAGCAAACCTAGAGAATAAGCTAGTCCCAGACAGGTCTGATGACTTTGGGAATCACTTTCAATTTTTAGGAGCTCCATATATGATGCATAAGAGATATATATCTTACGCAGGATGAAGTTTCATATGTTAGACACATAATGACATACCAATAAGAGATGTTGAATCTATTTAGGAGATACTCCACAAAACGGATATTAAGCACTGATAGGCACGCCCTTCTTTAGCAAACAATCCCTCGCCTAAAGGCGGTTTCTTAAAGCAAGCTATGCAAAGATTTTGATTTTTTCAGGTACCATCACCTTCCAAATAGTTTTGTAGAAAGACCAAGAGACTCCTCTACAATTAAGAAATTTGTAAAAGAAATTGACCAAAAAGGTACTGCTCTTTGAAGGCTGCCAAATAGAGAGGTTTTTTGGTTTGAAGGATGGATCTGGGTAAGCAGGATTGAAGATCTAGCCATTGACAGTTTTAGGCTATCGAAAGTGGTCTATGAAAGGTGATTGATCAGGACTGACTTGATCTCTTCCAACATTTGAGACAGCAATATTTGATTGGTTTCTAGCCTCAAAGAGGTTAGGAAAAAGAAGGTAGAGAGGAACATCATCAATCCATAAATCTTTTCAAAATCTAATGAGAGAGCTATCACCCAGTTTGAAAGAGATGCAATTGCAAAACCCACTCAAGTCTCGCGTAATGCCTTTCCAAAGGGAGGGAGAGGGAGACCAACGGGTTCTTTGATCTAATTGTGAATTTCTTTCTTGAGTAATAAGTATGAGAGATTAACTCTTTTCAACAACCAAAGGAGGAGGGGATGTCATTTTCCAAATCCATTTTGCTAGGAGAGTTTTATTAAAAAGGTCAACGTTCGCAACTCTCAATCCTACTTTCTTTTTAGATTTGCAAACTGATTTTCAATTGACTAAACAGTAAAAATCTTTTACTAAATTTGACCCTTTATAAAGAGAAGACCTTCTAACTTTATCAATCCTAAAGATAACCCATTTTAGTAGCTTGAAGACTGACATGTAATAGAAGAAGATCAAAGAAAGAACTGCACTTAGGAGAGTGAGTCTGCCACCATAAGATAAGCATTTTCCTTTCTAGGAGGCAAGTCTCACATGAATTTTTTCTAGAAAAGGAAGCCATGCATGAAAAGGGAGGGACTTGTCACTTAGCGGCAACCCAAGATAAGTAAAGGGAAAAAACTCTATCTTGAACAAAGAAGCAAATCTTTCGTAGTCACTTAACTTCTCTCTTTTCTTACTTTACTTGCAAAGGGCTGGTGTCTTTGCATTTTATAAATCTTATGAAACATTTTAGGAAATCTAAGTGGGATTCGCTCTTCCTCCTCTAAAATAAATATATAAATAAAATCCTAGGGAGCCTGGGAATGCAATACATTCTTTCATCCTGGCAACAGCAAATGAATTCATTGCGCTACTGCCAACAGGTTCAGATGATCAGACTAGGAAATCGTTTCTCTTCTTTATATTGTGCGTCTAGTCATTGGTCTAATGGCCTGTGGATGTGATGATTCGCATCTCCGAAACATTTTGTTTCTTTCTTTGATTAACCCTTCCCCTTTGCTCTTTCAATTATCTAATACCAGGTATTTGTTATGTTACTTAAAACACCACGCAATAAATGCTTAAAAAGTGTTCTTCCTGCTCAAAATTCCTCTTTCAAATTGCATTTGTTGTAAGTAATGTTGCCTATTTCGAGGGAAGTTCTCATAATTAAGCAGAGAAATAGAGGTTTACTAAAATAATATAACTTATAATCCTTTGTTTGGAATAACCAAAGAAACTTTAAACTATGAAAAGATGTCATAAACATAATTACCATTTTCAGAAGGAAAAAAAGACCCATATCATACATTCAAATTTAAGAACTCCTTGCAGCACAATGAAGATGCATCCTAACTTCCTAGTGGAACCACGCTAAGTGGATCAGTGGTTGCTTAAACAAGCTTTTGTAGACCCCATGGTGAAACCAGAACCACTACCACGTAACTGAGATGCAATGGTAGCCAGGAAGCATTATGTGAAGTTCTTCTTCCTTCATCAATGGTATTTACCGTATACTTCACTAACCCTAACTATCCTTTTGTTTTCATTTTCCAGTAATATGGCCATGACTTGTCACCACCACAAACCACTAATAAAACAGTTATCCAATCAAATTCTAGGCCTTCTTTTTCCAAGAAGGAGGTCTCTTAATCAACATGAAAATTTTATTGCTTAAACAAAGCAGACAGGTGGAAGCATTTAAAATGAACATCAAATCAACAAGATTCGCATTATATTGGCAATCATGGCAACAAGAAATGATCATTTTCTATCTTTTGTCTGGGTTTCCACATTTTAACTAAACACTGTTTACTACAGTTACTACTGCATTTTCTGGCACTATAAACAGGCCCTCTCCGGTCCAGACACGGACCAGAGAGGATCCCAACAGATGAGGAAATTCTAGTGAGCTGTGGTAGAGGAACACATTGTCACCAGGCAACAATTTCCCATTCCGCACAAGCAAGGAAGCAGAATGTTAGGGAGATGGGGACCCAATGCAGAAGACCTTAATATATATGAAGGAACCTGACTTGACCCAAAAGCCTAATCCACTAGGTTTTGAGGTAAACCATGTATATCAACCCTTCTCATCCTGTTTACTCAATGTAGAACCAAATCTCCCGTGACTTTCAATGCACAGAAACCCAAACTCCCATTCTGATCCCGGCCATTCCACCATGTCTATATTTGTTTCCTTTCTCTGTAGTGCAATCAGAGCTCCGCAACCATGCATATCAACCCTTCCTTCTCATGCTGTTTACTTGATGCTGAACTAAACTTCACATGACTTTCAACACAGAGAAACCCAAACTCCTGTTCTGATCCCAGTCATTCCACCATGTCTATATCTGCTTCCTTTCTCCATAGTGCCATCAGAGCTCCTCACATCACATGAGCTGATAATCAGAACAAACCCGTGAGCAAGCTGAAACCAGTCAGCCAATAGAATTATCTTAAATTTGCTTTGGTAGATTTTCTAATGTCAAATTTGATTTCCAGCTTAATTTACTATTCTATGGTTAACCTCAGTATCAAATCTGCCCCCTTTATTATTTAAAGTGAGTACACTTGGAACAAATCTTTTGCTATTAAAAGGTCTCTAAGACTCCAACAATCTGTGTTATGTGACCTCCTTAAGAAAATAAGATTTGTGATGTATTCAAGTCTCACTAGATACAATCAGAATATCATGATGAGTCCTATCATAACCCAACTATACCAAGAAAGCAGGTTTCTCGGTCACAAATTAGTTAAACATAAGCCAGTTTCAACCTGGTGTGAGGGTAGTAAACTTCACATATCTATGCAAAATATGACTCAACGATATTCTGGGAGTTAAATGAGCTCCAAGACATCCTAATCTGTGGGTTTTAAGGGAACAACTATATCTGAGAGTCTCCAAGCTAGCAGACAAAACCTCACAATCACCAACTAGACCCTGTCACAAGAATTACTTACCTATGATACCAGCAGGATAAGAAAACAAATCATAAGTGAATCAGCGACAATGAGATTACATTATCAAAAGTGAGGCAACATTCACACCTGAAACAATTAGTCCAGATCACAGTTCAGAACTACAAGAGTCTAAGCCTACAGAACAAAATCAATAATAACACAACAAAGAAACAACAGCTCTTCTCTTACCTTTTTCCAAGAGGAAAAGGACCAGAAGAAGCAACCAGCCGTGGCAAAACCCTAGATGCAAATGAATAACCTCAGGATGTTGGCGCAATCACTATACTCTTCTCCTCGGCTCCATTTGCACAGGCATGGGAGCAGCTAGACCGCACAAACTGCCATTTTGACCGCGGAACTTACCACCATTTTCATACCTATCTCCATTTTCAGAGCCGCCTTCGGAGCTCCTCTCATCGTCATTTGGCTGATGAACCCGTTCTTCTGGTTCCGGATGCTCAGCTATCCTGATTCCCGTGACTTCCTTGCCAGATCTCTCTACGTAACCTCTCTGATGACCATCATCACTGCATTTTTCAAAATATGCTGACAACGGCTCAGCGACGCCAGCAGAAGCCCTAGCTCCTCCCTCATTCTCAACAAAGCTCACTTTTTTCCCCGGCTTGGTAGATTGTAGAAGCAAGTCATCATCCTCGGGAACCCTGGCGACTCCTTCAAACCCCTCGCTTCTATTAGTGCCAATCTCTGCGATCTCCACTGCTCCGAGAGACAACTCGTGCTCCTTTACCAACACCTTGTCGACGAACTCCAATATTCTGACCAACTCGCGGCTGATCGACCGTTTCCCTTCTCGAATCATCGGATCGCCACTCTGCCACCAAATCAACGAAGGAAACCTATAAAGATTCAGGGTTCCGATCCAAAAAGAATAAAAAAAAAAAAAAAATTCCTCACCTGGATGGAATCGAGCTGGAGGAGGAGGTCCATGGCCCTCTCGGACAGGACTTTGGGATCGCGGCGGTCCGTCTGGTCGGAGAGCGAGGATCGGAGGTCGGCGGCGTGGGAATTGATGGAGGCGAGGCGTTTCAGGTAGCGCAGGGTCTGGGACCGGCGCACGAGGAAGAGCCGAAAGCGGGCCTGGATAGTCCTCGCCGCTGCATCTCGAAGAGAAGGACGAGAGGAAGAAGACGGAGGCCGAGACGCCGGCGAGGGTTGTGGATGAGGAGGAGGAGAAGAATGGGGAGCAAGGTGAGGAGAAGAGGAAGAGAGATGGGGAAGAGAGGATTCGAGGGCGGCGACGCGGCGAAGAAGGGAGTGGAGAAGAAGAGGATGAGTCTGGTGGTCATGGTGATGATCCTTTGACTGCTGATGTGCAGGCGGTGGGGGTTGTTGGGATTTGTGATAGTGATGGGAGTAGATAAGAGGAGGAGGAGGAGGAGGAGGGGATGGGGATTGGGATTGGAGGAGGAGTTGGGTGGCGAGGGCTTGGAGGAGTTGATCAGAGGTGAAGAGAGGGGGAAGAGAGGGGTTGGAGAAGGAGGAACAGCAGCCGGAACAAGAGCAACAGCAAGAGCATTGGTGGTGGTTGTAGTAGTAGCGATGAGAAGGCATCTGGGAGATGGATAGGCGGAAGGGGGAGAAAGAGAGAGACTCACTGTGGGAGAACGGGTTGATGGAGATTGGATCAGAATATTAATTGGGAAAAAGAGATGGTCTCTTTCAGACAAGGGTTTCGAGGAGCAAGCTTAGGGAGATGAGAGTTGATTTCTGTGGAGCATCTCTCTCTCTCATGCTGGTTCTGTTTGTTCCCAGACGTTTATTTTCCATTGCAATAACACTCCAAATGTAAGAACGTGAGATGGATGGCCCAGTTGATCAAATTTCTCCCTTCACAACGTTATCCCCCTTCCCATAGTGTGACATCAATCAAATATTTCTACGATGCCTTTTGATTGTATTCAGCGCAGGCTTTTGATTTGGACCATCTTCAGAATGGTGCAGGCTTAAAGATATTTTGCGATTCATATTTGAAACTTGAGCGCACTTTAAAAACATCCATTATTTTTTTTCAAACTGAGTGTTTTCTTGGTTTAGAACTCGATTTGATCATGGTATATGACCATGATGCAGATGGTAAGAGAGGAAAGTGGTTGAGCTTGACATGGAAGCATAAAAGCATGCACTTTATTGCAGTCAGATCTATAATGCATGCCTACAACCGGCAAGACGCAATTCAATACAATGGGTAAAATGTTAACGACAGAAAGTATGATGCCCCCGGGTCACAGAAAGTCGCTGAAAGTCAGCTTCAGTCTCCAATAGACAACCTTTCAAGCATCGGGAATCTATTTCCCAAGCAGCCGACGTGCTCGTTGGTTTGCTCCTTTCACTCTGAAATTTAGTTCATCAACATCATCTTGCATATGATCCAGAGCTTTCGTTTGCCTGCAATTACCAAACAAAACAATGAAATCCAATTTAGCAGAAAGTAGGGGGGAAATTCTCACTGAGATAGGATTGATGAAATAAACAATTAATGTAGCCTATGCTCAAAAAATTTATCCTTTAATGCAGAATTCAATGTCAAGTCACCTATTTTTGTTAATTTTTTCTCGAACAGAACAAAGTTTCACCAGACAAAGATCATGCTTCAATCCAAAAAAATGGCAATGCTAGGATAAGATCACACATGCTATCAATGCTATTAAGTAGCTTATTTCATAAAACATAAAATTGTGCCTCCGTGGTTACCTGAAAGGCATTTCCTGTATAAAATGGAATTCATTCGGAGTCGTCAACCATAAAATCCATGCAAACAAGGCATGCAGAAACAGGGGAAAGAACAAAGCAGGGCAATAAGATGATTTGATGACATACAAATGCTACCCATATAATAATGAGATCCAATCCTCAATATTTTCCGCATCTCTCCAGTTCAACTACTCAAGAGTTGAGAGTTTTGGGTTGATCTCACAATATAATATAAAAATGATTGGTGACTTAACAGGACAAGACCGCAGCTGAGAGGATATAAGCTCAGAATGTGATGTCATGCACGCACCAACTTGATGAAAATAAACGATGAGTATTATTGTTCTTACTGTTCAACCATACCATCATTCAAAGAAAACTTCAGGCGGTCAACATTGCCGACCTTGCCACTTTCTCTCTACCATATATATATATAGATGCCCTAGTATGAAATGGAGAAACTACTGGGATTGGCTTATGCTCAGGGTTCAAGTCATTAATGAATGAAGCATCAAACCAAAAGCAGCAGCAACAATTTCACCAAATTGAAACCCAAGTCAGGCCCAGATGACAAAAGACGCACAGGAAATAAACAGACAACTGACCTATCTATCTCAGCACCCATGTCGATAGCCATGCCCTTCAGCTCAACCAACACGTTACTCAAATCAGAAAGGGCATCATCTTGCTTGGCCTTCTCTATCTGTTGAATCAAACCAGATAATTAGATAAAGCACAATGGTCATACATATAATAGCTAATCATAATCTCCTGCTTTCTACTATCAGCATTACCTCAACTTTTTCCATTGCAGATGTGGGTTCAGAAGAAAAAGTTCGAGGATTGGACCGAGGCAAAGGATCTGATAGTCCCAATTTCTGTCTCTGCTCAATGATGTTACCCTTTCGTATAAAAGAATCATCTGTGTATAGGCTGACCTAATTAGATAACCAATATAACCAAGACATACCACCCTATCACGTTTTCAGATTTACCTCTGGTTAAAGCAGGCCCCTTTATTTTTTGATTTTTCTTTGGCTTCCAAGTCTTGGAGAAAATTCCCCCAAGACTTCCCAAAAGCTTTTCACCCTGGAAATAAAAAAGGAATGTATGAATTAGGAAGGGCATTCATTATTGGGGGGAAACCTAACTTGAATGCCTCGTATAGTATATCCTGTCTTGTTTAGCTGGAGATGGAAACTTTAACAGAAAGGCAATCCCTTCAAGTTGTGGAAAATCTAGAAACAAATTAATGACCCAACAATCAAGAAGTTTGCAAGCAAATATATTTCTAAATTCAATAATGCATAAAATTTTAATAAACATGCCGCTTTAATATTAAAGTTTGAAATAGAAAAAGCTGCACAACAAGCATCTGCATTTTAGTCCAAAAGAAAAAGAGAAAAAAAAGGGGGAAAAGCAGTCCAGGCAACGATACAGTGAACACCACATCAATAAATTAAGTTTAGATGAATTAGTCTTGAAACAGGACCTCATAATAAGATGGAATTGTATGACGTATCATATCTATAGAGTTCTAAAAATAAAGGAATGGAATATTTTTTTAGTTCCAACTAGCATCCCTACAAATGCAACTTATTCCAGCCCCTTGGGCACATAGAAAAGGCATGGACATCCCTGGAGGGGGCCTCATCCTGTTTTACTGTCTTGCAATCATTAAATTCACCAAAAGATACCAACCAATGGGAAGTATCTCTGGAGCCAATTTTAAACTTAATATCAGCAGCAATGGCAAATTCAGATAATATCAAACTACTAGACACATTGCTGCTATGTGATTAAGTTTTCTTATCCTAGAATCTGGCATTTAGGAAGAGAGGAAGCATAATCAGTCTTGGAGTGAAAAATAAAAAAATAAAAAATAAATAAAAGAAATAGCAGCTTGCTGTTTTAATAATTCTATTGCATACAGTAGAAAATATTTTGCACCTCAATTAGTATAAATAGCATCCAATGTTATGCACTCCAACTGAGAATAATTTAAGAAACAGGAAGTGCAAGACTCCTATAAAGTATAACACTATATCTTATGAATTAGTCTTTTGCCTTATTGCCAGACATGAAGGGGGAAAAAATCGTAATCCCACAAGTTTTCAAAAAAAAAGGCTCCACATCTTGCTAGATTATCAAGCTCAGATAGACCTACATTCAACATAAAACAGCATCAAGTAAAGAAAGCGTACCCTACTAAGGTCATGATCAATGTCTGCAGCAGTTAGATGAGTCCGAGTAATTTGCTGGCCCTGATGATTCAGGGTGACAAGAGTCTGCGAAGCACCTTCTCTCATATCTTCAGCAATCTTCAAACAGCCATTTAGCTTCTGTGTGGTCTCCTCAGCCTTATATACAGCATAATTTTCTAGCTCTTGCACGGACTGGTTTTCGAAACCCCCCGAGTCACGGAAGTCATTCTTGTATTTGTTTCTTGCTGAAAAGACTGAATATGATGATGATGAAGTACCTCTTCCTTCATCTTCATTGTAACCAAATTGGGAACTTTTCTTATTTGCATTGCTAATCACAGGAGCTGAGGAAGCTCTTGGATTCTTGCGATTCAAGTCAGATTCCAAATCAGAATCAAAAGGATTGTAATCCGAAAACCCAGTATTGGTAGAATGTTGCTTAGAGGCCTTAGACACAGGTGTCTTCATTGTGCTAATTTTAGACATGTCAACAGCAATACTTGCTGAAAATGCTGACAGATATATCAATAAAAGCAGTAAACAAACAGCGAAACTCAATCAGCACAGAAATCTGTTGATGTTATTCCTGTCAGCACAAGAAAATCCTGTTAGTGTAGAACTTCGATGCTATTGGATCTAACATTGGAAAAAAAAAAAATGTTACTTAAACAACACAAACACTCTATAGGACCAAATTATAGAGGTTTTAGTTTCATATTCATCTCGTTCAGGCACTTCTTTTGACTTTTTTTAAATACTGACATGGTACTTTTTTCGTCACAAAGGATTTATTTCGTCAACCCCAATTAGTTTGGGATCAAGGCTTAATTATTGCTGTTGTTGCTATTGTAATACAACCTACATAGTGCAAGTGAGAAAAAAATAAAATAAAATAACAAATGCTTTAATTAAGTAAAAAGATCAAAGTGATGGAAAAGAAAGAACAACGGCAGGTTAAAAACAAAGCAGAAAACAATATGATACAGCTCAACAATTGATAAAATAGAGGGGCCAAACAGGGAATAAGTAACAACATCGGGTATTACAGAGGAGTATTGGGAAGCCATGGTTTTGAAATAAGAAAATTGACAGGCAGATCAGAGATTAGAAAAATATTGTTAATCAACTTCAGAATTAATTGATTTAATGTGTACATCCTAGACGGAAAATCCAGGAAATTATAAAGTGATATTTAAAAACATAATCAAAGGGATCAAAAGTATATTCAGAAACATCAGTGACCACACTATAAGGAGATAGCAACAGAAAATCAGAAGCATATTAACAAGTTAATTGGAGCAGCCATATCAGCAGTACATATGTTCAAAACCAAAGAGTAGCAATTCCACCAAAATATAGCAACAAAAAAGGTTGAAAATTAAAAGTAACAACAAAACATATAAATGAATGAGCAATTGAAATGAACATCCAACCATTCGATATTAAATAGATATTAATCAAGAGAGAATTGCAGTAGAAATCCAACATCAGACAATTTTTAGAAAACAAAAATCCTTCAAAATGTAAGCAATAGTAGTTGCCTTGGTTCAAGCTTTCAACTTGCTGTAAACTATCAGTGACCAAAATTTATAAATCCAAATCAAGAAGTTACTAAGATCAAAAGCCTGTACAAAATTAGATACCATACTCTCTCTCTCTCTGTCTCTCTATCTCTCGCTCGATGAGGAGAGAGACGAGAGCAGACTAAACCCTACATCGGGGAATTTTGAAACAAAAGTAGTTGGATAGGTAATAAAAGAACCATGATTCGGATAAAACCCTATTCAGCACACAAAAAATTTTCTTTGGGAAAAAAAACAAAGGGTAAACTAAAACATCACCATCAGAGCAACAAAAAAAAAAAAGTAAAAATCCTAAGAATCGAAAAAGGGATGGCAATCAGAACCCAGAAACTGAAACCAGAACCCACGGAATCGGAATCAACGTGGGACGATTCCAAAAGAAATAAAACCCACAGAAAAGAAATCAAATCTTCCCATTTCCGCAGCAAAAAAAAAAAAAAAGTTGAAGGGAAGAAAACAAAAAGAAAAAATTGTAAACGCTCAAACAAAATACTTATGAACCCGATCAAAATAGAACCGAATGGAACCACTTCCTCTTCTCGATCTCTTCAAACAGTATTTTAAACGCCCTGATTCAGAACAGAGATCAAAAACCCCTACTGAACCAAAAAAAAATCGGAGCAATCAAATTTAAGATTTCTAAAGAAAGAAAAGTACCTCGAAAAAAAAAGAACAAGACCAGAGGAATCGGGTTCGAAGCACCACGGCAAGTTCAAGAAACGATGGAGGAGGAGGAGGAGAAGATTAAAAGGACGAGAATTCTCTCATCTCCCACGCGGCGACTGCGAGTGGAAGAGGGGGAAAGCGGTAAGAATGCGAGGACGAGGCCTTGGTCCAAACCAATTTAGAACTATTATTATTTATATATATAGATATTTTTTTTGTCATTTCATTTATTTTTTAAAAATGATTTGGACGGCTCGGATCTCCTCTCCTATCCCCACTCTGCGAGCCGGCGCTGGAAAATTAGACCGTTGGACTGCGTCTCCTCTTTCCGTCGCAGCCGTCCGGCTTCGCATGCATCCCGCGCCGGTAATTGGGTTCATCTGGGACGCACGGATCAAACGGTTGTAGTTGATTTAAATCAAGAAATAAGGATTTCTAGCTTGATCTTAAAGTACCGTGGCGTTTTTTAATAATACGCGTGGACTTTGATTTGGTTTGGCTGGGATTTCTAGATGATTTGAAGAAGTCTTGAATGGACGCCTGCCAGAAATCACGGCCGAGGGAAGACTTGGTTACGGTGACGTCCACACCATCTCCCGCGCGCGCTGGTGGATAGGCCGGTTGGAATTTGGAAAATTGGAAGCTACGGCGAACTTTACTTTACATCCATCTGACGTTGAAGGGGATGGAAGAAAATTGGCCGCCGGAGATACAATGGGGAAGATGATGATCCGGTCTAAGTAAATCTCTCTTTTTTAAACCTTAAGCATCGGTATTAGTGTTGGTTTTTGTAGTTTAGATAACAGTCTATTGTATATATGTTTAGAATAGAGACTTCCGAAGATGTTAAATGGATGTACTTATTGATGCGTTTAGTTAATATTAAAATTGATTTCTTAATAATAAAAATTTCTACCCCGCCATCTTTAAAGTTATTGCTTAATTTGCAGCAAAAGTTTGACTTATATTAAAATTTTTAATTTATTATAATTTATTACGTTGCCTTATTACTTTTTTTAAAAAAATTGCACTCCATTAATTGGTCAGGTTATATATTAGTTAATGCTACATTGCATCAAGATACATTGGCATTAGGAATAGGACGGTAAAGAAAGCAATAGATTTTTCAATATAAACGTTTCCTTTTTTTTTTTTTTTTTGTGGGAGGCTAGGATTTAGAACTCTTTAAATTAAATCTTATGCTCTCTAATTTTTTTTTTTATATTTATACCCTTGCAAATATAGCTAGTTGCATGTTTATTCTTTAAAAAATATACATGCATGCACATCTACGTGTATGTGTGCACCAATCATCTTGTTTTTGAATAGATGGTCCTCCTATTAAATTTTTCACTAATAATGACAATAAATTACTACTCTAATATTAAAAATTAAGATTTTGCTATGATACTTTTTTATTTTTTAAATATATAAAAATATTAATTATCTGATTTTATTTTTAACAGATACAAATACATTATTAGCAATTGGTTCTACCCAATTATGTGCATGATCGGTGCGGTAAAAAAATTGAATATGATAAGATGATGTAGTAAAAAATTCAAGTACTATAGTGTATACAATGCAGTTAGGTTTAACAAGGACATAGAGCTGTCATGATCCAAATTAGAAGATCATGATCCGCACGAGAACCAAAATGAGTAGGGCTCGTCTCAACCCACGTAAGCCTCAAATAGCTTAATTGATTAAGCAGGTAATATCAACTTAAAAAACTTTTATTCATAACACATATTTCTAAGAAGAAAGTCTCCATCAATATACACATATACATATTTATAACAACTACAACTCATAAATACTTATGAGATCTATCTACGTGGTAACTGTAGAGCTTCACGCACAGTATATGTGTAATATACAGAAGAAATATTTTTTGCTTAGCTAGTATAACCTAGAGGATACGAGATATAGAGCTCAGCATTAACAAGGACAAGACCTTCAAAGGGATGCAATTATCAACCTGATCAAAGGTCGATTGTAGGAAAAAAAAACATTGTAAGAAGTAAGATCATACTTAGTGGATAGATAATAATAGATATATCATAAGATGATAAGTAAAGTGTAGCATCAATTAATTAATTTATACGTATACAACTAATAAGGCATTGAAATATAAGATTTCTTGAATTATAAATAGTAACATATCATGTTTTAAGAGTTGCCTATGATACTGTCTCAAAGATTTAATAATAATACTTAAAATCATTAATTTGTAAGAAGTACATACCATATGTATTTGGTAAAATATTAAAGCATATAATTATCAATTTATAACAATAACGCATCATTCTCTAAAGGAGTTCCGAGTAACTAGCTCAAGAATTCAATAGTATCAGAATTTAAAAGTAATTAAATTATTAGTACACATCACACATATAAGGATGCACATACACATACAGATATGATCAGAGTACTGGATATTAGACAAAAGTTATCTGAGGCCACTAAAAACAGATGGCTTAAAAGCTTAAGTAGATGACCTGAAGTCCCAAAAAGAGAGCTGCTAGCAGCCAAATTAGAGTAGATCACATGTATGACCCTCATATGAGGCTAATATTAAGCTACTAGCGAAGGTGTTCAGAAACTGATTCATTATGCACGTATCATATCACAATGCAGAAAGCACCCATCAATTTATATAAACATAATTCTTATTTAAAGATTACTTTCATGCATCAAATCATATCATAAATAAACGATAAAAGATATCAGAAACATACCGAGGTAAATATTTTTTTTATTGCTTCACAAAAAATTTATTGTATAAGTCAACTAATTATGCTATAAAGGTTATTATTTGCTCATAAATAATCAAAATTATGAATCATCTCATAAGAAATTTATTAAATAAATAAATTTAATATACTATATGAGTCATTATTTATTCACTCTCAATAATCAGAAGTTCCAACAAAACCTAAGTTGCATTAATTAGCTTAAATTTCAAGTGAAAATGGATGATGGTAGAACCTTTTAAGGTTAGAAAAAGGCTCATTGAGCAACTGATTTAGGAGCATAAATATGGAGCGTGGAAGAGAAATACTAGTAAATGATAATTAAAAAGAAAAATGAGGAGATTTAAGAAAAGAAACGGCACTTGATATTCTTAAGGATGAAGAAAATATTAAGTGTTTGTGAACTGTTATTATTCCCCATACCCTGGGATGAATTTTGCTTTCCTCATCGCGAAAGTCTGATGGTCTCCTGAAGCTCTCTCTATGTTTCCGAGGGTTTATCCGGACTTCGTGGCCCCCAAGCAACCCATGCCATTCGCCCCGTTCCAGAAGGCTCCCTCGTACGGATACGTGCAAGGATGAGAACAGCTTGCACGGTACGCCATGCCTTAACACCTGATGCACGTCACCCTCACGTAGGAATTCGGTAGATTTCCGCATCCCTACGGAATGCAAACGCCATGTCCTTGCTATGGACTTGTTTGGGCTCACCGAATAATCCCCAAGGACTTGTTTGGGCTCACCGAATAATCCGCACGGTGGAATTCTTTTTGTTGGATCCAGTTTGGCTGACATGTTCATGGTACTTATTCTTTGCCCTCGTTTCTTTTCTTTCTTTCTTCTTTGTTTTTTTTTTTTTTTTGTCTACCTAAAATTTTTTTTATGAAAATAAAAAAAAAATATCATTCATTTAAATTCAATATAAATATTAAAAAATTTTAATTTCTTTATATATAAAAAATAACTTTTTTTTGGAAAATAAATTTTAAAAATTTTAGAAAAAAATGTATTGATTAATAGCAAGTTAGGATACTTTCACTCATGATAAAAATTTAAAAAAAAATAATAGTTTAGAAATGATAAGAAAATAAAATTTGAAAAAAAAATTTAATGAATTGTAATTTATAAGGTTTCAATCAATACTTGATCAAATTTTTTAAGTTTCTAGATTTAGGCGAAAATCATAATAAATAATCAACTTTATATGAACTTATACAAACTTGATCCAAAATTTACTTTCATAGTGCAATTAAATTTATTATAATATTTTAAGATTAAGCCATCTTTATAGAGTATAAATCGTGACACGCTATTGGACCAAAGGCTAGGGTGTGAATAGGAGCGGTGACAATAGCAACAGTGGTGATGGACACTCCCTTCTCTAGCATGCAATGGTGGTGAGGTGTAGCAAGGACATGAGGTGATGGCAACGACAATAGTGGTGACGGAAAGAAGAGAAAGGTGATTTCGATTGATGGGGTGGAGCTGCTAGAGAGGTGGATTAAGGGGCCAATAGAAAAGAGGAGGGCATTGTTGATTGCAATGGAGGATCTGCCTCCACTATGATGGGGCTATCAAGATCGCTCTTGTGGAGTCTACCATGATGGGGCCATGATGTGGTGATGAAACAAAGGAAATGGAGGAGTAGAGTACCTACGCTTCACAAGCACTATGATGCTTTTGTGGAGGTTGCTATTGTGGTGGGATGGTGGAGGACACAATAACTCTAGAAGAGGCAAAGAAGACAATGGCTCTGTTGTTGAGAGGAGAGGGCGGCCTTAGAATGGATGCAATGATTCTAATGTTGAGAGAAGGGGGCAGCCTTAAAGCATAAAAAATAATCAATGTTCCTACTAGTGACTGATTTAATTGGTTATGGGAGTTAAAATGACTAAAAGATTCTTTTTTATATCAATAAGTCTTATTGAATGTTTTTTTAAAAAAATAATGGAGCATCAGAGCAAATTCTAAAAAATTATATAAAAATACAACTCTTTTCAATAAAACTAAATGTTAATTTTTGCAAGAATATTAATATAAAAGGATAAAATTTTAAATAAAACTCATAATGATTATGTTTTAATATTGTTAGCCAAAAATCTAATAGGATGGGTATTTATGTATGAGTATGATGGATTAAAGGATGCGTATGAAGTTAATAATTTTTTAGAATAAATAAGCTATACTTGTAAGGATACACAAATATACATACTAACAAAATATACCTTTTTTAAAAAACTAAACTTGATTTTTCATATCACACCTCATCTATTGGATTAGGACTCATTGCGATACTTGTTTTCCCTCCAAAGCTTGCTCATACATACATACATATATATACATACATACAAATAGCAGCAGTCGCAGCAGTAATAATAACAACAACAAAATTTTAGTCCCAAACTAATTAGGATCAACTATATAAATCTTTTTTTTTTTATTCTATCAATTTAGAGTCATATTTCCCATAAGATGCAATGATTCTCAATCACTTCCTTTCATATAATTGTCGATCTATTTCAATCACTTATTCAGATGCATCCCTAAGTTTACAATACAAATGTCTAAATCATTTAAATCTTCCTTCCCTCAGTTTATCTTCAATTAATGCAATCTATACCTTTCTGTGAATGACTTTATTTTTTTTATTCCAACTTTTCTTATATTACCACATATTCATCTCAATATTCTTATTTCTATCATATTCATCCTGTGTATATATAATTTTCTAACTACCTAATGTTTTATACTATAAGTATAATTGATCTTATAATTATCCTATAAGATTTTCTTTTTAACTTAACAAGTATTTTACAATCACATAATATTTCAGTTGTTTTTTCTTTTTTTCATCTAACTTATCATATAGATAATATCATCCTTAATTTCTTATTTTTTATGAATAATTAATCATAAATATCAAAAATAATTATTTTTAAAAATTTCATTATTCTCTACATTAATATTTATTTTTAATTATACTAAAACTATATTTTGTCTTTATCCAACTTAATCTAAAATCTTTAAATTCTGATATATTTTTCTATAACTCCAACTTATAATTAATACTCCCCAACAAAAAAAAAAAAAAAAAAAAAATCTACAAATAAGTCCTCTAGTGCATATCTTTTTTTTTTAAATCATAAACATAGTTTTCTAATAGTTAAAAATAAGTCATGCCGTGCATGTGTGTCCAGTAGGTGAAATTCTTACTGTTTTTGAGCCAGTTATAACATATATTTGCCATATGTGTCCTAGATTTTATACGTAGTTACATAACCAACTTTATGTAAATAATTCTGATGATTGTGTATTCTCTTCTTAAAGCAATTTTAAGTTACTTGCATCCCAATTTGCATCATTTGACTACTCTATGATGGAGCACAACAACATTCAACAGAGAACAAAGAAATGGATTAACAAAAATTTCATGAGAGTGAGGTTGAGGATGATGGAAACAAAATTGTATCACTTGCTTCAGGCCTATTCAGTATTATTTTTATTTTTATCTTTTTATTTTTTAAATGAAGTAGTGCCCAGAGATTGATATTGGACATTGTATTTGTATGAAACTTTTATCATTTCCTGTTTTTACTTTTGACTCTCTCTTCTTTTTTTTCTTTTCTTTTTTTTATTTTCCCTGTACGAAAAAGGCAATATGTCTTTACCACCAAAAGCCTTAAAAATTTTATAAAAAAATTTAAAAATAAAATATTTTCATTATATGTATATGTTTACTCACGTTTGATTTCTTTTATTATACTTTCAAAAAAGAAATAAAAAGAAAAAGCAATGCCAAATGAGCCTTGTGCATTCTAATTCATTTTTCATCACTCTACTTGAATGATAAGGCAAGAAAACCTATCTCAGGAATTTAGAATAATGAAGTTAATGAAACATAAGGCAGGATTTAATCCTAATATTTAGAAAATAATATAAAAGACTCGCAAAGAAAATTAAACGAATTTGCTCTTAATGCAGGCTAGTTTTTTTTTAAAAAAAATCATTAAGTTTAAAAGTTTCTATAAATATTCAACATAAGTCTAAAAAGGAAATTTTAAAAGATAAAAAATATTCTAATATAATATGTATGTATGAAATGTGGTTCACCTTTAAATATATAATTTCTTCGAAAGATAACGACATATAATGCTTAAATAATATATGAAAGGTTTGAAAATTACGGCAAACACTGCAAGATCTACGGGATGTATGGTTTTGATTACCTGCATATTTGAAGAGAAGGATAAATAAAAGATAAATCTTAAAAAATTCATTCCTCTTTTCATTATCATTACAGCGGCATCATTTTTATTTTTTTTAAATTATATAAAAATAAAAAGAAGAAGAAGACATATGGTAGCAAATTAAAATATAATTAGAGTAAAGACTTTACTTTAGATATATAGATCTGCCATAATTTTATTCTTCTATTTTAAAGGCCGACATTTTAGTAGAACTTGACAACACGTGAACGCACGAGAGGTTGGATGCTTGCATAAATTCATGCATTCACTCTCAAAAATTAATGGGCACCGGCGTTTGCGATCAAAAAAGAAGAGACGCTGGGATACTCTCGGGAGGGGTGAAGGATGCGCACCTCCTGAATTTCCACCATATTTCTCTCTGTTAGCGTTAAAATCATTACGAGAAAAAGATTTATTAACGACCCTTTTTAGTTGAAATCGAAATCGCTCGGTTCTCTTCTGCCCCTTTGATTCACACAGAAATCAAAATCGAAATATAATTTCTAAATCCTCCTAATAATTATATATTATACAATACATATAATGTATAATAAATAATATATATAATTTATAATATAATATATAATATAAGGAGAAATTACAAAAACATCTCCTCAAGTTTGATTGATTATACATTAACCTGAAAGGAAAAAAAAAAAAAAAAAAACGAAGATCCGAAACTTTGTTAGTACACAGATTCTATTCATCCATGTATCCTTGAACAATGTTAAGTTACTGAGCAAAAGGCTACATTCATCTTTATAAAATTGCTTTTGTCTGAAGGAATTCGAAAGGTATTCTTGACATTATTTAAAAAATTTACTACTATATGATCATCATATGCTAATGCCTTGTAATAAGAATGAAAAAAAAGGATCTTTATTTATCAAAATTATTATAAGTTCTAATGTCTTCGATTTTTTTCCTTTTGGGCTTAACATACAAATTGACCAAACTTGAGAATCTTGCTGTAATTTCCTCTAATTATTAACGCAATATAAAATGTATTATATGTAATATAATAATAGTAGTATTATTATATAATATTATTATTGCCTTTCCTCCATGAGAACACCATTGATGAATTCACAAGCTCTGTTCATTACTGGGAGCCATTACTGAGATCACATTATTGACCCTCTGTATGGAAGCTTCATCATGATGTATGCCGCATGAATGATCTGATCGGTTAGTTGCATGACATCACACTCTGGTGAAAACCTTGAGACAGCGTTTGTAGACAGAGTGGAATACGGCAACCTAGCATTCAATGAAGTGGAACCGTCTCATTGTCACCTTCGCAAATAAGTAGACAGATAAATGCATCTTGTTGTCTGACACAAGCCAAATGAAAATTATCATATAAATTTACTCTAAGTGAAGTACCACATGCTCCTTACCACCATGTTACTCGCCTTGCCATGCACTGTGAATTCAGCACAATGAGCATGGTTATGCAGAGAAGTTCCTCACCAAAATTCAAGGGAGAACACTAGATGATGAGGAAGCTGGATCTAACAGAACTTTTAAGTTGCTGTTTGTCTGATCTTTCTTTTTTCATCATACAATATGATAAGATGATGAGAAGATTAAGAGAAATAACATGACCTTCTTCAACCACAATTATTTGGGAGGTAGAGACCACAAATTTCTGATCTTGCTAGTGCTAGACATAAATGGATGGCTCATAATCCTAAAAGCCTGTTTCACTTCCCAGCACTGAAGATATTCTCTATAATTATGGTGGCACTTCTAACCTTGCTCCAGAATTTATTTTATGTATCAAAGTAGTTCAGAAGACATCTTTTTCTGATTACCATATGGTGAGTTATTATCAAGTAATACATCAAAAACATCACTAAATGTTTAAAGCATACTTCCAGTAGAGCTGCAATATGACCAAATTTCTTTCAACAAATAAAGTTCAACTTAGCTTAACCAAAAAAAGTCTTGTTAGATTCTTTTGTGTCTAAATACCGTTCTGCTTGTCTTCAAGCTAATTGCAAGCAGTTCCTGAACTTCATAAAAGGGTCCAACTTTTTTTTTCCTTGAACATCAGTAGCAATTACAATGGTCAACTCTAAGTAGCTAATCTTCATCTGTGCCTCCAGAATCAAAATTCAAATTCTTCCAGAAGTGAATCAATTATAAAACTTCCACAATCTCATGTGCAACTTGTTGGCTGCATCTCTGCACTTTGGAGCAGCTATTCTGTCAGGCTTTCACTTCAAGCTGCATGTTGTCTGCTTTCCACTGGGATTCCATTGTGGTAATTGATACGACTCTTGAGTTTCTCTATGCACAGAGCAGCAGTTTACAACTCTTCTTTTTTATATTCTCTGTCTCAAAATATAGCATTTAGAATTAGATTGCACAAGTTCCTCACTTTGTGGTCATATAGTTTCTGGCTTTTGCAAGCTTCAGTTCAAGGCTAAATTTAACTAATACTGCAAGTACCATGGAATGGAAGTTCTATTACATTGCAATTGCCCAAAGAGACTAGATTACCAGATCAACAAAAGATAATGCCAAGTTCTTCCAGACATGAATAGAATTTTATAGGAATCAATGACAACTTTTGAGAGGGTGCATTTATGTGACTTGGTAAATTGCATGCTGCATCCTAGAATATCATCTATTTCTGGGATATAGTTTGGTGATTCCATTTCCAGTTCTTCATTGTGCTTCTTGTCATGAAGGCAGGCTTCCGACAACAGATTTGCGATTAACCTAGCAGTTCTTAAGAAGTATCTCAAGTTTACCATTAAAGAAATAATCAATTACAAGATAGGACAGAATACTTCAGCAATTTTAAGGGATCACAAGAAAACATTAGGTATGAAAAAAGAGATATCCTATGTATCCAAGAGATTATTTGTTTAAGAAATACACTAATGAAGAGAAAACTAGTCATCACATCACCTGATTCAGCACATTTTTTTGGGGCATTTCTAGCAATAGTAAATCCCTTAGCATATGTTCTTCCTTCCTCATTTAAATTCATGAAAAGGAAATTATCTCATATTGTATATCAAACTGCCTTATCTAATAAATAGATAATATATGCGCATGGTGCACCCAGAATTGAACTAAAAAATGTGCTGTTAAGAAGAAGATCCCTAAGTGTTAGGAGCCTGACTGCGTACATGAACAGCACAATATGAAACTAAGAGATTGCCAGGCATGATTAGTTTGACCAACTAGGTTCTATTGCAAAAAGAGTGTGACATTGATGAAGACAATACAAACAAAGCTATTATATTTATATAACACGCATAGGGCTAAAATAGATGTGATATACTAAAGGGCTTTACACCGCACTTAAATTACTTCTACTAGAGAGCTTTATACAGCACTAAAATTACTTAATTGTTTTTATATCAATATAGTCTTCTTTTTTTAGTAATTGCATGAGTGCATTAAATTCACAAGCATGAGCCAATGTGCTTGCAATTATATAGGAGGTGGCTCTCACGCGTTGTGTGACTATTGCTATTTGCTAATGGTGTAAACATAGAAATGAGGACGCAAAACATGCTATTGATCACTCTCATGCTCTTGTTTGTAATGGCACTTAAATTGACAGTTTATGGAATAGACCATTTAAGCCTCCCTCCTGCTCTTATCCACTTCTGTTTCTGGCTTCTAAGGATGTCAAACATGCAGACAAGCATCCTTGCAAGCCAAGCATGCGTTTTTAATATTGTTCACACCGTGGGATTGCTAATCAAGATTAAGTATTGAATCAAGTTTGTTTGGAAAATGAAGTTGGGGCAAACTAGTGTAAGCTCAAGAAAATATAATACACACATACAAATATGAACATGAAGATAATATTCCATACAAATTAGTGAGGTAGATTGAGCAGTAAAGCCATTTATGTTTCTTCATTTCAGCTTGTACTTTTTGAATTATTGCTCTGAGATGTTACCACATTCATTTTCTTTCATATGTTCTGCAGAACATGGGTTATGTGGTTTCAAGCTTTAATACTTAGAACCATAAGGGCCAACTTGAACTTCAGACCAGCTAAAACAAATATTCAAGCTACGCAACAAACTCCATCAAGCAGATATTGAACCTAGCCGAGATTTGTAAAGCTTGGCTTGGCTTGGTTTATTTGATCTACCAATATGCCTATAAGGATTAAGACACTTTTGTATAACTCAAGTATGAGGCCTATAACCATATAGGAGTCAAATTGTTGGGCAAGAGGATGGCTTCAGAACATGATAAATTTGTAGAGACAAGAATTTAATGAAGATGTATGATATAACCAGCATCAAAGTGTGGAAGCTGCACCAAAGTGATATCAAGGATGATTGTGATGTTAAATACATTAACAGTTCAAAGCCCCCAAGTCCTAGTAAGAGGAAGAATTCAAATTTGCCTAGAAGAATAAAAAACAAGGAGACGGTGACCAACTATAACCTGGAAGGATATTCAAAAAGAGAACTTGGAAGATTATTTAGTTGTTTAGGATATATGCTTATTTAAATCAATAGTGAACAAAGATATATAAATCCAGTCCAAAATGACTTGGACAAAAAGCTCACATTTTAAGCTAATGGGGAAACTTTTGACCGTTCTCGATTCTTAAGCCTGACATGGGGGCAAGAAAGGAAAAGGAAGGATTATATTTTTTTAATATTCTGCAATATGATTCTGACAAATAATATCATGGAATTTTAATCATTAAACTCCATCAGAGGATACCAGTAGTCCATAGTGCTGAACTTCATGAGCTCCTAATCTCATGCAATACTGATTCCACATCTCTCTTCTGATTATTCCCTAACCATTCTTCTTCCCGCATAACATTTTTTGTTTACATTTTATAAGTGAAGGATTTGATTATTATCGCCAAACATATCATGCACAATAAGTTTGAATGGAAAGAACATCTCGGGATCCATGCTCAATGATCTTTAATGAAGATTGAAGGATCAAGTCGTACCTCCTTACACTGAGTTACACATTTCTTTTTCCTATCTGTACGAGTTACTCCACATCCATACATAGTATGGATCCCACATGCAATACTGATTCCGCATGTAAGTACCCGACATCTTTAGAGCAATATGAAAGATGAATGCTAAGAAACAGAGAGTAATACTAGAGAATCAACCAAGTCTAAATTCAACCCAAGTTTCAAGCAATTAGAATTTAAATTTAGGCAAGCAATTAGAACTCAAGCAGACCAATGGAAAGAAGAGAATCTTGCATATGAACTAACATGGAAGATCTCATTCAATGACTTGCAACTCAGTCAAATTAGCTTAATATTCTTAAACTTGACCAAAGACTGATACGTAGCAGTTCATATGTACAGGCTTTTAATTGCACATAACATCAAAAGACTATTTTCAAAGCATACATGAGCTGTGAAGCTTGACTCAAGCAAGACATCAGATAAAAACAAGAAACAAATATATGGAACAGAAGAAATATCAATCACATAGCATCATCCAGAATGCGTCAGTTAACATTCCGTCATCTCATCTCAAAGAAGACCTGTGTATGCCCAATAGAGCCATAAAAGACAGAGTCATTCACTAAAAGCCACTAAGCCTAAATACTGCACATGATTGTCCTGTCATGCAATTGATGAGAAACTAATGTCTATAAGAAGGGGGAAAAAATCTCCTTGTTTGACGTAAGCTAACAAATATCCATTTTTACCTTGTTAAACTACATATAAATGCAATAGATTTTCTATTGCACCTAAAATACGTTGATCTAAGAACTATATGCCATGGATTGCTGGAGTTCAGAGCTCTGCCAGCAACTACAGGGCAACCCTCATCACCCTACAACAACAACAGATACCAGTCTAGATATCTAGATATAACGCCAATGGTCAGGATATATTGCAAGCCTTTTCAACAAGATGGCAACTTTAGCACACAAATGAGAAGAACATTCAATATATCTAAACATAATTCAAGAAAAATAAACACCAAAGACCATTTAGGAACAATAAAAGACCCACCTTCCGAGAAGCCCGGAAGCCATGTGAATCGCTGCAGAGCTTCAGAAAAGAAATCCCGATATAATGGTACAGAAATTAATGTGACCTAGATAGCTATGCCAGAGGGATTTCCATATGGGAACCCAAATATAGCATGGATTGACTCGGACATAGGAAAGGTTTGGGGCAGAGATTTGCCATCGATGAGAAGAATTCATCAGAACCGACAGAGGGCACCGGCGAGACGTTGAGATTGGCGAGATCGTTTTGGGGATTGGGGATCGGAAACAGGAATCTGGGAACAGGGAGTGTACGAGAGCGAGACTACGAAGAGGGCATTGTAGTGACAGGCACCAAGAAACACAAAGTCAAGGCTTGCTATGAAAAATAAAAATGAAAAAAAAATATCAACTTTTCTCAGTGATTATTTTGTACAAAGTTTATCATGGTACGTCAAATAAATTAAAAAAATTAGGAATGAAGTGAATAATATTTGCATAAAATTTTTAATTTGCTTAATTTTATTCTAAATCTACTTCATAATTTTTGATTTAATGGTTCAAATTTTTTCTCACATACTTTCAATTTTACATGAATGATATCGTAAATAATAAAAAATTTGAAAATATAAGAGTAACAAACGAACGCATTGAACTAAGGCCTTTAAAATAAGATTAAAGTTTAATTTAAAAATATTAAAAGAGCATAATAGTTAAATTCAATAATTTATATATTTTTAATGAATACTTTATGGCTTGTCATTAAAAATTTTTTTAGTTGAAGCATGTTAAAAATTTATATTGATCCTAATTTTTTATTTATATCTATTTCACAAGATTTTCATTGAAATATATTTTTAATATATAGAAATTTGTTGAAAAATGCTTTACAATGCCTCTTGTGCAAACATAAAAAGCTCATCAAATCCATAAATGTTGATTTGATAATTTGACAATAAATTAATCTCATATTTGATAACAAATTTTGTGACTAGAATCAATATTTTAATGCTAAAAGGCTAGAAAAATGGTCATGTGCATGTAACAAGAGCCACATATTATTTTGTTCTATCCTATCCTTGTGTGTCGGATTGAAGCTCCATAAATGATTGTACAATGATCAAGAAGGTATGCAACCACTCCAATTCATTTTATATCAAAAGAGGATTTTAAAAAAGCTTATAGACATTTATGAGATACAAAAGCCTATTCTTTTCATTTATGTGCATATTTGCTCATCCAGGATATTTGTGCTGTAAATCAGCTTAGTTTGCCTTCATAGAAGGTATCTTTTTCATTTTTTTTCTTTTTTTTAAAAAAATATATATAATAAAGATGGAGCTAGAGAAGATTCAGATTAGGATCCCATATTCTAACAGTAAGAATTATTGAATATTATTTGACTTGTGAAAAGATAGAAAGGATAAAAGAGAGTCAATGAAGGCACTAGTTTGAATACTTTAATAATAATAATAATAATAAAATTTTAATTTTAAATTAGTTAGAATGAACTAATATATATATATATATATATATATATTCATTCAACTTGATTCTATGCCATATTGGTTTGAATGCTGTGCCTGATCATATTAGATATTTAGAATGCTAGAAAATTTAATATCCTTCCAGAAATTTTGAAGAATACGCTGGAGAGGGCAGAGAAAATGTTGCAAAATTACTTGGCGATGCATCAAATCCCAAACCTCTGTGAAGTCACAGGCATCCTGACTCTATTTAGTGCAGAAAGCTGTCTCTCACAGGCATCATGACTCCATTTAGTACAGAAAGCTGTCTCCATGTATGCCTAAACGACAGCACCAATAATAGATTTTGCTGCACAAAACTGGCCATTAGGTGAAGGCATCATTTCAGAGCATTTAAACACCCTCCTAGATCATTTGGTGCCACTTCACTATGCATTGCGATCTGAAAAGCTACTGCTAAACCACTCATTTAAGTAAACTGACAGGCAGATCCCACAATGAAGCAACACCAATGTGATAATTGACAAGCATAAGTTAGTGGCCAATCCAAGAGAGAGAGAGAGAGAGAGAGAGAGAGCAGAAGAAGAGGTGCCAGAGTGCTTTCTGAAGCGTAGAGTTCGGATCACTGCTGTTTGATGCTCAGCTCAATCTATTGGTGAAATGACACATCTTCATTCATATATGTTTGGTGGACCTATAATTGCATGCGAAATGACATGCCCCATTAAAGGAGCTTCTCACAAATATGTGGCCACAAGCGAACGGCAACTTGCTTCATGAGCCATGTGCTTCTAGCCTCTGCACTGTGCCAATAGTGAGAGCATCCAAATTGTTGGCAAGAAAAAAGTGTCCGAGGATGAAAGAAGCTTATGGTCATGATAGCACACAGAATCCATCTCCAAATCTAGCATTCACGGATTCCCAATATAGATCACCTACTGCTTATGTACCGTACTCGGAGCTACCTTCGTTGTCGGTGTGACACGACACTGGTCGTTAGATGGGCGAGATTCATAGTTTTTGGTAAGCGGGTGGGATCTCTCTTTAAAACGTACGAACAGCATGCCTAGCGTATAGGGCACTAGGCACTGTTCGAGCTTTGTAGCATAAGATTCCATGCTCACATGGAACATTTCGGGCCCAATTGATTTGTACGTTTGTTGAATGAAATGATCCTGTTTGGTTTGTGAAGATGACTTACCTTCTAAATTATAATCTGATTTTAATTCTATCAAATCTAGACTCTTTATCTGTAATCACAAATCCATTTCATTCAATTATAACCCAATGCATCCTTTTTCTAATTTTTGTTCATTAGAGAATGTCCTCCAACTTCTTAAGCATCCATCGTGCATTGATCCTTCGTATTTCCTGCCATCTTTTATTGGATTCTAATAAGTTATGAAAATATAATTTTTACTAGATTCCGATAATTCTTAAGTAATTCTTAAGTGGTGAATTATGAAAGGTTTTTTTTTTTTTCTCTCCTCCTTTTTACAGTGAATTTGATTTTGCAGATGATGTCTTTAATTTTCGATGTATTCTCATTACATACATTTTAAAAAAATGACCAACCTAAGCATGTGATGTCCATTTTGTTTTTTCGCATGAATCAAACGAATGGGTTGAGAGATTTCGACATCAATTCGAATGAAATTTGGCTTCGCTTCCAATTCCGATTACGACAATCACAAGACGAGATCCGTTTCATTAGCAGTAAACGAGAAACGATCATCTGACACGATGTACCGTTACGGATGACGAGTCAAAGCGTCCAGCGTTGGCTACGTTACTGATGAGTGACCCAAAAATCTGAAGTCCAAATCAGGCGTAGTCCCTACAAACCCCTCCTCTCTTTCTCTCTCTCTCTTAAATATGTGATTATTATATAATGAATGACTTGAGGCTAAAACAAAGAATATTCTAAGTTTAATGAAGACCGGCATGGGAGGGGGAAAAAAAATTGGAAATCCTATTTGATAACATTAAATATTGGCCATCAATTAGTTCTGGAAATTCGTTTAGATATGTATTTTTTTGAATCCGTCCCTTTCGGATATTATTTATCAAAGCTATCTTTCTCAGCCCAAGTGGGGTTGCACCAGCCTGATTTGCTTAATCCGGTGCCTAACCTGGGCCTAGGACTTCAAATCATTAATTATAAAGGACAACAAACACGAAACAAAGTAATCAAATAAAAAATTTATTCTCATATGTCATTACCTTGAGCGACATTTATCACCTCAGCAGAAGAAGCTGCCGCTGATTCAAGAAGCTGCTGCAATGGGACGGACGGAGGTGGTTTTACGATGGAAATGGCGTGAGATATGGGCATCAACAAGAGCATATTTAGGGATGGAGAGAACCGCACATTGATGGAGAGGACCGGCAACAGGAATATTATGAGCCTCGTAGTCAGGTGGCTTAAAGATTCTTTGCGTTGCAGCAGGAGAGAAGACATGGAAAGCACCTCATTTAGTTTAACCAAAGTTATCTTAACTCTAAAAGAATACAATATGTCTTAAAAGGACAGCATAATTCGACAAATATATCCAGGTTTCTTCTTCTCCTCTCTCTCTCTCTTTCTCTCGCTCTGTCACCTTTTTGGTTAAACTGACTGAAACCTCATGTCGAGGGTGCAGCCAAAGGCTCCGGATGTGAAACTGTGAAAAGTCAAGCGATGAATAGGTTAGTCTCCCATTCAAGTAAACAGGTTCTAAAGTATTCTAATTTACCAAGTGGGCGCAAGGGAACGCACCTGCAGACAAGAGCGCTTTTTCTCCTTTCCAAAAAGCCATGGGTAGATCAGTGGTCCACGTCGAGCTTTTTGAGAACGATATCCCTTCGCATTTTATCATTCTGGATTTTCAACGATCTCATCTCCTCCAATCCACTGCTAGCAGAGGCATATCTTAGCGGCTTGTCATGCACAAGAATTAAGATTCTACATGTGCTCATATGGCTCTCGGAGTTGCTGTCACTCCTCCAAAAGAAATAAGAAATCTACCATGGCCTTAACAGTCCTCCCACTGCCAATAATGGCATGAAAAAGAGAAGAAGGTTGCCCAACAACCTCCTCCTCCTCCTCCTCCTCCACCAGTGGTATAGATGGCAGCCATGGTCTATTATATTTTGAAGCTCTGATATGTCAATCTGTTGCTAAAATATGAGCTGCTTAGGGCCTAAAAAATCGTCCTTGGTTGTCATATTGGTGTTTGATTGCTACCACCAGAGAACTAGTATATTGAAAGGTTGCCATCAACTGCAGCACTACCGACAACACCACTCAATAAAGTAATAAGAGGTGCATGGTATGTGATCTCTTGCTTCTTCCTCCAAGGAATAGACAGAGAAAGCTCACTTAATTGGACACTTCCACACAAACTTGCATGAAATTTCTAAACAAATAGCTCTAGCTTCCTATGAGTGCATCAGAGTTCAACACCAAGGCCGAACACCACCAACAACAATAACAATAATAACAATAATATAGGTTATAAAGTACACAGCGACGAGTTGGGGTCATGTCATGCCTATGCTTCACAAGGAGTGCGGCCCACCTTGCAGGGCGAGGAGGAAACCACGGAGGAGAGTATTGATCGCAGACATGTGGGATGATCGAATGCTAAGCCTAGGATACAGTTGCAGGTACATGTACAACAAAAAATACGTTTTTTTTTTTCTTTTTTTCTTTTTTTTTTTTTTTTTTTTTTTTGTGGAATCACTGGTCATGTGTCAAGTAGCCAGTCAACCCTAACCTCATCCTGCTTACTCATTCCCCCACAAGCTTCCAAACCTTTTCATTCAGCAGGAAAGCTGCCTCTCCCTTGACATAGTCCTTAAAGCTATTTTTCCCACCCCTAGCTGAGCTTTCTTTATCTTATTAAAGAAGAAGTGCCTTAACAAACACCTGCTCACGCCCAGGTAGTGCATTCATGGCCGCTTTAGTCTTGCAATTCTACGACACCCATTCCCATACAATATGGTCATGGTAACCCCGTAAGGAGCAAACCAAGTTAAACAAGTGGTCATTTGACCTGGAAAGCGCAGGCATGGAAGAAGGGCGAGTTGAACCTTTCAGACTGCCATTTCGGACCGAAGTTACCCTCATCATGATCTATGACTTGTTCTTGTCCTCTTTCCATTCCATATTATAAGTAGTTTCTGGTGAGCCAATCTATGACCTGTTCTTCTATATCTATCTACGTCTTCCTTTATATTTCCCACTAGAACTAGCTCCCAGTGAGCTGATCTTTGACTTGTTCTTGCGCAAGCAATCTCTATCTACATAAAAATTCCACGCAAGATCTAAGCCTTTACTGACCCAGTCTCTTTTTCCGAATCTTAAGCTTCATCTTCCTTAAACTATTACACTATTATTGCAAATAATGAACCCATTATATTAGTAATAAAGGGTAAATTGATCTAGGCTTAATTGATATCCGATCTTCCAATGGACCAAGCTTGAATCTTAAGCTTCATCTTCCTTAAACTATCACACTATTATTGCAAATAATGAATCCATTATATTAGCAATAAAGGGTAAATTGATCTAGGCTTAATTGATATCCAATGGATACATTTAGTCTCTCTTGATGGAGCACTTAACATCTAATATATGACACCAAGGCCTTGTGTGGGTTTCTATAAAATTATTCTAGAAACTCGTGATTCGAAAGAAGTGCATATTCATCTTAAATCTTAGATACAAATTTCTCGTGCAGTCATGAAAAGATAGCATCTTTTGGAAAGAAAATGTTTAGTTGACCATCGAAACAATTGGATGCTTATTTCGTTCTCAAGAAAACATGTGGCAATCAAATAAGATTTAAGTTTCTTTTAACTTTTAATTCCTTCATAAGATAACGTTTGATAAAAAGATTAGTGTGTTCTGAAGGGCTAGATGTGAATTTGTTAGATCATGAGGGTTAATTGTTAAAGTTGGGACATCAGCTTGCCCATTGATCTAAGGCCATCTGATGTGTGTGATCCGCTGTACGCTGGAGGAACTTGGTATGAGAGGTTCCACAGGGCGGAGCCTGGAATGGCAGCCGCACACGGTGTGGGCTGGGGTTGAGGCAGCGTGGGAGGGGCGCGGCCTCAATAAATTCCGCGGAAAGCGACCGGCTTTCGTGCGGGCCAAGTTAGGTTTCGAAAGATTCGTGCTGGGCCCCACCTCCTATCCTCCACCATCCCCTCCGATTTAAACCACTCCTCGCCGATCTAATCACCCCCACCGCAGATCGGACCAAATCCCCCAATTAACAAAGTCATTAATTTCGTTAATCGCCAACCACCTGCACCCCATCTCGACCGCCGACTCGCACGGTACACCCTCCGTCGCCGTCCAGATTCCCGTCCCTATATCTCAGCCCTTGATTTGGAGCAACTAATCACCGTCTGGAGGCCGATGAATAGTCTCTAATTTACGGAAGGGATCGTAACCACCTCTCTTGTCTTTTCCTAATAGACCGCTTGTCACGGCATTTAATTAGCGGAATCTTTAGCCCCGCGGCGGCCTTGAGCGCAGTACGCGCGGACTTCACAATTCGTGCACGTCAATCATGCCAAAAAGAACGCGAATCCTGAAGTGTGACGTGCGGACGCCTGACCCTAGCGTCGGCCTCGAGCGCCGTAGGCATGGACGTCAAAATTCGTGCACGCCATCGTAGGCCAAACACGAATCATAGTGTGTGCCGAGTATATGAGGGTTTGCACCGGATCTAAACGGCTCCAAATTTAATACCTTAATTAATTAACTCGTTAAAATTAATTAATGGAGCAGAGTAGGGACTGGACCGTACCAAAGCGAGTGGTTTTGAAAACGAGTTTAATTTTATTCTCTATTCTTTTACGGAATTAAATGGCTTGCTTTTTTAAATAATTTTGTTTGGTTATCGAGATTATTGACGAGAGGATGGAGACCGAACTTCCAAAAGCCCCGAAAGCCCCCGACGCGTCTGCTCCAAAGCCGAGGAAAAAAAGGAAAAAAAGAAAAAACCCGAAAAAATAAAATAAAAAATAAAAATAAAAATAAAAAGCGAGAGCTCGGAAAGGGAGTGGTACTTAGTAGGGGACTGGAACTAAAGAGAAGGAGAGAATTCGAAACCCTTACTTCTCTGTCTCTTCTCCGATCCTCTCCATCTCCAACGGCCCTCGCCCGAAGCCCGGCGGAAGCCTGAGCTTCCTCGCCGGAGAATTAAGAATTTCGATTGGAATCTCTTCCCTGTCGTTCGATCACCGGACCCGCTGATGGAAGACAAGACCCGGCCGCCGCCGGGATCCGACGCCTTCGGCGGACCTGGCTGGCCATTCCCCGGCGACGGCGGCGGGATCTCCTCCCTCGACGAGCTCTGCGGCGGCGAGAGGGAGGAGGCCAGCATCCTAAGCGAGTTCGGGTGGAGCATGCCGATGGACTCCGGCCCGATCGGGGAGGACGACGGATTCTCCGGGTTCGGCTTGGAGGCCACCCCGGGGCCGTCGGAGAAGGCGCCACCGCCGCCGGAGAGTCAATCGGATCCGCCGCCGCCGGCGGTCCCCGGGAGATCCGGCGACGCGGTGTCCTCCAGCTCCAGCGAGGAGCCCCCGCCGGAGCCCGACGAGAAGCCGGCCGAGACAGCGTGAGTACTATATATATCAGTATACACTCTTTATCCACCGGCTCTCCGGCGGCTGGTAAATTCGTAATAACATAGACGTTAGGGGGCGAATTTGAAAAGTTGGAGAGCGATAGAGAGAGATTGCCAACGACACGAGACGAGACCGCGTGATGAAATTCTCCGGGATTCCATCGCGTGGGGAAGGGCAATCTCGTAAATTTGAAGGAAGATCTCGGGTTATCGTAGTGAGTGCAACACGGCCGTCATTGCGGCGGGAATTCCGTGTTTAATCTTTCGAAGATTACGCGGTTTCTTTTGTTTTTTATATTTTCTTTCTTTTCCCACCTGACGCATCGCTGATAAATTATTTAAAACTATTTAGCAACTGGATTATAACTTTTATGACATTCGTTTCATACCATGAGCTATATACGATGCTAGAAAAAGAAAAGATCTCGAAAGTGCACTACTAATGCGTGTGTGGACTGATTCTTGCATGATATATGGCAAATAGATTTCCATACCATTAAGTTTTTTTGGTAGTTTTTTTTGACGTATAACTGGGTATACTACCCATAACGTAGTTGGTCCTATCATTACGATGTCTAGTTTCAAGTTTTAGAAGGGTGGGTTTTTATCTTTTGATTTCATTTATGAATTGAATTTTATGTTCGTGGATGGGAATCTCTCTTCTCTTCTGTTTGCTGCATTTGTTCTTTGTGTCGTATTGGCAGCACGGTCTTTTATTTATTATCATTTGTCCTGAGGCATTTAATATTCATTATTTCTCTGGCTCTCATTATACTGCGGGTCAAGTTCAATCGTAAGGTCATATAGATTTTTTTTTTTATGGTTCAAATCTGCACAACTTCTCTTCTTTAAGATTGTTTATGGACTAGATGCAGTGAAAAAGCTGAGAAATAAGGTTGGTTTATATCCCCACCACCCCTGAGAGAGAGAGAGAGAGGGAGATAACCTAAAATGGAGTACATTAAGCGTACAAATTTTTCATTCAAGAAGTTTTACATTTTTTGTTTCCAATATGCATTCTACTCCTCCTTTCAAAAAAAAAAAAAAAAAAAAAAAAAAAGCATTCTACTCCATTCGACCTTCTTTTAGCTTAAGAAAATTGTGGTCCTTAATAAGTTTGTTATCTATTAAATACGTGAATATGGAAGGTAGAAGGAAAGGTAATTGATATTTCTCTTTTTTTTTTTCTTTTTTTTTCTTTTTTTCCCTTGAGAAAAGGATTGAGGAAGATATAGTCGAGCTTGAACATTGTTATTTGTTGATATAAGTTCTCTCAAAGGCATTCTTCATTTTCTTTATTTATGAAGAAAGATTCATGTAACTATATTCTTGGGCAGACACTTAGGTATCTTTTGATTTGCATATCCTAAAGCAATCGTTTGGTTGATCATTGGGATTTCTGATCCAGCATGATCATGATGATCATAGATATCTTTCCATATCTCATAAGAAATTTCCTCTAGTTCAATGTTCTCATGCAGTGAATACGTATTTAAGTTTCTCAGAAAACTCAGTTATCATGACCTTCTCATTAGCTTTTCTGATCTGTAGGTGTTATAATCTTTAATTTATATAATGATTCATGTTATTTAACTAAATTAAATTTCTTCTTGGATTCTTTTTTCTGGAGATACAATCTGAATTGTTCATTCAATCTTCTGGATTAAATTTTCTTCAGGCCTTTTTTTTTTTTTTTTTTTTTTTCTCAAGGTATCATTTGTTTGTTTATAAGATTCTGGTTTGAACTAGATATTGGTCGTTTTGTACAATTATCTCAATATTATATCCTTCTGATATTTTCATTGCAAGAACCGCTTTTTAAAAAAAATGGGCAGATGAACATATATATGACTGGAAGATCCAAAACCTTATTCACCCAAAAATGCAAGGCGTCAATTCTTCATTTATCAGTTGATGCCAATTTATATACCCACCTCATTTCTTCTTTTTATGATTGTGTTATTTTCGTACATCTCCAACATTTCTGATCCATTTTGATGGTTTGTAATAACTCTTGGTTTGTTATCTGCAAAAAGAAAACGTATACAGTTGTTAAAATTTCTCCGAGCTAACCAGTTTAAATATTTAGGGAGCAAAATCCGTTTAGATTTTGTATAATTAACAAAAATTTATGCAGCTCATTCATTCACAGCACATAATGTGATTCTGGCTGCAGGAGTAAAAGTACTAAGAAGGGGCAAAAACGGAGCCGCCAACCAAGGTTTGCATTCATGACTAAGAGTGAGATCGATCATCTGGAAGATGGCTACAGATGGAGAAAATATGGGCAGAAAGCGGTCAAAAACAGCCCATTTCCAAGGTTTACTTACTATCTTATATTAGTTAAATACTTTTCACATTCATTGTATATATATTCTCTAGATTGCTGCAAGTGCTAAATGAGATTTTCGTCCTTTTCCTTTTTAATCTTTTTATAAAATAGGTGTTTTTTATGTCCAAATGTGAATGATTCCTGATGTATTTTTCTTCTATCAATTATCAGCATATGTTAAATAACCCTTAAAAAAAAAAAAAAAAAAAACAAGACCTTCCTTTTTATCTTAAAATATCAGTTCTATCTTAACTTGCGAAACCAAATGACAAATTTCAGCTGTAATTCCTTCTGGTCATGTATGTTTATGGCAGAGAGATCCAATTTTAACTTTTATTTCACTTGTTGAACTCTTCCATTTTTCCTATTATACTGCTACTAGTTCTCCTTCTTTTTGGATTTTATATAAATTAGCTTTCAACTTTATCCCTTTGGGACCCACTCTTCTTCTGCGAACATGTTGGAGAAATTAGCTTGTGTCATGGACTTCTCTAAACAATACAAGAAAACAAAAATATACCTTGGTCTATACTTGAGGGCTAAAACCATCGGTGGAAAGAGAAATTCTTCTGAACAAGTGTAACCGTGCGTTGCAGGAGCTACTACCGATGCACAAACAGCAAATGCACGGTGAAGAAACGAGTCGAGAGATCCTCCGAGGATCCCACCATTGTGATCACCACGTACGAAGGCCAGCACTGCCACCACACCGTATCCTTCCCTCGTGGCAGTGCTCATGTTCAGAATGCAGCAGCCCTTGCTGAACGGCTAGCCTTATCAGCTCCACATCTATATCTTCCGGCCATGCAGTTCCATCAGAACCCCGCAGCGGGTGCAGTCCGGTTGCTGCAAACCCCCCATGGAGTGCATCAACCATCCCCCCCAGCGAGAGCTTCGCCACATCCCACTGATGAGGGTCTGTTGGGTGACATGGTGCCACCTGGAATGAGAAACAGATGATGATGATGATGATGATGATGATGATGATCAGGTATTGAAAGACTCTTATAACCTCTACTAGTTTCTTGCTTCCTTTAACTAAGATGATAGTAGCTACCACCTTAGCAGTGTTGTTGCCATGAGAGTCACCATCGTTTCAACTAGTGGCTGTAGTTTTAATGGGCATGTACTGTAGAAATAGCATCTACAAAAGAGTTAAAGATATGTACATTTAAAAAAGGTAATTTTACAGGAAAAACAAAAAAAGAAAAAAAAGGTTAGATTGTGGGCAACAAAAGTATTCATTCAATATATTGAATAGGCCAATCAGAGTCTGACACATACCTGACAGTCATGGCTTATTTTTGGTAGTATGATGGTGGGGATGATGATGTTGGGATAAAGTACATGAATTTGGTGAGTGGTAACTATGTCAAGGATAACAATTTTAGTGGTTCTTAGATTGTTTTGATCATGATGTTGACCTTTAGACATTGTTTATGGCTCCAGCTAGTAGTTTTAGCCGTGGCTTCTGCACCTTCTGTTTTGGTCGGCAAGCTATTAATCTCCCTTTTCCCTTTGTTTCTGTTTGTTTGTCGTTACAAGGCTCGCATGTCGATGCAAAAGGTGTCTACTTATTATATGTTCTTTTTCTAATGCTTCTTTCTCACGACATTATTATTTATTTTACGAATGAAACAATCAAATCTACCATGAAATGTCTATCACATGAACCACCTTCCACTACGTAAATGTGCGAAGTAACAGCACTATAATTTGACTGCTATCTTTTGTTTATTATTTTGACATAATCTGATGCCAAGTGTATTGACTTCTCTCTGTCGTAATATAAATCATGCAGGTGGTCACACAGAGTACTCTAAGCATAGCTGGATCATCTATGTCCATGAGGGCTATATAAATATATATGCATGAAGCCTTTTTCCTTTTCATGTTAGCCTAGCACTGGCCTTCACATGGAGCGAGGATAGACAGCATGGCTTATATATATATATATAACACTCATATTAGTTATAGCTTGTGTAGGCATTGATTTATTTAGCTTTAGAAACTCTAATGCTTGGCAGATTTTGATGCCATATTCCAGCAGGCTTTTAGGTTTTTTTGGTGGTCTTTCAGATACACAGCTTCTGCTTATATTGTGTACTGATCATTTGTAGTAGTTGTTAATTTATTGACATCTTCTTCAGTTGCTAGAACTCTGAATATTTCTGTAGCTATATATAAATAAAAGAGTCCTATAAACTCTTTCATGCATTCATGTGGTAATATTATAAAAAAAAAAAAAAAAAAAAACCTTAATCTATTCTTTTTCTTTTTTCTTCTTACTATCTATTTTGGTCATTATGTCATGGAAATAAAAGAGGTCAGCAGACGTGGTTAGAAAAGCATGAAGGCGTGCATATAACGCTCCCTGACTTGCTGAATTCGAGAGAGGAATGCCTTCCTTGTTCTCTGGAGACTGATCGCTGCGTTTTATGCATTTGATACGACCAGGCTCTCTGTGTGTGTGACACGTGGCGACCTTTCAGACGAAGGAAATGTAAGGCTAAAGTCCTTGGACTTTGGACTTTTCCTTTCCATTATTTTTCTGTTCTCTAGTGTGATGGTAATCCAGCTAGCAGCTACTCGGTTCTTGTGGTCCAACCAAGGTCCGGTAGGGGACGTCACCAGGACCATGTGTTCCAATAAAAAGATAAAATTATTGGACGTTCTTTTTTTTTTTTGCGTCCGATGGAGTCCGGACGGGCTCGTTCAAAGCAGGGATTGGATGCGGTGTTTAAAATTCAGAATGGCAGCATTGTATTTTGGGAGCCAAATCATTCCAGAAGTTGCTTTCAATGACGTGCTGCCGCGTCATTGCATAAAAAATTATACCTCAATTTTTTTTTTTTTAATTTTTAAAACGAATAGAATTAGTTGTGTTCCAGATTGCAAACGCTATTATTTCGGTAAATCATCCGTTCAAGTTTTCTTTGGGTAAGAGACATAGATAAAGTGGAAAAGAGTGGAGAAATCAAGGTATAGAGGAGTATAGTTGTCGGCTCATGAGAAAGGAATTAAGGTAAACGAACAAATAATTATGGTAATCTCGTATAGAACAGTACAGTACGCGCTGCAGTATTGGAGAAAGGAAATGAAGCTTCACAACCTAGATCGACCTTCTTCCGTAACTAATGATAAAAAAAAAAAAAAAAAAAAGCATAAGTTCTCAGCATAAGCTCAATTACGTACCACTGTTGAAAGATTGGGCACCGCTTTAGAGCTCAGGTAACCCAATAAGAAAGGTTCCACGACAGAATAGCACGATAACATCGCGCATGCAAACAAAATTATCAGCATTGATCAAGTCCTCTAACTAGGAGGATGATGAATTGGAGCGAAAGACAAGAACTAAAACATGCTAAATTTCAGGATTAGAGGACTGTAATTATCCATAATTAAGTATTTAGTATGACAAATATTGATTTTTCATCACAGATCTTAAGGATCCAGTGAGAAGATTAATAAATAAGGATGGGCAAATAAAGAGAGTGATTTAATCATGTTGGTGGCACAAATAAAGAGAAGATACCATTGATCAACATCCCAAGCACCTGCAAGCAAATGTTATTTGCCACTTTTTAACTGTAAATTAATTCCCAACCCAATCGAGAAAGACTGCACAGCAGAACTAAATGAGAGATGTTGATGCTGGTGGCATAATTTTCATAACCTGCGATTCAACACTAAAATTGTCTGAGGACCACCGTATCTGCCAACAGCTCGTCACACAAGTCACTGCCCGACCACAAGGTTGGAACAAGAAGAAAAATTACATGGCAGATCTGGAACAGAAAAACAATTCTTTAATGCTGGTCAGGAAGATGATCTCAAATGGTGAATTGGTGCATTTTGCTCACTGCCAGAGCCAGGCAACAAGTAAATGAGCTTAAAAAATACAAGAAATTGGGCACCGGATTATGTACAATAATCTTAGACCTGAATCACAGATCTTCAAGCATATTTTACAGCATCAAGCCTAATTCAACACTAAGATTTGAAATGCAACATGTAAACCAGAATATGCAAAACAACATTCTGACATACAAGATTTTGACTGACTTTTCCCTTGAAAAATCAAACTGGGAAGAGGCATGGTTTTCAAACTAATAGCTGCTGGTTCAAATACTCAATGGCCTGGCAGAAACTGAGTTAAGCTCGTCTTCTACATCTGATAGCCAGAGAGACAACCCCACAAGGGTTGGAATGCGCCTTCCACCATCCAGACCGCATCTAGCTACGAGTTGCCTCCCTGCTGATTCTTCACCATGGCAAGATGTTTTTGCCCTCCAACATGAAGATCAAAGACTTTTTGGCTGTTGCAAACAACATTGCAAAGAGAGCAAACTCTAACTGCATTTGCAGCTGCCCCTCCTTCCAAAACTTTTCTTTTCTTCGTCTCCAAATCCTGCTTGGATGCTGGGACAGCCAATCTCTTCGTTTGTACATCTACAACTCTCTCTTCGTCAGTGGCTACATTTTCCTTCCCAGCAGTAATCACTGGAGCATTCATGGACTTTGGGGCGATGGATTCCTGCAGCTTCTGCAAGTTTCTCTTATGTTTCTTGCCCAGCTTGTGGTTGTTGAGAACTTCTTGGCTGTTACAATCAATCTTACAAACCTCACAATACACAGATTGGACAAACTTGGGAGTCTTTTTCAAGGCCTGTATTGGGCCACTTTTAAATGCCAGTTGTGCCACCTTGTTGGTCCAGTTTATGGGTTTCACAAGGTTGGAGACTGTTGATGTCAGCACATTGGAACTTCTTCTTAGTGCCTACAAGAAGAAATTCATTAAAATCAACTCAAAAGCAAAAAGAGTTGAAATATGACAAAACAAAAATGACCGCTTCAAACTATGAATCCAATGAAATGATAACATTGAGAATGCAATATATATGTATGAAGCATTTGTAAAATAAATAAAAATGTGATATGGATTTAAAAAATTCACTCAGTACTCATGTTTTCTACATGTAGATAGGCATACATCAAATGAGAAGCAACATGAAACTTAAGGTGCAGGAAGACAGTGCAGTTCATTGCAGATAACTATTATATGATACATATTGTACATACATGGATGCAAAGATGAAAATAAATACACATGTGACCATGCATATGAACAAAACAATCATATGAAAGAACAATAACAATGCACACACAAACAGAAGTGCGGAGAGAAAATAGTAAACTCTCTAAACAGAAATATGAATTTCTTATTTGTGAGAAGTCATCTATGCTGATTCATGCTTTTTTCCTTTGACACTGCCATAAATACCAACACCTACCAACTAAGCCATGAACCTGTGTATGGTTATCAAAACAACTCAACTGAAAATCAATAAGCATCATAGGAAATCCAAATCATATGTGCTGATAATTTGTTTGAATAGTATAATTCCTAAAAAAAAATATTTCCATTAAGCAAATATAATATAGATTCCTGCATGAAGCAGATTCCTTATGTTTCTTTTTCAAGTTCAGACAAGGTTGGCAACTATTTCTCTTTCTTCTTGATGAGATAGAAAATATACACCCTTAGTGAACTAAATATAATAATTGATGTGATGTGTATCATATCCACATATGCCTTTAACATGTTTAGCTAATAAAAAAAGCTGAACATAAGACATTTTTGTTTTCTTGAGCTTGAGACATTTTTATACGCTCATAGTTACAAAACATGTATCGATTCATAAAAAAAAAAAGCAGGGGATTACTGATTCAGTACACAACAGAGAAGAGGATATATAAACCAACAAGTGCCCACATTGCCAGACATTTATATCAGTATAATCTAAGCATAAGGTACAGAACCAAAGCACAGGATTGACATAGATAGCAAGTTCTATGGATGAAAAAGTAAAGCCTAAAACATTCTATGAACTCATCAAGAGCATAATCCCACCCCAATATGGCCTCCTCAAAGTTCTGGACGCATTCATGAAGGCACATCTACATAAAAAGCACGTAAAATAACAATCAAGGTGAGGGTCAATTATGAGTATCTGCTTTACCTTCATGGCATGCTTTTCACCAGCAACATGTGAAGCAAAAACTATGTCACTATTGCAGACAACATTGCACACTGTGCAAACTCTTACAGAACCAGCCGCTGCACCTCCCTGAATAATCTTCTGTTTCTTTGTCTCCAAACTTTCCAAGGTTTTCTTGGCACTAACAGCCTTCCTCATCTGGCAAGTTAAAAAGAAATGAATCATTTCCCATGCATGTAACTTGAATTTAGCACACAAATTGTTGTGAGCAGCAAAAAAAGTAGTGATATGTAAAACCCTAAACTATTCGCTTTATAAAAGCTCGATGGCATCTCCAGTAAACAATAAAAGACAACAAATTCAAATGTCTGGCTAAACAGATAACCTTTCACTTGACATGCAATGGTTTTTTGTTTCCAGGAATGTTTGCAGAAATTCACAGAAAACAAGGAAAAGGAAAAGGGTTTCCATGTCAACATACGTGCACGCGCGTACATATACATACATGTACACAATCTGATAACAATTTTGATTCTATACTGATCAACATCAAATCTCCACATATACAGAGTTACATAACAGACATAAACACACACAATTGGCGAAGTCCAAGTGCATCTAGTCTCAACACTTGCATACAAAAAGATGCACAAAGTGAATGAAAATAAAATAAAATAAGTGAAACATGAATAATTTATGCATTAGCAATACTCATACAAGCATAAAGCCAGTGAACAACAAGTATGTTCATCTGAGGAAAAAAAATGAAAATTGATAAGTTTAACACTAATAATCATCTGGTAATTAACAAAACGAGATGGTCATAGGACAGGAAATATACAGCTCACTGAAATACAATACAAGGTTTTAAATCTTATGGGATGGGGTTGTTCCAATTTTTTCATTGAATAGAACGTGCCACCATTATGCACTGTCCCAACACTTGGGATAACGGCTGTCCCAAGACATGTTATTTGGGATGCTGGAATGATGGTGGAACAAAAGCGTCCTAACACTTAGGAAAGTAATTGATTTGAACATCTCACAGGATGTTCCAATAAGACTATATCACAAACTTATAAATTAAAATAGTATAGATAACCACCTGCTTAGTTTTTGCATGTTCTTGAGTTTCTTAAAATAAAATGATGCAGTATCATTGGTTAGCAAAGGCAGTTGTCATTATAGATGGAAGAAAAGGAGGCTATGAATGTATAACCACTAGTCCAGACAATTAACAATGGTTACATATACAGTCACGATGTTGAATGGAGTACAAATACCGGTTAATTAATAGCAGTATCCAACAGAAACATTTGTGTCATATCAAGAGTTGACCAAATCAGATCAGTACCCATTCATGCATGTCCTGTAGCTACTACAGAAAGCAAGGTCTACATTTAGATGCTACAACAACGATTTGCTGTTTCAGCAGTAACTAAGTGCTACCTCAGAGGCTCAGACTAGAAAATCTAGGCATGTTTAGATTAAATAAAATTACTCCTCAATGGTAGAGGGAGAAAAAGAGTTCTGATGCTTCGACCAACTAAATTTAAAGGAGGTTATATCACTGCAACAATGAAGGCGTAGTTAATGCAGCTAAGCATTCCAAATAATTATGATTTATGGCAGCTTATGCATGGACCATTTTCACAAAGTCATCATGCCACAGAAGAAATCTAGGGCCTAAAGGTACATGAAAAAAGATATCTTATTGGTGAACTGGAAAATATGGAAAGCATGGTCTATTGCTCATCACATGGTAAAGATTGCTTTAATTAATATAGAAGAGTGTCACCCACAATACCAAATGTAAGCTGCCCCTAGTGCTTCAAGTTTGTCAGGAAGATATCTTATTGGTGAACTGGAAAATGTAGAAATCATGGTCTATCGCTCATCACATGGTAAAGATAGCTTTAATTAATACAGAAGAGCATCACTAACAATACCAAATGTAAGTTGCCCCTAGTGCCTTGAGTCTGCAAAGAACAATCCGAATGCCATAAGAAGCATTCATTTGTGAGTTTGCAAAGAACAATCCGAGTGTTTAGGACAGACTTAGATCTCAAATTGCATACTCATTTGCTAAAAAAAGAACAATACGAATGCTATAAGAAGTCCAAGTCTAAAATATGTGGTTGTCACATGCAGATTTTAAAAATTTAAAGGCAAAGAATTTCTTCCAACAGCACTAAGATGTTAAAAAACAATTGTCTAGTCTCTTAAAATGTGACATCAAAATAAATGCTACTCATATTCTCGTATATTTTTCTTTTAGCAAAAAAAAAAAAAGAGACAACAATACAGGCCTGCATATCTAAATATGAGGAGCTTTATACTCTCCTTTATATTTTTGGAATGCATCATAAATTATCAAATCCAAAAGGTTGTATGAGGAGGAAAAAAATGCATGAGTTCTAATATTTGGTTCAAAGGTTCTCCCAGATTTCTGGTTTAAGGATATCATATGATTTAGCAATATATGACTGTTAGATAAATAGCTTACAACCGGGTGTCAGCTCTTAGATTTGGTGTGAAATTCATTGCAAAGTAATCTCTACAGTCTGGACTAGAACGGTTAGGACTGGCTATAAATTACCAACTTCAAAATGCATGTCATATCAATTAGGTAGCAAAGCACATCCATTCTCCAAGCATAATGATAGTTCCAAGCATGTACCATGAGCAACATGATGGATGTTTCTTTTCTTTTCTTCTTGTTTCTCCTTTTTCTTTTCCTTTTTTGTTTGGTAGAAGAGGCTTGTAGGCAATGCAATACACGACAAGGTAGCCATTCCCCATTGAACCCTAATGCCCAAACCCTCATGAAGGCAGGATTTAAACCCCGATCATTCAGTATAACAACCAAAGCCTTTACCAGCTTGGACAGGTGGCACCTTGTTTTATTTTCCAAACATGTCATGTACCACATGTCTAGATATATCAAGTTTTATAAGAAGATCTTCCTGCTGATGGTGCAATCTTGCATTCACATATTATTAGAAGCCAATTAAAATCTAGGGCCAAATATTGGGAGAACGATGAAAAACAAAATGAAATTAAATGAGAAATATCTAAAGGCCATAACTTCCATGAAAGGGGGGAAATTTCAATCTTCAGGTTATAAAACTATAATGCAATTTTGTTGGTGCAATTGATGTTTTAGAGCACCTTCACAAGACTCGACTGGCCAAATGAAGATTTCCTTTGATTATAGATACTGTGATATCCATAATTATAATTTATACCAGCACATCCAACCCATGAGCATATCAAACAAGCTTAGCCAAGGATCATCTCATGTTGGGATTGGGGCATATGGGCAAGAATGGAGTGGATAATGTCTGTCATCATCCATCTCAATATTGAAATCTATCCTGATCTACATATAAATATTAGCATCTGATTAATATCCGTATATTCTCATCTGTCAAACAAAAGCAGATATCGATATGAATACACATCCATCCCGGTTGTATCCAAATATCCAATTCCATTTGCAATCTCATTTAGTCTTCATAAATTCATAGGAAAAAAAAGGAATGCATTAGTGAGTCTATAATTTAATATAACTTCCATATAGTAACATCTTTAAATATCCATGTTTATATCCATACAAGATCTTTACAAGTGCGCATGCTGGAATATTTGGGCTACATCCATGTTCGGCTAAAAAAAATATAGATATGAATTCCAACATCTGACTAGTATCAGTAACTGATTTGCTTTCAACCCTATGGGTCCGATCAAGATAAAATGCTTAGATTTGCTAGGAAAACCAAGACTATCTAGTACTCTGAAAATGGAAAGAAAGGATGCAGGAACATGTTAAGGAATTAAGATGATCTGCCACCAATCTAAAGATGAGGAGCAAAACAACCATACCTAAGGAAACGGCTTCCTCAAAAACAGAAAAAAAAAAAAAGAATCTAAGGAAACAGCAATAACAACAACAATAAAACCTTAATCTCAAACTGGTTGGGGTTAACTACATGAATCCTTTTTCTCCATTCAGCTAAAATATCTAAGGAAACAGTATAGATATTTGCAAAGAAAGAACTAGAGACTATCAAGTTCCAATACTGATGTCATATGATCAATCAGCCATTAGATGGATGGAGGAGATCAAATAGCCTTATATAGCACTAAGTCAAAAACAATTCAATGCATATTTTCTTCTCAATAATCGCTCCATCAACTATAACCCTTATATCATACCAAACTTAGATTCGTAGTGCATTTGACACCAACATATAACAGCTTTACGCTAATATGGTTCCCATGCAAAAAAGGTCATTTATTATTCCAATACATGGATTAATACGATCCTGCTGTCAACATTGTATGGAACAAATTTTTTTTTTCTTTTTTGAGGATATCATAACAAAATCATATATGAAGCTGCAGTTCATGAGCAAGGACTAATGAAAAGTGTACATGACAAATGCTGTTTTTCAGCAACACAACGTTAATTCTGAGGTGGTGCAATATTAATCGATTTTCCAAATAACAGTACCCTACCCCCATTCAACAGTGCAAACTAGACATTTGAAAAAATAAATAAAAAGAACTGAAATTACAAATAAAAAAATTGAAAAACAATGCAACAATGTGGCCTGGTCAGCGAGACGCTTGTAACACAAAGATTCTGATTCTAAAGCAAAATTTAATAAACTTAACGAAAGACACAGCCAATGTCATGACCAAAACTCAAATTTATAATGCAGAAGTGAAAAAACCACAGAAATGAAACATAAAAACCCCCCCAACTGAACAAGAGAAACCAGAATTTCCCAGATACTAGAAAAACCATTCCACTTCCAAATATAAATTAGAGGCTGTTACAATCTCCAAATCCACCTAAGAATCCAAGATGATGGCCAGAGGGCAAGGGCTACAGGAAAAAAGAAATAGTGATAATACACATGAAATTAGTATGATATAAAGAGAACAGAAACGAAATCACTCACAGCTCCACAGCTAAGATGCGCCTCCCCTCCTCCGGCGCCATAATAGTACGACGTCAAACCCGCCCCCGAGGCCGCCGCAGTGGCCGCCGCGGCCGCCTGCGCCGCCGCCTGTATATAGGTGTACGATGCGGCAAGGAAGCCCTCGTAGCCGCCGCCGTGCGCGGCGTACGGGTCCGTGCCCGGCAACCGGAGGGCCCCGGGATCGGCGGACTGGGTAGAATTATCGAGCCCGAGGGTCGGATTGGGGTTAGGGTTAGGGTTTAGGAGGTAGGAGTAAGAGGGGCCGACGTAGGGTTGCGGGTGGTGGACGTGCTGGCGCGCCTGCGGAACTTTGTGATCCATCAGCCCAGCATTCGCTGTGATAGTGAAGGAGAGAAAGAGAGAGAGAGAGAGAGAGAGAGAGAAGTGGGGAGGGCTTCTATATCGAGCTCCTTTTTTTTTTTTTTTTTTTTTTTTTTTTTTTTTTCGTCTCTTCTCCCCTGGCCCCTAATTCGAGGGATGGGGAGCTGGGAGCGGCGAAGGAGAGAATAAATAAAAAAAGAGGAGGGAGGGAGAGGTTGAAACGATGGTTATGAGTTACCTTTCGCAACTGTTCCAATGAAAAGGAGTTACCTTTCGTGACCTCGCACCGGTCACCGGCCAGCAGCTGCATGGCGCGTCGCAAAATTGGCCGTCCTCTAGCCGGGAGGGCCCAGTTGTTTGGTATTTCAGGCGACCCCCCAGTTGTTTGGTATTTCCTAATTGGATCTAGCTTCAGATCAAGTTGCACTAGATCTCTTGGCTTCATCTATGGCAAAATCGTTCGCAGCATAAGCTGCGGGCTCATGCATTGCGGCACCCTCAGCCCTTTTGTTTCTCAATGCCTCTCCTCACTCCTTCGCCCAAGTATAATACCTTAAAAATAATTTTATATTGAATAAAAAAATATATATTATGTGCTATAGTTTAAATACACCTTCTATTCATTAACTTTCATTCAAATTTTTGAGTCAAATGATTTCGAAAAGTTGATGAAATGAGCATAAGAAAACGGTCATCCATAAAACAGTGATAGAGTTTTATCTTAGCATGAAACAATTCGGCTCACCCATGAAACGATGAGAGTACTGTCATGACGTGGAGTAAAAAATTATAATACCTCAAAAATAGTCTCACATCAGAAATGTATTATATGCTTATAACTCAAGTGCATCTGTTATTTTTGGACAACGTGATTTTTGCACATTAATTAGATCAGCAAATGAATTTGGAGCGTTACACTAAGTCTCCATCACTCCTTGCAACCCTTGTCCCACAACGAATTAGTTGTGCCTTAACTTTTTCAGTTGGATCCACTACAATTAAGAGCCATAGGCCTATCAGTGAAACCTTGTTGAACCAAGCTTTTGCATCTATGCCCCTTCGTGCTCATCCTTAAACCACTATATAAGGTCAAATTGGCAAGAGGCAAGGTTAGAATGGGACACCAATGAAACTCATTTTATAATCATAAACACCATAAGTCGATAACAAGGTGCCATTTTTCTCAAAGTTATAAGGTTTAAATTTTCATTGACTCTTTTCTTCTATTTTGATCAACTTCTTATAAGAGCTAAATCATAAGCAAGTGATTTAACTTTAAAATAAGTTATTTACTCCATTAATATAGAAGTAGAACATCGATTTTAGATGTAATATCAACTAGAGCTAATGAAACATCGAGCCGAGCTTTATATTAGTAGCTAGACTTGCTGTTCATAACTCAACCCAACTTTCAAGCTTGCATTTTTTATCAAACACATCCCAATCTCAATGAGTCAATCCTAAATCAACCCACCAAACTTGAAATGTTTTAAGTTTGCAAAATTTTAAATGGGGCCAAATGGGTTGGTGGGCTACCTAGCCTATGATCAAATCAAATATATGTATGTATGTATGTCAAGTAGGTTAGGGCTTGGACCCTTTTTTTATATTTTTTTGGACCTAATTCAATTTTTAAATTGGGTTGTCTTTTTTTGCTCATGCCTACCCCTTAGGCTTAGTTTTAGTGCAATACTTGTTTTTTATATTTGTAATGTAAGCATTGCGATTTAGTGCGATAATCATTGAGGACCATATAAGGGATGCAAGTCCAAGATCTCAAATATAAGATAGGCCAAGCTATGTGGATGGTCCCAATAGTTTTATTTCCTTATCTCTATCATTCTCTTCCTTAGAGTTTCCTTTATCTCAAAATTTTTCTCTAATTTTTTACTTTTTCCTTTTCCTAAGCAATTGAAGAAGTCATTTGAATTAGACTTCCATGCAATTATGCTCATAATAAGAGGCTTTGGATAGAGCCAAGTTCATTATACATTAATGATAACTTCTTTAAATACCTACATAAGGTATGAGCTTATTCTTAAGATAGTGTTTTTATACGATTTATTTTAGGCACACATTTCTTATTTCTTTTCTCCTCTATTATATAATTTTGAAACTATTTTACATTGAATTTGATTTTTTAATGCAATTACTAGCAAAAATCTACAATATTCTAAATAATGTTTAACACATTTTGAGTTAAAAAAGTTACTTCACATTTGAGGTGAGTTGTTTCACTTGCCATGGGATAAGCAGAAGCAATGAGGGTCAAACAATAAGGAGGGAGAGAAGGAAGAAGAATGTAGTCATGGTAGAAGAAAAGGGGTTAAAAGGAGCACCAAGAATGGTGATCAGAGCTGTTTAATATCTGAGACTCCTACATTAGCATGGTGTAAACGACATAACAATTTAACAAAAAAAATAGTATATTTATCTATCATCACCATAACTTGGTGCTCAAAAGATAAGGGTTGCGAAGCATGAGAATGAGAAGGTAGTAGAGTGTCCCATTTTATGGTTAAGAGAATAAAAGATGGGGACAAAGATCCACTTAGAAGGATGGAAGCTAAGGCACATGTAAAAGAGAAGGTAGCGAGAAGGTAGAAAAATCTTGTTTCTCTTATATACTATAGCAATAATTTTAAAATAAATAGTTTTTTTATCGTTTAAAGGTGACTATTAATAATATTATAAGCGACATCGATGGAAGATCATGTGGCAATAATGGTAAGTTTAAGAATCTAATCAAAATTTTTAAAATATAAAAGTATGTGAAATATAGCCAAAGTCAAGGGCGTTAAAAATATTTTTTAATTGAAAAAAGAGCCAACAAAATAAGGATGGCTAAGTCAAAAGAAAGAAAGCTACGATACATTCAAGTATTACAATGTTACATACAACATAAATAAACTTTAACTATTTAATATTGCTCTCAACTAAACTCAACATAGCAATCAATCTATTATGTGTGAAATGTATGGCAACGAAGGAGTTTCTAAATTTGAATATTCTTTGTACCAATAAATTCTAAAGCTTAAAAATGAAAATTCATTAGTCTAAAAGAATGATAAAGATGATCTGATTATGGATGGCCATAAGAACAATTTGAGCAATCATTTTTTTATTAAGGAAAGTAAGTTGTCAGTGGTAAGATCATTGTTTTGACAAGATAGATGTGTTATATATATATATATATATATATATATGTATGTATGTATGTATGTATATATAATTTAAAGGGGTTTAACCATTCAAATTTTATTTTAGAGAAAAATATATTTATAGTATAAGATGCAAAGTTCTAAAAGAGTTTTGGATATGGCTAATAAATAAAGGACAAGTTCTAATAAGTTTAGGTAGATCAGCATTAAGGATCAAGCTAATGATATTCACTTTGATAGCATAAAATAGACCAATTATTGGGAAGGTTGAGGCAATCAATGCACTTATGGCAAATAAAGATGGATTACTGAGAAATATTCTTAAATTTCTTTCTTTTCAAGATGTTCAAGAGATCGGAATTATAATTATAAAAATTAAAGTCTCTATCTTTTTTAAGAATTGTTGTCTTCATTTTGAGCAAAAAATAGTAAATTTGTTTAATGGCTACAATACCCCCAATTGCAAATAAATTGCATTCCAGATGGATAAAAAAAAGGATAGTTGGTAAAAGTATAATCTATTATTTCAAGACTCCAAACTTTCTATTTAAATTGTCTCTAATACTTAGCTTGTTCTTTTAAAACATAACTAGATGAAGCATTTGATTTTTAAAGGCACTCTTAACCTTTATAACGAACTGGCATGAACACATTTGTTGCATCTTAAATTTAAATTGGAGAAGGTTCTTTTATTATCTTGCTTTCCATATACAATGATTTAGCTTTGAATTTAAACAAAATACCTAACAAAAGAGATGAAAGATTAGCAAATCCTTCCTAGCACTTTCTACCATAGAGGATGGTTGTTCGAGCTTCCACCAAGCCAATAATTTTCTATTGAAAGAGGGGACAAATCTAGATTTTTACCACTCAATTCGTAGAGGCCGTGGAAAAGAGTTTTGAGTGGGGCTTCACAAAGCCAATAGTCTCTCCAAAAAAGTGTATTAAGACCATTTCCAATCTTTTGCCATATTCTGTTCCAAATGGGTGGGAGTGATCTAATGATACATTGCAAAATGTTGATCGAACTTGTTTCCTCCAAGGACATGGATCATTGAGCAGATATTTCCAATCTCATTTTGCCAAGAGAGATTGATTTATGAGCTTGAGGCTTTTAATGCCTAATCCACCTTTATATATATATATATATATGATAAACCCTATGGTTGGTGACAGGTGACCCTCTTCAAAGAAAAGCCCATGTATATTTGTCAATCTTTTTAATGACCCATATTGGAAGCTTGCAGCTTGAAATGTAATATTATGCAATACAGAGAGGGCTAAATCGATTAAAGTAAGCCTACCACCAAAGATGAGCATTTTAGTTTTCCATAAATCCAATTTTGATTCTATCTTTTGAATTATGTTTCTATATGTTTGCTTTCGATAGATGTGTTATCTACACAATGATACGCACATATTACAAACAAGTTTTATATGCATGCATATCCTACAGGCATATATTATAGACATACAATAACAACAACAATAAAAAAAATAACAAAGTCTTAATATCAAAATAATTGGAATCAAATACAAGAATCTTTTTTCTCTATTCTGTTCAGTTTTTATCATATTTTCTATAAAATATAAAGATTTTAAATCTTTCTTTATTACTTCCTTTTATATAATTTTCGATATACTCCTACTTTTTTTTTCTTTCTATGTCCATTAAATCACTTTTTCATACAGAAGCATCTTTAGGTTTACATTGCGCATGTCCAAATCATTTAAGCAATCATTCTCTCAATTTATTTTGGTGCTATAGCCATTTTTTTACAAATGGCTTCATTTGATATTTTATTTTTTTTTCTTATATTACTCCATATTCATCTTAATATTCTTATTTCATTCATATTTTAAATATTTTACCTTCGAAGGGTGTATTCTAGTCACCATCGAGATGCAAAAATAATTTCTACAGTTAAATGTCATCTACAGCTTCTTTATTAAAAAGAAATTGAACTAATACATACCGAGCTTGCGTGTCAAGAGAATTTTTGCACTATTTCATGCGTCAAATATTTTGTTTGCCTAAACATATGTTTAGGCTATAACTGCCTTCACAAAGTTTTTTAAATTGAAGTCAACAATGTACATAATGTAAAGTAGTAAAGGAGTTCTAATCTTGTATTCAGTATAATTAAGCAAGCTAAAGTTTCACAATAAGAATCCTTTTGGTGAGAAAGTGATAGGACGACCAGTCGGTCCATCAGTAAGGTCCGGCCATGAGACTCCAGCAACGAACGGTCTTACTTCACCAATGGACACAGAACGCTGGTGCATCATATTCTTGTGATACTATGATGATAGGTAGATTCGAATGCAAGCCTGGAAGACAGCTCAATTGGCTCAGTGATCTACTTCACTAGGCCCACAATATTCTGGCTGTCTCTATGGTTGTTGAAGGCCCATCTTGGGGACCTCAGGACCAATCAGGTCCATTCCATTTGGGCCCAACGTCGACTCACAGTTTGCAATGCCAACAACTTGGATGGTGCTCAGACAAGCCCAACTTGGGTCAATGTCCTGCTGGCTGAGCTCTAAAGATCCATACAAGAACTGAGCTGCTCGCCCTAATATTTACCAACCTCAGTGGAATACCACATGGAGGACAATCACAATGGCAGCAACATTAGGTGTGGGAATGGAAGCATGGTGAAAAGGGAAGATATTGTGATGAATACAAAATTTATGTTCTGTTTATTGTCCATGTCTAGAATATGCTTCCATTAGATAAAGACCAGAAACCATACTTTTCCTCAAAAAAAAAAAAAGGAAAGAAAACCTCAAACCACATCCAAATCATATCCTATACTAGACAACCATATCACAATCAGATTTGCCATGGTACTCATCCAATTAAGCTGGATTCATCCCAATATCACCACAGCTAGCATATCTTAATATCATGGCACTGAATGCAGGAGAAGCCACAGCATATTAGTTTGTCAGACTTACTGTTATGTCCTGGAAAGTCTACTAGCCTTAAGTATATTTTACCTTATCATGTCCCTCTCTCTCCCCCTCTGTCTCACCATCTATATAGAGTTATATTTAGATAGGATATGGGAAGGAGAGAATGGATAGAAAATCTTCTCATCAAGGAGATATGGTTCCCAATGCCAACCAGTCCAAGAAAGTAAGGGGGGGAAAGACATGGACTCACAAGGGGGATGGGCTGTACACAGGAAAGAAAGTGCAAGGGGAGCATTAACCTTCACAATAAAGTTATATGCCGAGCACCATTCTACTTGGTTAAAGCATGGAAAGAAAAAGACACCAACATAGGTAAGGGAGATGGGTTGTCCTGTGTTTTGGTGGAGAAGCGAACAACCAACTTGGGATCACATGCCATCATAATATTACTAAATTGCTCGAGGGAGAAAGAGATAAGCCATTAACCATGGTTGCCGATGATCTCACAGTCCAATCATTACCACCCTAACCTCAAGCTTCCCAAACCCAGGTCAGCTATTGGTTGCTGGCAAAGTAGTTGGGTGGCACTGCTACATTTGCTTCGGTTCACCCACAAGGCATCATTCGTGGCTTCACCAAAATGTCAGATCAGCCCAACATGGTAGAAACCAAAAGCTTTGTTCCTCCACCGTATCTTATGTGTATCTTATTTTCCAACAGTAAAAGCAAGATCAAGTATAGTGATAAGATATAATAACATTTTAGGGACAGCAACTTTAGCAAAAATATTAACTAAACAATTTGTTTTCGATCGGTTGCCATAAAAATTGCTGAAAAAGTAGTAAACATGTTTGCTGCTTTCCGTTCACTTCTCTCAATTCATGAGGAACAAATTTCTTTGCAGCTGGGAGTGAGATGTTATCAGGAATAATAATCATTACCTGCAGAACTAACACTGAGAAACAAATATTACTCAGATCACAATCTTTTTTGCGAAAGAATTAAATCCTCCTCGGGAAGAGGGTATCTAACAGGCCAATCTCAGGTGGTCAGATCATTTCAAGGCCTTCGCTATAGAACAAGCAAAGCAATTGGTCAAAAAGGAATCCTAAGGTAAGGTCGACACTCATGTAGTATTTACTTGAAATGAATATATGATGAGAGAACACACAAAACAACTAATATTGACCACAGACAGGCAGTTTATGCACCAAGCCAGTGAAATAACTGCAGAGAACCTGCAAGTTCTTGAACATTTTTTTTGTCCACATTGCCATCATGACAACTATACACAGCACTGTCCAACTTCCAGGTTGCTGCCATTCTCAGTGACAGTGATATAAAGCAAAGAGAAATTAGAATAAAGTGACCAATTATGCTGACAAACTTCTAAACAAAACCAAATGAGTATTTTCTTTTCCCAAAAACGAAAAAAAAAAGAAAAAAAAAAAAAAAAGAGAGAGAGAATCATCCAGTTTTACTAATGAAGTATCAAATTAACCAAATCAGTGATCACAAGTGCTACCAAGCACCGAGCTCCATTAACACTTCAACCAGCTCAAGTATTGTGATCATCTCGACACAGATTTATTTTAAGATCCAGTGAGGAGAGGAAGAAAATGAACTGCAAAGTTTTGTTTCGAGTCTACTTTAGAAACTGAACCGTAAAGCAGCAAATGGAGCTGTTACCTCAACAGCGAATCTGAAAGAATGAATGCAACAGGAATTCATCAACCGTCAGAAGAATCTGTACACTCCTCCACCTCTCCATCAATTGGAGATCACACCCACCAGCTTGCTTCCAGCCCACCATGACTTCAACTCAGCATCCCCACCGGCGCTGTTAGAGCCTCCATCCATGGGAGCCGGAAGGTTGAGATCGAGCAAGTCGGGCACCTCAAGAGGCTGCTGCTGCTGAATAACAATGGGCTGACGGGACGCAGCATCGCCTCGGTCTTCGGAGTTCACAGCCAAGTGAGATCTCTTGTGGCCTCCCAAAGCCTGGCCTGAGGCGAAAACCTTACCACAGAGCAGGCACTCATGGGCCTTGGCCTTCTTGGGCAATCCATTGGCAGCTTCGGTGCTCGCACCTCGGTCGACCATTTCCTCTACTGCCGCCTGATCGATAGAAGCATCGGCCTCCAAGCTGTTCTCGCTGCCGGAGCAGCCCTTCATCCTCTTGTGGCTCGCCCGATGGCCGCCGAGAGCTTGGTAGGAGTGGAAGGTCTTGTTGCAGGTCGCGCACTCAAATCGGCTCCTCCTCTCGGGGGCCTTGTCGAAACCACCGTCTGAAGCATCGAACCTAAACCTTTCGACATAATCTCTGGCGAATTTAGCATCAGAAACCTCAAATCTTTGCTTCTCGACTTCGAATTCACTTCCGTCGAGTCTAGGCTTCAACCCAGATTCAGTAACAACAGCAGAATTCGGATCCTTCTTCTTCGAGCTATCCTTCCTCGATTTCTCATCGGAGTTCTCAAACTCATCAGCATCGGAATTACAGACCTTTGGCTTCTTGAATTCACTCTCCCTAGCGAAGCAATCATCGGAAGCATCGGATTCCATCCTCTTGAGCCCATTCCTCCAATACCCATTTCTTGAGACAAAATCCCCATCCCCTTCACCAATTCCCTTCGCCTCAAAGATCACTGAATTCTTATCAGAAGACTCGGCGACCGACTGAATTCCACCTCCGCCGCCGCCGCCGCCCGAGTGCCAGACATCCCTCGACAGCAGCATGAGGCTGATCGCCCCCTCCTCCTCCTCCCTCTCGTACTCCGACACCGACGACGGACTCGAATCAATCGCCGCCGCCGTCCTTCTCGATCCTCGCCTCCTCCTCGGCACCGCCACCGCCGCGGCCTCGCTCTCCGACTGCCCGCCATTGCTCCAAGAACCCTCCTGCTCTTCTTGCGCCTCGGAAGCTTGGCAAATCCTCTCGGAGTGGCACTTCATGTGCCCGAAGAGAGCTCTCCAGGAAGAGAACTCCTTGCCACACTCCCGGCACTGCTTCTCGTCGTCATCTCCAGTATAATCCGACAGCCGCCATGTCTTCTTGGGGTTCTCCCTCAGCCCATAGCCAGCTCCTCTGATGCCCGGCGTCGGCCTCTCCTCAGGGTCGTTTTCGGAGCTCCCGCCCGCGGCCGCGTGGACGTGGGACCTCATGTGGCCGCCCAGCGACCGGCCGGATGGGAAGTTCTTTCGGCACACCTTGCACCGATGGCTCTGAGCCCGATCGCCTTCCATCTAAAAGAACAGGGGAGCAAAACAGAGCACCAAAAGAAGCCAATAAAAAGATCCCAAAGAAGGACCTGAGAGGAGGCCAAAGAAGGCCTCAGATCTTGTCACTTCTTGGGTTCCGGTTTCATCTCACGATAGCCCAACTGGGATTAGATTGGTTTCTGCCCGAAAGAATGGATCTGGGGAGAGATTTTGGACTCCAGCTAAGCTCTGAAGTGTGGAATATTTAGTCTCTGGAACAGGTCTGAAGAAGATTAGAGAGAGAGAGAGAGAGAGAGAGAGGAGAGGGGGTGGTTGTTTTCTATATATCTGTATGTTGTTTTATCTGGGGTTCGTCTGGGGGCATGGATGGGAGGAGAAATCCATGCATGGAAGCAAAGTTAAAGAGGAAGGGGAGAGGAGAGCACAGCAAAGATTGGCACTTGGCAGCACGTGTACTCAAACCGTGGATCCGGAGTCCATCTGATCAGACGGCTGTGGCTATCCCACGTAGGACGCGGTGAACATCTCTAGGGTGCTGGGGCCACTGCAGCAAAACTAACCGCCCTGGCCCACCGGAAGGGCCATCTGGGGCTGGATCCCCTGGTTGGACCCGAACACGGAACATCTAGGTTGGTAATTTTCTATTTCCGCTTTACGTGTCGACAAGTGGTTTGATGGTTTAGGTGTTCTGTGTTAGCGGGTCGCATCAGGACGAAGGATGGAGAGAATCCTCCACCGTTATTCCCTCGGAGCCTTCCTTTTATCCTACACTGCATCCCTCTTGATAAAATGGGGCAGGGTTGGGGTTGGGGTTGGTGTTGGGGTTGGTGTTGGGGTTGGGGTTGGGGGGTGATAAAAAAGAGGAAAAGGTCAATGGGGGGCCTTAATTGGGAAATTTCCTCGGTCATTTTGGCCGCCTAAATCGAAGGTCCTTCTTGTAAATATAATGGAAAAGTCAACCGGTCCGACCTCAGCCGATCAATAGGTGGAGCACCAAAGGTCCAACGGATTGAGTCAAGGGGTCATGGTCTTTAGTTTTATTATAAAAAGTCTGAATATAGTTTGATTTTCCATGAGTAGCTCTCAATTTGACGTCAACACCTTCACCAAATCTTGGTAAGAAATAATTTGGTTCGCCATGGCTATTTGAATTCTCAGCCGACATGATGTGAAAAGTAAGGCAAGCCTTGAAATAAGGTTATACCTTGAAATAAGGTTATATGTAATGAAAACAATTAGTCAAATTGGAGTAAATTTCAAGTTTAAAAACTTGCCAAATATAAGCAAGGCTAGCTGCTATCACAATTTTAATGTGATGCAGGCAACTCATCTGATGTGGCAATTTTTAGAGAAGCCCTTTTTCTTTTTTCTCGGGTGAGAAAGAGAGACATTTTTAAATGATACATGGAAATAGAAAGCATTTTTTTAAGTTAATAAATTACAGCTCTTATGGAGAGAAACATTTAACCCAAAAAAAAATTGGATGAATTGGATGGGACTAAGTAGTAGGAAAAAAAAAAAAAAAAAATGGGATTCATATGATCATATTTGTAACATGGAGATGATCAACATATAATACACTTTGTACTTCTGGCAATTGAGAAAGCAAAGATCACAATTTCTTTCTTTCTTTCTTTCTTTATTAAGTGTGGGGGAGGGGGTGATGAAAGAAGGACACAGGATTTCAGAGGGGCAAAATAATAGATGGGAGGAGATCTGTCATTGAGCCAGGGACCAATGTGAGAGGATGTATTCTTGCTTAACTTTTTAAAGAGAAGTTTGGAATAACTTGTGAGCATGCACTAACACCATACAACAGGCTCCTTCTGTATCCTCCTTTTCAAATCACAGATGCGCTCCCCTTTATTTATAAATAAATGCACACTTGATTGTGCCTATTTAAACCTTAAGCATTGCATACAATAACAAAACAGGGAGGAAGAACCAGGGGGATTGTATCCAAGGAGAGCATCCTTTTAGGCAGTGGTCATATTATTTCTTGCCATAGAGGTGGATAATCACAAAGTAGGAGTGGCATTATGAGCTGTCCTTGTTTTATTTTCATTCATCTCTGTCTTTAACTATTATGGGCTTCACCTCTTAATATTGGGCTATCAAGTATAAGCCCACAAGATCTAAACTTAGTTACCTCAAACCATTGTGCAGGGAAAAGGAAATTCTAACCACTGATCTGTCAACAGCCACATGACCCCTTTTTGACTCACCAAAGAGTGGACTAATAGCATCAGAAATGGGGGTAAAGTGAACCAGAGTATCTTTCTCCCAGATTTTTCAATTAGTTGAGCTGTTTGGATATTCCAGCTTATTGTCTTCATGATCTTCTCACCTCCTTGGTGGATGGCCAGCATGCCCCAAAACAGGCGGCCTTGCCGGCATTGTTCTGACTCTGGCCGGCCTCCTTGCACTAAACGTACAATGTCCAACTCTTTCCAATTATTTATGCAACCTTCCACCATCATGCTCATGTGCATTAAGCCCGTGACTGGATCGTATGCATACACCTCTGTGCAGGCTTATGAAAGCACATTCTACACACCAATGTGCTCAAAAATCAGCAAGTAATAGAGTTCCGAAGTAGCCAATAGTCTACTACACTCTGTTATAAAAACTTCAGCAATGCTAAAGCTTTGAACTTAGTGGTTTTAGTTTGCATAAGTGGGTTACAAAATTTAAAATTAGCATTTGTACAGAGGATTCTTCTCGCAAGAAAAAAAAGACAAAAATTTATTGAGAGGGGTATGCTTGATTGTCAAAAATGGTGGCTAGTGAATGGAAGATGTACAACTCTTCAAACTTACCAAGATTTCGTTATGGACCTTAAAAAGTGGAATGCATGCATAATATCTTCATAAGCCCTTAAAGGCATATATTTAATACTACAATAATTTTTTCTTCATTTCATTTAGTTTTGAATCATATTTTTTTATAAAATGCAAAGATTTTAAAAGGTGCGTGTTTAATCCATCATGAATAATTTTCAAAGAAACTTCACTTTAGAGCAAAGTCCCTCTTCAAGTAATGTCCAAAAGGAGACAACTTGGTGCCTGACCAGCAAAGGTTGGCCACTCCTTATCCCTTGTTACAGCTCCTTGGCATTTCTGAGATGCCTAATTAACCTTAATTAATCAAGACAGCCAAGTCACAATTCTATCACATCCTGCCTAAAACCAGAACCACCCAACTGAAACATACCATATTTTATTAAAAAACTAACACCAATTCCAGGACATAGGCAATCCAACACTAATGCATGACCCACGCAATGCTTGTGATAATATTCTCCTACCCTTTGATGACCAAGGTTTCCATTAAGAACTGGTTCTGGCCAACTCATAATACCACTGTCCTCTCTCACTTGGATCCAATCTCCAAACCACTGGAACCTCACTAGCTTACTGGCTCTGGAAGTTCTTTCTTTGCTTCAAATGCAAGAAACGCACCTGGGCCTAACTTGTTGGAGCAAATAGGTATACGGTAATCAAATCATTATGCCAAAGTATCTGAAGGATTATAACTACCAAATAAGCTCGTTTAACCATCTTTGATGGCTATACAAATTTAAGCATTAAATCCACTGTAATCCAATAATATTTGAGTCTTTTTTCTTGAAACATCAAGACGACATTTTTGGAGGGAAAAAGCATGCAGAGAATGAAAGTTGGCGCTAGTGTTAACAAGGTTTAATGCAGTGCAAGATGGTGAACACATGAGACAACCATACTGATGAATAGAGTTTCAGTTTGCTTCTGATGAGAAAACCAGATGACCTCATGAGATCTTGAAGTGATCAGGAATTACTGGCAAGTATTCACCTATGCCCTTACTATTTTGAAGGTTGAGTCAGTGTGCCTTAAATTACAGGAGCTAGTCATGTGAAAGTAAGCTAAGCGTAGTTGTAGTCCTTCATATACGATTCCAAGGGTAGGTACAGAAGGTATAAAGAATTGGAGGTGGATGGATGAATGTAGCCGTATAGGCAACAACAAAGTCCACCACCCTTTCATATTATAGGTTCCAATCATTAAGGTGCACGTGTTTTCCTTGTACATGTAATAATGGATCATGTGTTGGCGAGCAAGTTCTCACCAGCAATGCTTGGGAAATACTCAAAAGGAGTCAATGGAACTCGAATCTTTATGCTACACGGGGACCATCCTCTTTCCTTGTTTTATGGAGCATGAGATGGCTGAGCACCATAGCTATCTGCTCTGCTGTTTATTGCTGCATCTGAGCATGGCTTGAAACATCAATCATGCTAGTTCTAGTCATGTGAGCTCAACAATTCAAAACATTAACTCTCTCTCTCTCTCTCTCTCTCTCTCTCTCTCTCTCTCAAGGAAAGAGAGAGAGAGAGAGAGAGAGAGAAGAAAGGGAAACTAAAAATGCTTGAAAAGCTCTAGGGGCCCATGGTTGCTGACTGAAGTATTCTCTTTAAAGTCCTTGAATCTTTGATCACTCCACCCAATAGATCATTACAAGAATCCTGAGTGAGATGAGCTCATTCATGAAGCCCTAAATTGGTGTAAATAATGGAATGATAATTATTATAGCAAGAAGATGGCATTTTATATGTGAGCATTTTCATATGGGAAAGAATAAGCAAGGCTTGAAGAGGAAACAATTGATGCACTTCCAAGTTTCAATTATATAGAACTTAGCTATGCATAGGCAACAGAACTGGGAACAAGTAGCCAGTGCAGTCACAAAAAGAGAGAGATCCGGCTTGTTGACAATGTTGGAGTGTGTGCATATATATATATATATATATATATATAACATGTTTTCAAATGCATGCATGAGTACTAGGCCAGAACAGAGATGGCAGCCACAACTTGTTGGTCCATTTGTTTTTTGACTGAAAACTTGTTGGTCCAATGCATCTATTAAATTACTCAAGTTTGATGGAAACTAAAATCCCTAGGATCTGGATGAGTGTAAGATCTGCAGTCTCATGACACAAACAGAACAAACATGCAGTCAATCTTTTCTTAAGAGATGTGCTAAAAGTTCTGATAAATGATCAACTTGTTTTGATGCATAAAGCGAGCAGATGGCAAGTGGATAAGGATCAAAACTGACCTTGATTTTGTCACTACCTTATATTACTGTGACATCCACTTCCACCAAACAATATATGGCCAGCACAATAATAGTTATGAGGTCAGAAAGCATTGGTGGCAATATAAAAAGATTCTGAGGCTTGAGGTAAGTATTGCAGAACTTCTTTTATTGGAATACAATGCTAAAGAGAAAAGAAAAGACCATGGTTAAAAAAAGAATAGAGAGCAATCATATTATTTATTTATTCTAAGTAATCTTAATCATTCGTAATATAAAAATATTCATAATAAGTGGTACCAAAGGTTGATAGTGCTCAAAGACTCAAAACTATAAAGTTGTCGAGCACACTCTCTAAGAGTGAACTCTTAGTCTGGATCATGCATGAGATTTGTTCCCACATGATATGATCAGTGAAAGATAAATGAATTGGTATAGCTATTAGATTTGACATAAAGAAAAGCCTTCTCCCTGTTAAATTTGAACTTCCTATATCTACCTGATAGAAAGGAGTAGGGGAAGGTGGGAGGCCCAAGTTCAAGAAATTAAAATTAAGAAACAACAATCCCAAACAGCAAAATCCAATCCAAACAAGCAAAATAAATAAATAAATAAATAAATAAATAATTCCTACCTTATGTAAATGTATGGTAAACAAAGCCCACAACACTCTATGTGCTGAACTAGTTCACAACCACCCTCACACCATCGTCATCTTCCTAGCTTTGATATATTTAATGTTACCATTGACTGGCATCCGATACTTCTTTTTAGCATTCCTCTTGTGACCTTCTAGCCCTCCTCTGGCTCCACCATCATTGCCACTACCATCCACTTGTGGCCACTTTGGCCTGGCATAGAAATTGCTACTCTTGACTCAACACCTCCTAACCCTTGTCTTTGCTTCACCATCGCCCTCTCATAGTTGGAGATCAAGAGAGTCTATAAAACAACATCTCTCTCAAGCATTTTCTCAAAGAAGTGGCTTCCAACAATCAAAGCCCCACATCTTGCATACATTTCCAAAATTGCAGGCATTTCTTCGAGTAGTCGATGTATAGAAATCCCATCACTTTGCATATCTACATCCTTCTCAAATAGTCATCATCCTCAGCTTCATTGCAAGAACCATCATAGGTTGCTTGATAATTGCATGCAATTCTGCTTAGTGATAATTATATGAAGCTTCTAGCATCACTTCTCACTTACTTGGGCATGCCTTTCCCATCCCTCTCAATTGTTGGATCTTGATCACCTTTATTGCTCAATGTCCATTCACTAGACATCATTTGTAACCTCCTCAATGCTGCAATCTCCAATCACTACTACTGGACGTCACAATATCTGCTTGCTCCACTGCCTTGGCTATCCATTTAGGTCATCATTTCCTCCAAAATAATGAAAAAAAAGAATAGTTTTGAATGATATTATTCATGGGGACCATGGGGTTTAACCTCAATTTATACATGAGTACCATGAGCATATAATAGGTAGGTTTGTTATATATGGTAGGGGCATATCATACATGTGATGCATATGTGAGAATTGGATATAAATATACTGGATGCAGACATCTTTGTTTAAGGTAAACCATCTTCTATGGTAGGTTAATGTTCCATCTCATCTCATGTAACACTTCTTTTGGAGTCGCAATTTCCTTCTTTGGCCAAGGAGGATTTTAGGTGATTGATTGATTTAATTTAAATCTTCACCTTCCTTAATACTTTTACCACAAGGATTAAGGGCACATCCACTAAGAAGTGAAGAGAGAGAAGTAGGGAGAGGGAAGAGATGAGATGGAAGGAAAAGAGACTTGGGGAAAGATGAGGGAGGCTCCATGGCCATAGAGGGCTAAGGAGTAAGAACCCATACTTAAGCCCAAGGATGGAAATCTAGAGGTTTAGACCAGGTTGGAGGTTAATTCAAGCCCAATCCCAGGCCATACATCTACTAAAAACCTTAACTTTACCCCAAGCTCCTAAACCTAAAATCAACACCATCTTATTTTTTTTTGAGCTCAAGTTCAAAATCAAGTTGGTTCAAGTTAGGTCTAGTTAGGTTAGTTGGATCAGTTCGGTCAAGTCATTTTCAAATATTTCTATGCCATATAAAATAATATCTAAGAGTAAAATGAGTTAGGGATGGCAACATGTAAGAATAATGTGAATTGCAGTTTAATATAGTTTAACAAACGCTAGTAAGATCCTGAAATTTAAAGCTGTATCTACTATATAGAAATTATATATTATGTTAGCTTTAGATTTGAGTTGCATTGAGCCACTAGATATCTTAAGCCATGTCAAAACCTGGCCGAACTTGAGTTTGCTTGAGATTCTCAACTCAAACCCAACCCATAACCCAACTTGAATTTGAGTGGGGTGGGAATTTTTATCCCAAATCTTACCCAAGCCATGTCAAAATCTGGCAAAACTTGGTCCATATCTCCAGTTAGGCTACTGGGTTTGACTGTTTTGAGTTGGCTTGCACAATTTCCACCCCTAATTAAGTTCATCTTCTATGCTAGTGTGCTTTGCTTCACCAAGTCTACTTGCCATGCCATAGCTGCTATGAGTCTACTTTAACATAATGTGCTACTATGTTACTATTCTTCATTTTTTTGTTTAAAGAAAAGCCACCCAATTTAACCTAAAAGTTCAAGCCATTCCATTTTGGACCTTGTGCTAATTTCAATCCTTCTCTCTCCCATTCATTATTCCTTGTGGGATTAAATATCGCACATGAACTTCAATACAATATAATTAGGGGATGAAGACATCTATACAAGTGATTCTGACACGTTATCTTCTTCACTTGTGTGGCCAATGACCGGCAATAAAGTTAAATTATTGGCATGAGCTAGTCGTTAGCCGCCCCTTAAAACATTTGAATCCTACTTTCCTTTAATTTAAGTGACCAAATATTTTAATTTTCTAAGAACAAATTTATTAATTGTTATCTAAGCTTGAATTTGAAGACTAAAGTTGAGGTTGCTTTCAGTTTTTGGCCAGGTTTAAGTCAAAGCATGGCATTATTTAGACTCAACTCGGCCTAAACTCGAGCCTAATTCCAGGCTCAAATCCTAAGCTTGAATTTTAAACTGAAATAGCTATGAAAAAGCATTGGTTTATCTATTTCTATACATTTTTACATATTTTGTATGAATTATTTTTATATCACCATGTACAGTTTTTTTTCTATCAATTTAAGTTTCAGATATCTAAATATAATTTACTTGATGGATTAGTTGTTTTCTTGAAACATTTATGGATGATTGAATTATGTCGAATAAGCTTTATTTAACCCAAAATAAAGATTTTGTTCAGGTTAGGCCAACCACTTTAGGAGGGTTTTTTTTTTTGTTTTTTTGGATGGATCCAACGTGCGATGGGCACCTCTTAATGCTAAAATAATTAAGGGGCAAACTAATGTTTTAATAATTGGACGGAGTAGCCAGTTGAATCGATTGGATCGTTGATCGATTTGGTACTCGATCCAGATGATTTCTTAAATCCAGATTCGAATAAAAATCAATGTAGATCCTCAAAACTATGGTTAAGCCATCGACTCATCCGAATCGGTCTAGGTTTAAGCAAACTGAATGGTTTTAAGTCATCACAATCGAGGGAGTCCAGATGATTCTCGCACACAGCTAAGCTCATAGAGACAACGAAGGAGGCAATGGAGGGGGCTGGACTGTCAATATCCAACGATCCTTCAGACGAAGTCAGGATTAGAAAAGAAAATTGCCTCCTTTCGGCTCCTATTCTCACTACTGTCTATAATCTTCACCGCTTCTTAATGCCTTCGTGACAACAAAGAACACCTCGCTTAGATAAGGCGGGGATCCGATTCACAGAACAAAAAAAAGGATGGAGAGGTACAAGAAGCTGGAGAAGGCCAAGAACCGAACGCATTAGAAAGTGTACAAGGTGTAGGCACGAGAAGATGTTTATGGTGTAGGCACGAGAAGAAGCCAACGGGTTGCCCTCGCGAAGGCTCATAGAGATGGTAATTTTCTCCTTGTAACACAGGTGTTGTTCAATTCCATGCTTTATACGGATGAAAATGAGAATAATTTTTGTGTTCATTCCATCATTTTTGTATTTAAGTAATATAATACTTTATATATTTTCATATCTATAAAATCACTTTCATAATTTTCACTAAAATATCATATATTAATATATATATATCGGTAGGAAAGGAATGAAGTAAGGTAGAGATGAAAATTTATTATTTCTTTTCTATTTAGAAAGTTATAATAAAGATAGAGGTTATTTTTTTTAATAAGAATTAAAATTAAAATTAAAATCTTCATCTTTAAAGACCCATTAGATGGACAAAGAGGGCATCCTTCAAGAGATCACAATCCTCTGGGAACTCTGTTAGAGCATCTACATCATCTAATTTGGACATCCTGTTTCTTTATCTTTTCTTCAGTTCCAATCTCCATCTTCTCCTTGCTCTTCTCTCTCTATTTCAAATTTGATTCTTTTCCTTGGGTTTTATGTCTAGGTTTCTAGTTTGTTGAATATAGAGCGTGTGGACAAGATTGGAAAACCCTTTCTTTGCCTAGCGTTTGGGTTATTTGACATAAGAGTTCATCGATTCCCACCTTCAGGTTGGACTCCTTTTTTTTTTTTTTAATAACTTTTTTATTTGACATTCTTTAGGTGATAGTGAAAATTTGAACACTAATTATATAAAATTAAAATGGATATTGATGTTTAAGTGGCAATTATTTGAATGGATAATGAATATGAAATATATTGTTATTATAGAGTTATAGTACCAATAATTACTAAAATAATATTAAATAATTAATGATCAATATATTGATTATATTATCATAACATCATGAGCCAATGTACGATTGAATCACTAACCAATAACCTGTTTCTTTTCTCAATTTGATAAACAATATAATTTTTAAAACATTAGGAACGGCTTGATTAAATGTATTATTAGAATTTAAATTTTTATTTATTATTTCAAATAATAATAAATATTGTCTTCATACATTACCTAAATGTTCTTACTATATTATATTAAATTTTTATTTATAAATATTTAAAATTATGTTCCACGATATGCATAAAAGAAAGCACTTCACCAAATGCGCAAGGTCAGCCTGGATGAAATAAAATTATATTGCATCATTATGATTATAATATAATTAACTTTATATCTTTATCAAAATTAAAAATTATTTTAAAGAAATAAATTTGAAATATTAAAAAATAAGGGTATATTTGGAATTATAATGAAAAGAATATTATCAATTATATGAATTAATTTCAATGATAACAAATTTAAAAACCCAAGTACATTAAATACACTTTGAATACACTTTTTTATATTTTCAAAGTGTATTTAATACACCTTAATAAGTGCCCCCTAGGCCACTTGTTAACAATATCCTTGCTAATATTTCTTGTGATGATTTGATCTCATTTAAGGCACTGAAGATTTTAATTGATAATAAAAGATATTAACTTCTAAATTCTTGGTCCTAATTTTTAAGCATGGGATTATTTTATATATATATATATATATATTTCATTCCAATGATTACCACCTGAGGTTGTATAAATTTATGGAAGTGTGCACTGGTATCCAACGGTAGAACAACAGATCTAGAATGAAGAGAACAAAATGAAAGTTATGAAGAAAGGTTGTGGTTAGAGCCATCCATTTAGGGATCCTTCGAGTCAGAGACCTCACCAGGGCATCGACAATAGCCCTTACGTTAGTCTCCTGATAAGAACGCCACTTCTTCTTTTTTATTTATTAAAAAAAAAACCTAGAGAATAACTTATTTCATTCAAAAGATGGTTGCAACGTAATTTTTTTTTTTAAAAAAAAAGAGACACATAGCTTCAACCATGCTATAATCATACGTTATATATATATCTATATAAATTAATTAGGGATTTATGTAGGACTAGTTCTACAAGCAAGGTAGAAGATTTGCCTAAAAATCACTGTTGGATTAGAAATCCTACCCAATCTATGCAAGCCAATTTAACCTCTCACCAATGATGATACAAAGTATGGTACGTTGAAATGATGTTCTTATAACATATGATTGTTGGCTCAAAGAGTTTCTATAGTTTCCAAATCAATGAGGGAAGAATAAAATTAACTCCTCGATTTATTTCTGTTGATAATTGCATTATAAGAAAAGTACATAGAAAAGGGTGATTATTGCATAATTCACGATTTTATCTTTTTGATCTAAACCATACCTCGCATGCATGAAAAAAAAAAAAAAAAAAAAATACTTATAATATATGCAAGATTTATAATACCAAAAAATAGTACTATTTTGGTACCAAATCGGTATAATTTAATAGGACATGTATTGTATCGAATCAATGGCATATCAATCAGATGGGTTAGAAGGTTTCAATCCAAGAATCATCTTAAATTAGATTGAATTATTGGTTGAGGTAGTTTGGTATGAATAGTTTGGGATGGTTCATCCTTCATGTTGAACCGAAAGGCTTGGTTAACTTAATTCTAATTTGTTTCGGTTCGATTCATTCCGAATCATTCGATCAAGGAAGATTTGATATTAAGTAAGAAAGTTTTGTAAATGCAAAATTATAAATTAGTGGAATCGGCAGCATATTTAAAATATGCAGATGGTAGTAACCTGCTTAATTCCATGAAAAAAATAAATCACATAAATTTATAGGACATCTGTCCTCCAATAAGAGATACATCAACATCTTATCCCAAGCTTATTTCACGCGTATAGTTTGAAGGTGCCTTGGTGGTCTTCTTACGCTATTTTGTACAGTAGCTTTGGATCTTGGATTTTAAATATTCAGCTTTGAGAGGATTGTACGTCACAGTGAATTCTACCATTGGATGTGGAGCAGTAGGCTGTTTTTTAGAAAATTTTTTACAGATAGGAAATAAGATTTTATATTTAAACCTAATATCTCTTCAAATAGAAAATCAAAAAACAAAGTTTTCTAAATATACATTAGTTATAGAAAACATCTTTGAATGATTTTTTATTTTTTATTTTTAATAAAATAATATTTTTTAATATTTTTTACGATCATAACTTTACTATTTATCATTATTTCCAGCATCTATCATCATCTTTCATCACCTATTATTATCACCATCATCATACCATCCATCATCCTTTATCACTGCTATTATCTAGCACCAAAGCCACGATCATCACCATTATATCTCTATCATACCTATCATTGCCACAAGTACCTCATCACATTCATTATTCTTCACCACCATCACTATTACCATCCCTTCATTGCTCCTCACTGCCTCTATCGTCTACCATAATTATTACCACTATACCTCTACCATTACTATCATTACTTTCATCTCCACTATTCACCCCACCCCATTATCATCATACTAGCATTATCTATTACCACTATCATTCTTCTTTATCATGACCATTATCTTTACCATCAATCTTATTCATGATCTTTTTGAAAAAATTTAAAATAATTTTTTTATTTTTTATAAATAATATTTTTAATAAAAGATTGAAATCGAAGAAAATATAATAGATGAAAAAATGAAATATTTTGTATAACTAAATCTTGGATGTGTATGAGCTGAAAGATTGTATAACCTTTTTTTGTATTTGCGGTTAAGGCAACTACATCTCATTTTGCTTCACTACAAATTTTAGGACGCCTCATTATCATTGGTCAGATGGTGGAAAGCAAAGAAAGGCAAGGAATAAAATAGAAAAACTTTGCGGTGACATTAGAGTTCTACCATAGTAATGACAGCAGCAACCTCGTGACGGTAAAATTAAAGAGGACCTCAAGAGAATAAGGCTATAGAGGATCTCATTGGCGGTGAGGCTGCACTTGAGGATCTACTGATGGATAAGAGAGCTAGGGATTGAGTCTGATTCAAAAGAATAGAAAAAGAAAAAAGAAAAAGTAGCTTCTGAAGCAGAAAGAAAAAAATAAAAAATCATAAATTGCCATAACATCTCAAAGAAATAATTTAATTTTTTTTTTCTTTACCATATTCAATATCTTGTTTTAGTTTTAAAGAAATTTTTTTTTTTTTTTTTTTCATATCTAATGTCCCGCTTTAGTACAGGATAATAATTCTATTATTTTTAGACTAATAACTCTAAAAATAATTTAACTTTTGATTTGCATTGCAGGAAGCTTTACTTTTATATAAGCCTTTTGGGGATGTTAAAAGATAATATAATACTGTTTATGAACCCTGGGGATGAAAAATCTAAGGATGATTTTGCAAAATAAGATAAAATGAAAAACAAATAGATAGGCACTGTTTTTTTTTTTTTAATCTAATACGTAAATATTAGATTTGATCGCGCTCAACCTGGCGTGACCTTTTCCTGTGCAATGCGATGGGGCCTGATGGGCAACCCCGACAAACGATTGCCGACTCAAGAGAATTCATTTTTTATTTAGAGAAAAGTCGCGATCCCTCTTTCCCGACCGTCGCACGCCCTTCTTCCCCTCCGCCTCCGGGGTATCCTTCGCCGGAAACCGACGCACCAGGTGACTCTCTCTCTCTCTCTCTCTCTCTCTCTCACACACACACAGACACACAGACACACAGACACACACCTCTCGTCTCCCATACCCGCCCCTTCCTTCCTTTCTGTTCCCCTCCTCGTTCTCTCTCTGCCGTCCTTTGCCCTCTCCTTCGCTCGGCGCCTTGTACGACGTTTCTTGGTCCTCCTCCGCCCGCATATCCTTTTCCTCTCTGTCCCTGCCCCCGCTTTTTATCTCCATATTGCCTTTTCTCTCAATCCCTCCTTTTATAAGTACCTGATTGATGCCTTGCTAGGTTATAATTGGGATCGGCTCACTTCCAATAAAGTTTTTTCGTGGTTAGATTAAATTATATGGTCACATTAGTTTCCTTCCGAACGTTGCTTGATGTGCTTAGCTGCAGTTGTTGGTTCGTATTTAGCTAATTTAGCTGGAATGCTCTTTATAAGATTATTGATTTTTGCAAAGGATGCTTCTTTCGACCGTGGAGACTAAGTTTTTGATGGGGAGGAGATATAAATGCCTCAAAAAAATATTTCTTTTGTTTCTTTCTTTCTTGTAACTTGCTATAGTTCCGGGAGGGCATTTATGCTTGCAGATTGTTTCTTCCCTTCTTCTCAGAAGTCATATATGATAAATTTAAGGACATAACAGTAGCATATAACTTGCTTTAACCAGCCATCAACGATGTTTGTTTTTGGATTAATTTTTCTTTTCGTTTTTTCTGAGATTACGAGATATCTTCTCTCACCTTTCCAGTTTCAATTATATCTTGATGCATATGTTTTCTTTTTCTTTCCTTTTTTTTTTTTTTTTTCAAAACTTGACTTTGCATTAGGATTTTCTATACAGAACTAACTATAAATCCAGTTGCTATCAGACTCCCAAAAACTTTATTTTATGCTAATATTGATGATTACACATCAACTTTTAGTTGCATCACCTATTCATTCCCTAATATATTTGCCTTGATTAGTCAAATTGCACTCAGAGAAGTAGGCAAAGATGTCAAACGAAAGCCATTTGAAGACATGGGTCGAGGACAAGTTGATGTCGTTGATGGGGTATTCCAAGAGTGTAGTTGTTCAATATGTCATTCGATTGGGTAAACACTAAATTCCAGATTGTTTATGAGGCTTTTCTTCAATATTATGAGATATTAAGTTGTATATCTTTTATAAAAAAACTTCACTTCATCTGCAGCCAAGGAATCTTCTTCACCTGAGACTCTTATGGGTAAGCTTGTGGAGTTTGGGTTCTCTTCGTCAGCAGATACACGCTCATTTGCTGCAGAGATATTTGCTAAAGTCCCACATAAGCAATCTGGGTTAAGTGTGAGTTTTCATTTAATTCTCATGGAATAGAGGAAAGACCTGGCTCTTTTTGTCATGTTATTGTAACTGCAAGAATCTTAAGATATATTTAGAGAAATACTGGGAAAGATCTTCTTTTCCCATCTTCCAGTTGGATGAGGTTAACTTCCCAATCAGATGTCCAGAAAAAATGAGGCATCGTTTATATTCATTCGATCCTGTTCAGGTGAAGAAGCCTGTATTTACTTGCACAAATATAGCTACCTATCCACCCAACTGAATTCCTGACCGATGGTTTCATATATTGTCAGCAAAATGCTAGAACCACAACAAGTGATCTTTTGGACCACTTTCTGTCATGATTCTAATGGTAACAGCTAACGCCTTCCTAGAAGGCTGGTAAACACCTTGTGAGTTCCCACCCCAAGTGATACACCAAGAGGACTCTTGGGCTTGGAGAATATAAGTTGATAGCGTACTTATTTATGAAAAAAAAACAACTTAAATTTTCTTTCTTTTTCATGCATATCTCTTGTAATGAATGCTAGATTGTTCATAGGACATGAATAGCCAAATTGAAAAAAGAAAAGGAGTATTTTACAGTACAGTTTCTAAAGCAAAGTGTTTTTGCACTAGTCTTCCACTGCTCGAATCACCCAGTTACTCCTGCTTCCTTCCACACATTTTCCTATCATCTATATTTTGGCATTCTTTCCTATTTGCAGCTTGCTTTTCTCAAGTGTATTCTTTTTCTCCTTGGAGCCTTGCTTTTCTTTGAATTGTATCTTATGCTTGAAGTATACTATACTAATTACCATTTCAGTCTCATTCTTGTGTTGGCACTTGTCAAGGTTCCTAAAAATCATCATGCATACTTCTCCATGCTGGGTGTACCAAACTGGTATTGAACCAATATTCAGTATAGAGGGCATATCAAGTGTTGGTGTGCTAAACTGACTCATACCAATACTGTACCAACATGGTACCAATATGGTTACTGAAACTAGTATTGCAAAGCTTGACACTTATATTTCTATCAGTGGCAGTCTCAAATTGGTAAAAATGAATGAACCATAAACTCTGGATATTTGAAACATTTTTCAATGTAGTTATTAATTTACAAGTTAATTTCTATCATTTTTTACTTGTAATGACAAGTGACATTAAAATGCTCTTGTTGAGAATGGTGTATAAAGAAAGTCTGAAATACTTATATTTGCTGTTCTTCTTTATTTGTTCCAGAATTATGAGAAAGAGGAAAAACAAGCAGCTCAGTTTGCAAAGAAGCAGAGGAGTTACAAGCTGCTGGATGCTGATGATGATGAAGGAGATGACCAAGTACCAAGTAGTGGTGCAACTTCTCAGCCAGGAAAAATGGGTTCTCATCAGAAGCGTTTTAGGAAGAAGAGCGAAACTCAAGATGGCGAAGATGATGAGGCATAATGTTACACCTTTTTTCACTTTATATTTCATATGGTAAGCTGTCAGGCTGACACTTCTCATAATGGTTCCTTACATTGTTTTGACTGTGTCCTGTTTTTCAGCCAACCACGATTGGAGGAAATGGTCGACATGTCCGAAGGCGTACTTCAGGGATGGATGACAATGATGATGATATTGAGGTATGCTCTTTTAGCAGGTTGAACTGGTAACCGTCGGTAATGTTAGATCATGCAACTTTATTTAGGGAAAAAACTGTTTCTCATAATTATTATTATTATGAATCATCTGGATCAGAAGTTGATCCCTTTGTCAGATGCTTATATTATGGTTTAAGAAATAACATGTCCTGGGCTAAGTATCAGATGATGGTACATCATCCAAGAAACTTGCTAGCAGAATTTGTTCATTAAGTAGCACCCTCACAACGTTTTTTTATAAAGTGCAACTGTATGGGAAATGTTGGAAGTTTGAAATGCAGATTGGTTGTATACTTCATTGCATGTTGTGGATAGATTATAAGATTTGACAATATGTCAAATCATTTATATAAAATTTGGATGAGTCACATAATCGGAGTGGCATGGCTTGACAAGATCCAAGGAAGAGAGAGGATTTGCTTTATTGCTGTAATGCCACTTAGAAAATAGTTTAGTGGGGGGTTTGGTTCCCTGATGAATAAATTTAGTCATTATACATGAGTACTAGGGGGGTTCAGTAAAGAGTTATGACCAAAGTTTGCCATACTGAGAATCAGTACCGTTTTGATTGGTATGAGGCATATCATACCGAATCGACGATATATCAATTACTTTGTACCGAACAAATGACATACTACTTAGGTGAATTAGAATGTTCCAACTCATAAACCATCCCATGCCAAGCCAAACCGAACCGTTCAATACAGTACAGAGCGGTTCAGTATAATACAAGGTTAATATGAGGTTGGCATAGGGTAGTTCTGGGCTATATAGACGGTTCAGGGCTGTATCGGCCGTGTCATTATGAAATGATAAACCGTTCTGGTTCCGCACCGGTATAGTTCGATGTACCTTGGTTATGGCCATGCATGAGGAAGGAGGTTCTTTGAATGGTTATGATTATATAGGAGAGGAGAGAGGTTTAGGCATATAATGTCTACATGAGAGAGTGAAAAATTGTTTTGTATATCTTTGTCAAGTTCTTGAAAGGGATGCTGTGAAGTTGCATTTCTCTAGAAAGAGAGGGGAGGGGGGAGAGCTGTTATTTACTTTATTAAGTTACTAAACATGTTTGATTTGATTTCTTTGGACTTGCAAATAAGGATTGTCGATAACTAGAGGATACTACATTCATATATCTTTGCTTTATATGTAGTATAAAAAAATGTCGCATGTTCAAGAACCAACAACACAAAATATTTCTTAAACTTTCTTTGCTTTCATATGATCTCATATTTTACCTCTCAAAGTATGCCTTCCATTGAAAGGACAAATCCATGAGATTGATGCCTCGTGGATCACTTTAAAGCAAGGGTTGCCATTTCTACCACATTGGTATGGTGTTGGTATGCCTTGTATGCGGGTCAGTTCAGCATACCTAGACTCGGTACACATTCAATATTGAGTCTCAGTTTGGTACCAGTATGGTATGGTATACTATGCTTTTAAGTACATCTCTCATCATCATCATTTTTTGTACACGTTTGCTCATAGTTGATAGTCACCTGAGTTTTTATAAACTTTTATGAGTCATATGTGCAACCATCCTCTAGCCAATGCCCATAACAAGTTAGACCAATAATTTCACAGTTCCAAAAGGTATCTATCTAGGTAGATGAAATGATCCTTCATGAATTCCATTGCAAATGTCTTCCACATCATGCTTGTGGGGTTCCTGTTGTATGAAATTAAATTATTGTCTAGATCTTGAACCTAATAATCAAGAAACTTGATCTCTTGTAAACTGGAATGGTGAAGTTGATTTGGCTAGAACATGTACAAGTGCAAGAAATCTACAAGAAAGTTTGCCCTTTGCTAACTCAGTCAGTGTACTTTCACAATTTTAGATTAATGGTGGATCTATAGTACACAATTTTAGATTAATGGTGGATCTATTTGGGGAACTTGCAATCTCCATCCCTCCAGGCTTATCTGGATACAATTTAGCTATTATATCAACTAGTTTCTCCAAAAGAATCTCCATTTCTTCTGCTTTATCTTGATACAATTTAGCTATTATAATATTTAGTTTCTCGAAGTGAAATCCTTAGGCAATACTTCCTCATTTCTTTTTCTATAATTCATGTCTCTTCAGCATTAGGTTATTACCAACCTCTAAGTTGGCTTGAATTGGATTAATTTTCTTGTCACACCCAGGGTTTCTAAGGGCCGACACAGTGGCAATCTTGGTGTGTGGCAAATATTGAGTTGAATTGAGGTATTGCTTTAGCTAGGCCAAAATGGAAGGCTATAGAAAGTTTGAAAGGGAAGGATATTCCAATACCTTGGCTGTTGTAAGATGACCAAGTTAACAAAATATCAGCTTATAGGTAGGACAAGGATTTATTACTGTTTAGAGCATTGACTTTAAAATTTAATAATTGAAAAAAACACTTTAAGAAAGTGAGAGAGAAAGAGAGAGAGAGAGAGAGAGAGAGAGAGAGAGAGAGAGATCAAAAGGAATGTTAGCCAGTATTTTGATATTGTATTAGCTGATGTCTCAGGGTATATTGGTTGATGCTAGGTGAGATACCAGGGCTGCTGTTTTCAATATTTTGTATTGGTGAATGTGGATACAGATACAAATTGATATCTCAGTTGAGATTTCAGCACGTTGGTTTCATAGTGTAATAACGCATGATACTAGTTGACTGCCATTATTTATTTCAGTGCAGTCTCCTATTTATTGCTTTTAGTGACTTGTTATAACCCATGAAAATGTGATTTCAGAGTGTGGCTATTTTGAAGGTTATCATTTTGGTTGTGAGCAAGCTCATTTCTAGAAGTTAGATAAGCAATCGATTTTGATGGGATAAACATTTCATGAGGTTCATCTAGCACCTCTGCTGCCTGCAAAGCTTGTATACCTTTCAGGATTGAACCACAAAGGCTATCATGAACTTGGGACTTATAGCATATTAGGCTCTTAACTTGTCAGATGTCTTCTTGTTAAATTTTCTGGAACATCTTTTAACTCTTGGTCAGTTGTGTTGGAAGTACTTACTATTCTTTGTCATTTTTCCAACATAATTATGGGTCACCTCATTGTTCCTCTGCAGTCGGAAGAAGCCAGGTTACGTGACCAAGAAGAACGAGAACAGCTGGAGAGGAATATTAGAGAAAGAGATGCAGCTGGTACTCGAAAGGTAAGAAATATCATTATATGATAATCATCATGCTTCCATTTACCTGTTTGATGCAGTTAACATAGTTAATATTTATGGAAAGGGCTTTCTTATTGCACACAGACGTGTGGCACTAATGAGTAGCGCTACAAGAAAGAGTGGTTTCTTATAGATTAAAGAAAATGCAGGATCTGCTGATTCTCGCTTTTCCTCATTATTTTGTTGAGGAAGTGAAGCCACCCTCATGTAACATTTGCATCAATTCTACAAATGGACTCTTCTACTGCTTTTTGGAAATAAAATTAACAGAAAGAAAAGATAGCATGTATCACTCAAGTATGAGCTAGAATGTACTTTAAATTCATATTGACAAATTGTATGTAGAAAACAAAAATGATCATCAAAATTTGTTAATCTGATACATACGAAGCAACCTGTTCTCTGGATTCATTAGTTTAAATATTCAATTCAATCTATCAAAGGTGTAATTCTTTGGATACCTAATTTAACAAAAATGTATAATCTCTTTGACATTCCTCTGCTTTGGAACTCTCTTTCAACTATAGAGCTTGGCCCTTTCCAACTGCATACTCTGTCTGCTTCACAGGAATTATCTATTAGTTTACTCTTAGAAAGCTTCTACTGAAATTATGTTTCTTGTTGTTTTTAATTCTTTGTAATAGTTGATGGAGCCAAAGTTAACGAAGGAGGAGGAAGGTATAGTTTGTGCAATTGTATTTGTTATCATATTTCTTGTTTGGTAAGCTCTTCTTATTTTTATTTGTATTTTTTTTTTTAATAGAGGAGATGATTCGGAGGTCTAAAGCATTTGAGCAAAATGACACTTTAGAACTAAGGTTCGTATCTTCACGTCCATTTTTTGATCTTTATTGGTATTTTTGTTTTGTAGTGCAAAACTCTTGATATTTGTGAATCATACCAATGAGTCCTAGTTTGTCAGGCTATTGTAATTGCAAATAATCAATGTCATGGGTTGAGTGCATTTCTTTTGCAACACATATAATCATCTGGGAAATCGTAATTGGATGGAGGGCTCAACAGATCATTATTTTTTTAAAATTTCAGTTATTAGTATGAAAATTTGATCCATGAAAGGCCATTGCCCCCCCCACCCAAAAAAAAAAAAAAAATGAAGAAGAAGAAAAGAAAAGAGAAGAAAAGAAAAAAGTCACAAAAAGTGACATCGACCTCTGGTGCATTTTGAGGTCCTTGAGAATGGGTAAATGGTATCTTGTCATTTTCACTAGATTATGCTGACGTGGATATGTATTGAAGGTCTGCATGAAATTTTTAGCCACACCTATGACACAAATTTAGAAATTATAATTAACAGTTTTATATCAAATAGTGTAGATTCATAAACTTCATTTGATTTTGCATCTATTAAAGAGCCATTAATTTTACATGGCTCCTTATTGTAACTTTTAGATACTCAGATTATTTGGTCTGCACAACTTTGTTTTAGAAAATTTTCTCATAATTATCCTTTCTTTGCTGTCCTGGTGTACTAGAAAAGTTTCAAGGCAAGTATATCTGCAGAAGAGGAGGGACCAGAAGATTTTGGAGCTACGGTATGCCAGAAAATGCCTTTATGATTGCCCATTTAATTCCACTTAATTTCATAAACAATCATTATTCACATCTATCTTTTAGTGTGGATGCTGATTCAATGATATCTGACTCTGTATTATGCATTGCCACTTGCCAATCTTAGGGATGATATTATCGATCATGAGTATATCTTTGAGGGTGTAAAGTTAACAGAAGCAGAAGAACGTGAACTAAGGTAAATCATACGTGCAGCTTGTGCTTCCTCTTTAAACAAAAGCATTGTTATAATGCTATTTCTTTTAGATGATATTATCATTTTTTTGTTAAGATATAATTCAATATCTTTTGAATGTTTTCTCATGACAGAAAGGTGGCATTTTTTATGAACAAAATTTAAATTGTTTATGAATTGCTGTAATTTGCTTTATCAGTTCCTTCCTCCTCCATTCCCATGCTCTCCAAACAGCTCGAGCACTAATACAGTTAAAGAGAACAAACTATGGGAACATTTAATACCTCGTAGATGTAGAACGGTGGAATCTCATGTATGAAATCCATGATACATTAAAGTCAAAATAATACCATTAGATAATTCTCCAGTTTGCTTCTATACATTCAAAGATGCCAATATTGGATTCCAGACTGGTGATGTATGGAAATCATGAATGGTTTCCATATGAATGAAAGTTGTGTTGTGAGTAGCATTTCTAGAAGTGGAACTAGAGGTCTAATGCAAAAAATTTCTCTGTTATTCATTATTTTTATGACTTTCTTTGCCCTTTTGAATAAGAATCCTTCATTAGATTTAACAGCTGCATAATAGTAGATTGGTATAACCATGTTATAAGCAAAAGCCATGTGCAATATATTCTTGCAAACTTTTGTTCACTGCTGCTGATTACATCAATTCTCATGTTCATGGTGGAATATGGATGTCATGCATACCATGGACAAATGTGGCTCTAGTTATTTGCTTATTGGTAATGACATAGGCTGCAGTGCCCTTGGGATTAGGCTTCAACATGCACCATATTTTTCAAATGTTTTCAACTCATTACTTTAGATTTTTTTTTTTTTTTTTGGATTTAAATCTCTCTTTTCAATTGCAATCGTTTGATATATATAGAGATGCTTGTGAAGTAAACTTAGTTTGTTATATGATATTTCTGTTTTATTATAATCCATGAGCATGTGTTTATATGTACACAAAGACTTGCTGCACTCATGACTATGTAATGATGAATTCATACATCATAATGGACATTTTGTTGTCAAACAACATAACAGAATCTTTATGAATGCCAAAGAAGTATGTAAGCATGGTCTTAAAACTGTCTGTGGTGCTTATTTCCAGAAAGCTTGACAGAATACACTATTGGTAGTGTTAACTGAGTTCTTGAGGTTTGCCTTTGGAATTGGTCATTCTGGAAAAGTTGTATTGTGGCTTTACAATTTAGATAATGAAGCCTCACATGGAGCTGCGCATTCTTTTTCACATATGGCTACTTTGTAAGCATAATACACATACATCTGAGCCCTTAATGATGCATAATCAAATTCTATTTGCAGGTACAAAAAGAAAATTTATGAGCTTGCAAAGGAGCATTTAGAGGATTTTGACAATATTAATGAGGTATTTGATCTTTCTTTTTTGATTATAAGCAACTGCATATGTATATCCTTTGCCATTATTGTTGTTTTTGCTGTTGTTATTTTGCAAATCCTTTTCACCAGATCCAAATTTATCTTCTTCTTCTTCTTCTTCTTTGACAGGAAGTAGTCATTTTTACTATACAAATATATACACTGTAATACACATCCATATAAATTATAGTAACATATATACATGTGTATTTTATTGAGGATGTGATCTGATATATCAAAACTTCACATTAGCATTTGTATGTGATGCTAATATATATAATAATTTTCTTCTTGTTTTCTTTAATAAAAGTGGCACTTGAATGTTAGGTACATCAGAAGGGCCCAAAAAAAACTCATACTGCAACATCAAAAATTAGGGGGCAAATCCTTTCTCGGAGCTAAATAAGTAGGTTCAAAAGGTCTTTCAATACTTATGTTGGAAATAACTAGCAAGTTGGAGAACCATTGAACGTCCAATGAACCTTAAGAATCTCTATAATTTGAGCTACAACAACAACTATATAGTTTTATACTTTATAGTCTTTTTACAAGATAAGCAAATTACATTGTATTGCAGAATTATCTTTGATTATTAATGAAATACCCATGTTTGCTGCCTATGGCTTTAATCATGTTAAACTGTTAATTTATTTGAAATAATATCAAGTTGACAATGTGGATAGAGTAGACTAATCTGAAGATGACAGAGTGACTTTTTTATTATGTTCATACTATGCCAATTGCTTGGGAAATCTCCTGGGCTATAAGCTAGGACCATCACTTGTGATCTCTTGGCAGTTGGTCAACCATGCTTTCAACTATAATTGTTACTGATTGCCATTCTCCTTTATTGGTGTTGCTCTGAGTCTTGCATTGAAAATGGATGAAATATGGGTTGGGTATTGGCTGTATCCATATTTCACAAAGCAACTGATTCTGTACATTTACATAAAGCAATTCTGTACATAAGATAGGATGGTTGGACTGCACTCTTTGTTTTTAGCTTTCAACTTCCTCAGTTATATCAAACATTAACCTCAACTGAGTACAAGAATCATAATACGAAGTTAACTTTCTTGTCATTAGGAAGTTATGAGAAGTTGTTCTTACCTATTCAACTGGTTGTGATTTTGAATTTGTAAGTTTATGGCATATGAAATTCAAAATTAAGTGTGTCTTGGCATGATTGTTTTGTTCATGATATTATACTATTTTCACATACTCAGCATGGCCGGGCTACTACATAGTCTGATGATGGCTACTCTTGCACGATACAGTCCTTTGAAGACTGTTCTGGTTCCTTGCACATTTTTCTGATCATCATAAATTGAATATCTCTTACTCAATTATGACATTCAATGTTTTAGCGCATTGTCTTTTATTTTTTTTTAATGGTAACAGTTATATCTGAGTAAATAGTTATTTAGGGGAAACAGCTTATAATTGTTCCATGGTAGGAAATACTTTGAGCAACTTAAAGGTGCAATTCATTATTCCTCTATGAGATTTCCCTTCCTGCTAGATCGTTTGCAAGTGTACATGTTGAGATTATGATTGGTTTATAATTGTTTTGCATGATTCACCAAGTGCACCAAACTTGTACAAGCAATGACTTGACCATTTACCTCTGCTAGCATTAAAGGTGCACATTTTGAATTTTATTCAAGCATTGATGGGTCTTTAGAGGCATCATTCTAGTGTCTTTTTAAGTTTTGGTATACAATCTCTGGTTCTGCAGTGTCTGTACTTGAGTTGCAATATATCTTCTATTTTTCTGCTTTACACGGTAATCCTGTCTGTCTGTCAAGCCCGCAATAAGTTTATGTATGTTAACCTGCTAATTTTATTTTTTTGAGCTGCCATGGTGAGCTCTAGATGTCCTGTATCCTTTTTCATTCAATTATTTATAATCATCAACTGTCTCTAAATCACCAAATTCTCTCTAGTGCAGTATCGGATGCCTGAGGCATATGATCAAGAAGGGGGTGTCAATCAAGAGAAAAGGTTTGCTGCAGCTATGCAGCGTTACAGGTCAGTCACTAACAGCAACTAATTTAGTTATCACTGTCAAGAAATGCTATGTTTTCTTTGTTATCATGGAGATGTGAGACGTTGCAATGCACGTTATGTTGAATAATTTGGGTCCATTTGCATGAGCATGATTTTGAACATTTTTATCTTACTAGGGATCCTGGTGCCGGAGATAAAATGAACCCATTTGCAGAACAAGAAGCATGGGAAGAACATCAAATTGGTAGCCTTTTCTCTTTTTCTTTTTTTTTTTTTTTTTGGGGGGGGGGGGGTTGTTAAATGTTTAAAATCTTAATCTGCTATCTAATGCTAATAATAAATTGTAAACTCCATATGCTCATGATATTTGAGCTTATAGCATGGAATCCAAATTTGATTATGTTCTCATTGCAGGAAAGGCAACTCTAAAGTTTGGCTCAAAGGATAAAAAGCAAGCTGCAGATGACTATCAGTAAGTTATTTCATCCTTTTGTTTATATTTCCTCTTTCTTTCTTCTTCTCTTTAGTTTTTTCTTTTTTTTTTTTTAGATTGGTTAGTTACTTGAACTTGCTATACACCCATATTATTTTTTCCATGCGTGTTTCAAGTTTCAACTAGTGATATTACTACCATATTGAACTATTATTGGATACTGCTTTTTGAGTAGCTATCAACTTATATTGTTGTCTTTCCAGACATCATAGTCATGCTTCTATGTTACTCGGAAATACTGATCACTTTTATCTTAGGTATGTTTTTGAAGATGGGATTGATTTCATCAAGGCATCTGTTATGGATGGCACCCAGGCATGTCAGGAAAAAATTGCATTCAACTTTATGGCCTATAAAATTTGCTTAAGAGGTGACACCTTGTGAGGATTTTTCTTACTGTGGATATGTTTTTACTTGGGCAGTATGAGGATGAGTTTCCTTCTGAGGAGCCCAACACATCATCTGCAAATTCTAAGTTAGAGAAGCTGCGGGTAAGATAGTTTAGTTCACTTATGGGAGAGTTTTGTTCCTCCTTGTCCCCACAAGAAAAAAGATATCTAGTTCACTGGAGACAAATATAAGTATTTCAATTGTTCTGAAAAAATATGCCTTACATTTCATGTCTGTGCTTTTGATATTGTAGAGCACATTCATTGTAACTTTTAGTCATCAAACTTAAGCATTATGTGTGAAAATTTCATATCAAATTTTGAAAAATATGCCTTACGTGTCAAATTTCATCAATTGCTAAGTATGATATATCAACATTTTTTTCTTTCCATTTCTTAGGAAGAGAGAAAAACCCTGCCTATATATCCATATCGAGAAGAGCTACTTCAGGCTGTTCAAGACCATCAGGTTTGTGAGTATATTTTAGGAACTTATTTATACTTATTAATTTTCAATTTCTTCCAGATACTAAATAAAGTCAATAGTTGCTTATGAAAAGTCATAGATATGTTTATTAAGAAATTATACTGATTGCCTTTTTATGTCTAAGAGCTTTTGCACTTCTTTTTTCTTTATTTGAAATAAGATTTGTGTTTTTTACTTTCTTTCATATGCTGTTTTTCCCATAAAATGTTTTGTCATATTGTGAATAAATCACCTCATCATCAATTCCTTTGATAAGGATGTTGTTTAATGTTCTCTTTGTTCTTATTAGGTCCTCGTTATTGTTGGGGAGACCGGCTCTGGGAAGACTACTCAGATACCACAGTACCTTCATGAAGCAGGATATACAAAACATGGGATGGTACAGCAGTAAATAAGATTAAATATTATATCACATGCTTTCTTTAGACCTAATTTTTGTCTGCTGGTGTACTCTCACCACTTGAATGTCGTTACAATTGGTTTTGATAATACGGACATAATTTTCTTTTTTTTTAGAGAAGGTGATGTCCTCATCCTGTTAAGAGTAGCTTTTCTTCTGCATATGAAACAGCAATACAGGATTAGGCATTGCCAACAATTTCTCACAATGTTGTCTCTTCTCCCTTTTTTTTCTTTCTATGGGGGAAGTGGTCTAATTTGAGGTCAAATTGTTGCCTGCTCCTCATGTACTGATAGAAGGTTGATTGTTCTAAGGTGTTAGAAATTAAGGGCTTGTTTGGTACAGCAGTTGAAGGCTAGTTGATAGCTGTTGGCCAACAGCTCATGTGAGCAGTTGATCCCTAATAGCTGCTATTTGGAAAAAATAAAAGGAGGGGAGAGGGGGAGGGGGAGGGGGATCAGCTGTACCAAACATAGCCTATGGGTCCCCTCGCAACCTGCTGCCCTGTGATTGATACTACTGGATGCATGCTAGTAATGCTGCTCACCACTTTCTGTTGACTTGTTATGTTGTCTGGACCCTTTGTTTTGCCTAATGACACTTAATGGCTCTATGAGAAGAAATTCTGCAATATTGGAGGGATTTGCCACAAGTCCATATAATGTAGCACAACCTTCTTTAATGAAAAAACAAAAAATCCATTCTTTACTAATCACTCGTTCAAGAAAAAAAAAGTCTTTCCTTGTTTTAACTGATGGATGATTACTGAAATACTTGCAGATCTTCAGCATAGATTGACTTATATTGAGCAATGAACACAGAAAACATACCAAATCACTGTGTTACCCGGATGCTTATGTCAGTGCTTGGAATCCGTGTTGGATGTGTATCTGACTCAAATACCTATCAGATTTTTGTATCTGTAGCTTTTACAAATTGGTAGAGTTAGACTGCTCCAAAAAATGAGTTTTGACCCACTATAATCACTCACACACACACAGAGAGAGAGAGAGAGAGAAAGAGAGAGAGAGAGAGAGGAGGGGGAGGGGGGGTAGCTAATCCCCAGCTGGTACCCTATATGCAACCCACCTCTTAGAGTGTTGAAACCAACCATCTGGCCCAAGTGACAGGTGTAAATACCATCTGAGCAAGCACTTAGTTGTCTATATTGATGATAAAATGTACTTTTGTTCTTCTAAAAGATTGGAAAGTTTGAATGAGAAATGTGCTCCATCAGAAGACCTTAACAAATTATATTTTTTAGCCATCTATTCGATACAATATAAACACAAATTATAGGTAAAACTTATATATATATATTTCTGTATTTTTCCTTTTCTAATTTCTAGCTGAGGTAGGCACTTGGACATGCCTCTTAATCTGATTCTTGTGTGTGTGACACTGCCTAATCCTAGCCTGGTTATCTTTAAGTCATGAAGACTCAACCCATACGTTGTCTACTGTTCCCTTATTTTAGTGGATACTTCCAAATCTGGAGCTGCCACCCAGATGCCTGAGATACCATATTCTTTACAGACCATTTGAGTGCAGGTTTCATGAATTATAATATTCACATATCAATTGTTTCCTCTTTAAATACGGTTTTCTATATTTGGTGCAACCTGTTCCTAATATAAGCATGATGTGATGTTAGCTTATTTTAACATTTGCAGTCCTTGACTTCATAAGATCCAATACTCAATTTGTCGTAACATGTTCATGTGCTTATAGAATTGCCTTGATAGCATTATCTGATGGATGACATTTTGCTGACCTCTTGTATTTATTGTAGATTGGATGTACGCAGCCACGCCGTGTTGCAGCAATGAGTGTTGCTGCACGGGTGTCTGAAGAGATGGGCGTTAAGCTTGGTCATGAGGTTTGTCCCTTTATACATTTTGTTGAACTTTCAAACTTGCAATTTAGACCTGCTAACGTATTCAAAGAACTTCTAACCTTGCAAGGTGCTGACCTGTTGTTGTATTCAAACAGCTTTCTGGTTGTTTGCTCCTAACTCTTATTTGTTGGTTGATCAAAATGTTCAGGTTGGTTACTCCATTCGTTTTGAAGATTGTACTTCAGACAAAACTGTTCTTAAATATATGACAGATGGTATGCTTTTGAGAGAGTTTCTTGGTGAACCTGACTTAGCAAGCTACAGGTAGGTTATAGATATAAAAGCCTATGCAACTGTATATCATCATGTTAAGTTTGACTGGTAGTGTCCTTTTTTGTCTTTTTTCATGTTGAATATGTTAGTGTTGTGATGGTGGATGAAGCACACGAGAGAACACTTTCAACAGATATCTTATTTGGTTTGGTGAAGGTAAACTTGTCTCTCTTGAAATTCTTTTATTATTCCACAGTCTATAGCGGATCATTGTTCAGCATATATTTTTCTCGGGAGTTTGGGACTCTAATTGATTCATTTAGTAATACATTATCTTGATAGGATATTGCTCGCTTTCGGAAAGATCTCAAGTTGCTTATCTCAAGTGCCACACTAGATGCTGAGAAGTTTAGTGATTATTTTGACTCCGCTCCAATTTTCAAAATACCAGGGAGGCGGTATCCTGTTGACATACATTTTACCACAGCACCTGAAGCAGATTATGTTGATGCTGCCATTGTCACTGTTCTTCAAATACATGTGACCCAACCACCTGGTGATATTCTTGTGTTCCTTACAGGGCAGGAAGAAATTGAAACAGTTGATGAGATCCTTAAGCACCGAATCAGGGGTTTAGGAACAAAGATAGCTGAACTCATAATATGCCCTATCTATGCTAACCTTCCAACTGAGCTTCAAGCCAAGATCTTCGAACCTACCCCGGAAGGTGCTCGCAAGGTTGTCTTGGCAACAAACATAGCAGAAACCTCACTGACAATTGATGGGATAAAATATGTTGTTGATCCTGGATTTTGTAAGATTAAATCATATAATCCAAGGACAGGTATGGAGTCTTTGCTAATTAATCCAATCTCCAAAGCATCTGCAATGCAAAGGGCTGGAAGGTCTGGACGAACTGGACCTGGAAAATGCTTCCGTCTCTATACTGCATATAATTATCATCATGATCTTGAAGATAATACAGTACCGGAGATACAGAGAACTAATCTTGCCAATGTTGTACTTACTCTTAAAAGCTTGGGTATTCATGACTTGGTGAATTTTGATTTCATGGACCCACCACCCTCAGAGGCATTACTCAAGGCCCTTGAACAACTTTTTGCTCTTAATGCATTGAACAGCCGTGGAGAGTTGACCAAGACTGGAAGAAGGATGGCAGAGTTTCCACTTGATCCCATGCTTTCCAAGATGATAGTTGCTGCAGATAAATATAAGTGTTCTGACGAGATTATATCTATTGCTGCAATGCTGTCTGTTGGTAATTCAATATTTTATCGTCCAAAGGACAAGCAAGTTCATGCAGACAATGCAAGAATGAATTTTCATACTGGGAATGTCGGAGACCATATTGCACTGCTCAATGTATTCTCTTAATTCTTATCTATTTTTGTAGTGTAAATCCTCATAATCCAGAGTACAAATCTTAGCATCATTTCCTTCTAGTTTGTGTTTGGAGTGGTTGACATTCACCATGGTTGCTTATGTTGTTTCAGGTATATAATTCCTGGAAAGAAACTAACTACTCAACTCAGTGGTGCTATGAAAATTTTATTCAGGTAGGGTCAACTGAACTCAATTGGTTTTGCTTGGTGTCATAAGATAAATTTATCACATAAATATGGGCCTTATATAATAGTATTTAGATAGTTTACAAATAGATAAAAATACCAATAATAGACCCACCAAACGGTCATATAGACTGCTGATCTAGTCAAACTTGATATTGCTTCTCACTGGCATTGAACCCATTGGTCATCAGTTCTAAAGGTGGCCTAGTCTAGGTCTATATTCCATGGTTGCACCTCTAAAGTTGGATTATGGTTGAATTGGCTGAAACATAAGCCGACACTGCCAGGTTTTCCTTTCACTGTCTAAGTCTGTATCCTGGAATGGCTACATAAGACAACATTTTTGCAGAAAAATATTTATGGAAAGGTTTGGTTTATGTTTTTATGTTTAAAAATATTTATGTAAGGGTTTGGTTTATGTTTTTATGTTTATTCTTATGGATGACCAACAAGTTTCATTCAATATTTTATTTTCATTGTATATTTTGAACAACTAGTCCATAGATATGGTACCCAGGGCATAATGATGGCACAAAAGTATATAAAAGTATTCTGAACACATAATTATTTTATGTCTATTCAATGTCTGGTGAGATTTTCATTTTGTTAGTGTTGTTTGCATATCAGTCCTTTCACAAGAGTTTGTATTAACAGTTACCATTTTACCATGCAGGTTCGTAGTATGAAACGTGCTAGGGACGTTAGAGATCAGTTGGAGGGGCTTTTGGAAAGAGTTGAGATTGAACTTACCTCAAATGCAAATGACTTGGATGCAACAAAAAAGGCTATAACATCAGGTCTATGGCAGTTTCTTTTTTTTCTTTTTATCACTGTTTTTGATAACTGCAAGTAGATTTTGGCTCTGATCCAAAGTTCTCTTTCAGGTTTTTTCCACCATTCTGCAAAGCTGCAAAAGACTGGTGCATACAGAACTATTAAAAATCCTCAAACCGTCTATATACACCCAAGTGCTGGTCTAGCTCAGGTGAGTGAATACCATTTTATTACTAGTTATAATGGTGGCCGTGATAACGTGTGGTACCATACTGTAGTTCCATTGTTTGTGTAACATATTAGCATTGCTACCAAAGGAGAGGGAGGAAATCATCTGCTATAGATGCCAAAGATATGCATGCAAACAGACAGCTCGGTTGTATTGACTTAGTTCCTTCTCTTGCTTTTTTTCTCCGATCTAGGTGCTTCCTCGATGGGTCATATACCATGAGCTTGTGCTTACCACGAAAGAATATATGAGACAGGTGATCCAAGCTTATGCATGCGGTGATTGGGTGCTTTTGTGTTTTGAGTTTCTAGGGCAATTATCATGAACTCGTATCTTGTAATAATGCAGGTGACAGAATTAAAGCCTGAGTGGCTGGTAGAAATTGCACCACACTATTACCAATTGAAGGATGTTGAAGAATGTAAGCATTCTCAGGTTTTCTTAGTCTTTTCTCATTCGTTCCTAGAGAATTTGCTAACCCAAACCACTCTGGCAGCTGGATCGAAGAAATTACCTCGTGGGCAAGGTAAGGCTGCATTATAATGGCTAGTTCTGGCTCTGCCATGAAATGACCTTGCTGGAAACGGCGTGCTGCATTGAAATATCTAAACCGTGACAGATGGATCAAAGAAATTATATCACTTGAGAAGATCAGGTTACATTGTAGCGGCCGACCGACCTTCAGAAGCATCCTTCGCCGTTTTTGATCATCAAAGAAACTGTATAGATTAATTTTTGTGTATTATTAGATAGAGAATATGGCCTCTTTTCCTGTCTGGTTTTACTTGATTTATCCTTCAACATTCATTGTAATTGAAGAGTATCTTAAGCAGGGTGATAGCTGAAGAGGTCACCAACTTTTTGATGGGTGTTTTGATAGCTAAAAGAGTGGAGCAGGTGAATTAAATCAGAACTTCTTTACATTGTGATTTCTTGGCTTTTATATTTTCAACAACCAAATTGTCATATATGATCGCTTAGGGTCTAAACGTGAATGTTGTGTATTGCACTCCCATGACTCCATCGTGGAGTTGGGTTTGAATACGCTCTTGAATGCATTTGGTGGTGGAAATTAATGGTACACCTTTCAAAATATAATTCAACATCATTGATCAAGAATTATAGTTTGTGGTAAAATCATTCGAGATTTCTTATTGACAAATAAAGCGAGTGTAATATAAATGATAGCGGTATAACTAATGGACAAAAGTATATTATTACATTATATAATTTGCAAATTTAAATTACTGATCTTAATCTAATTGTTTGAAAAAATATGTGGATCAAATTTTAATTAATTTGAATATTTCTAAAGATCAAATGAGGGCATAGCATCATTAAAATTATTCGTTTTTCATTGATCTGATTTGCAAAAAGAAAATATTCACCATTGCTACATCATAAGCGAAGTTTTTTTTTTTTTTTTTTTTTATTTGAAAACAAAGATTAGTGAAGATTTGGAAATGGTTACGTCCTCACCGGTTTGCTTGAAAAGATTTTATTTGCAGGATTCTTTTAAGACCGCAAATATCCCGGTGACCCAGTTCCCAAAGAAAGACACGTCCTGCACCTTATTTAAATATGTACTTAAATTTAAGCGGCAGAAGCGAAAGGCGCGTCCTGCACCTACGAAGCACTTTCACAAGAGAGCAGCTAAATATTAACGTTCTTTCTCACCATTTCGCTTCATTATTACCACATCCTTCGATATCAGCAAACAATTTTCGAGTGCCCCCCCGGTCAGATGGCATTACGGAATTCATAAACCATTGAAAACTTACTTCTTAGGTCTGTTTGAATCTTTGGAGGAAGGGGAAGAGAAAAGGGAGGGTGTGAAGCAAGGAAAAGAGAGGGAAGAGAAAGCAAGGTTTTTAAGGAAGAATGCTGCCATTCCACTCCATTTTTTTCCCATCCAAACACTCCATTTGAGCAGTGGAATTGGAACATCCAAAGGCAGGAAAACAATGTATAAATAACAGATAAAAATTTTAACTTAGAATTTCCTGAAGGTAACAACAAAAGATGCACATTATTAAGTATAAGAGTAAAAGCGGCAGACAAACATGAAAATGACCACCAAATCCTAGTTAAATATAACCCAATAAAACATAACTGTTCCGCTACAAAGAACATCAATTTGACCTGTAACTATAACACAGACGCACGCACCAACCGGGTTCCATCAGATCTCATTACTTCCTCTCCCATTCCACAGCAGTCTCAGTCTCAGTCTCAGTCTCAGTCTGAGTCTCCCATTAGGCAACAGCAGGCATATCCTTGAGCCATGGGTCCAGTGGCTTCCCAATTGAGTACACAATGAATCCAATCTCCCTCAGCTTCTCTGAATCCACCACATTACGCCCATCGAATATGAAAGCTGGCTTCCTCATGTTATCATAGATCCGCTGGTAGTCCAACTTCTTAAACTCATCCCACTCAGTGAGGATGCACACAGCATGTGCCTGCTCGGCAGCCTCATAAGCATCCCACACCACAGACGCCTGCTTGACAGCCGTCGGACTCATCGGCTGCAGGTGGATCGGGTGGTCCCAGTCGAACTTCTTCATGGCAAGGTCACGTTGGATCTGGTCCTCGGTCACCTGTGGATCATAGATGCTAATGGTGGCCCTGTCCCCTAAGAGACCATTGCAGACATCAATTGCAGGCGTCTCCCTGGTGTCGCCAGTGTCCTTCTTGAAAGCAAATCCAAGAACAGCAATCTTCTTGCCAGAGACAGTGTTGAACATGGAGGACACAACCCGGTTCACAAAGCGGCTCTTCTGGTAGTCATTGATCTTAATGACCTGCTTCCAGTAGTTGGCCACCTCAGGCAGACCATTGCACTCGCAGATGTAGACCAGATTGAGGATGTCTTTCTGGAAGCAGGACCCTCCAAACCCAACGCTGGCATTCAAGAATTTAGGACCAATCCTCGAGTCCTTCCCGACGGCATAGGCCACCTCGGAGACGTTGGCCCCGGTGGCCTCGCAGAGTGCTGAAATGGCATTGACCGAGGAGATCCTCTGCGCCAAGAAGGCATTGGCTGCGAGCTTGGACAGCTCCGCAGACCAGAGGTTGGTCGTTATGATACGGTCCTCAGGCACCCAATGGGCATACACATCCTTCAGGGCCTGAACAGCCTTGCGGCCCTCCGGAGTCTCCCGGCCGCCGATAAGCACCCGGTCAGGCTTGAACAAGTCCTGGATTGCCGTGCCCTCCGCAAGGAACTCAGGGTTGGAGAGGATCTGGTAGTTGATTCCTTTGCTGTTGTGGGTTAAGATCTTCTCAATGGCTTCGGCAGTCTTGACGGGGACGGTGGATTTCTCGACCACAATCTTGTCGGACTTGGAGACGTCGGCGATCATGCGAGCAGCGCTTTCCCAGTAGGTGAGGTCGGCAGCCTTGCCTGCCCCGAGGCCGCGAGTTTTGGTCGGAGTGTTCACTGAGACGAAGACGATGTCGGCCTCAGAGACGTGTTTCTCAACGCCGGTGCTGAAGAAGAGGTTTCGTCCTCTGCACTGCTTGACCACATCCTCGAGGCCCGGCTCGTAGATTGGAAGCTGATCGCTGTTCCATGCATTGATCCGGGCAACAGAGATATCGACCACCACCACCTCAATGGACGGGCACTTGAGGGCAATGACGGCCATGGTTGGGCCGCCAACGTAGCCAGCTCCAATGCAGCAAATCTTCACCATTTTTTCCCGTATAATTAATTCTATGACCTGTGAGTTTGCAAAAAGATCAAGAGTGGGAAAAGAGCATTGATTCAATTCAAGATCTCCTCATCAATTAATCATAACAGAACCGGCACGAAAACCTGGCCTTTTTTTTTCTTTTTCTTGGTAAAAGATTTCAATAGTTCAGAACATAATAATGTTATAATCTTAAATTATTTCCAGAACTCAAAAGATCATATCTAAGTATTCTTCATCCCATTCGCTAAATATCATTAGAAAACGCAAAGAAAACCATAACAAAAAGAATTCAGCAATAATAGCATAAACGCCTGGGAGAAAACAGAGAAATCAAAAGCAGCATAGCTGGGAAATTCATCTAATAATATTATGACCTTAAAAACAACAACTTAGCGGGCAGATCTGTGGATTCGTGAGGGTATCGCAGAAATCGGCAGATTTTTAAAGCTGAAAACGTTATCAAGAAGGTGAAATCTGAAAAGAAAGAAGAGATTTCAAAATTTTTCCAGATCCAATCTATCAATTTCTAGCATCATCTTCGGATTTAGGGGGCAAAAAAGCCACGCATCTCAGGTTAAACTTCCAAAAAAAAAAAAAAAAAAGACAAAAGCTTCCAAATGGGTTCGATTCTTCGACCAACATTCTCGATCCAAACGAAACAGGCAAGAAAACAGACAGATCTACCCGGACGAAGGGCATACATAGGTCCGGAGCAACAGAGGCCAAAGAGACAAAACCAAGATCACATTCTGGAAGGCCTCCAGATTAGAAACCACCAAAACAAAACCTTGCAATCCAAAGCAAAGAAACGAGACCAGACCACCAAATATCGAATCACGCGCAAGCAACAAATCATATCCCAAGGCTCAGAAAATTACCTTCTAGATCGCTTCCTCTCTGGTCGAACCGAAGAGGTGAAGAGATGCGATTAGAGAAAGAGAGCCTCTCAAATCTATACAGGGGAGCGAGAAGGGAAGGGAAGAGAAGGAGCTGTGGATCTTGTGTAGAAGCAATGCCTTCCCCTTCCTTAAATACCCGAACTCGTCCGAGATCTACCCCGCCGTCACGAACCAGTCATGCAAAAAAATAGAACGAAAAAAAAAAAAAAAAAGAAGTCAGACGCCTGAGCTGAGCTGGACTGGCCGACGCGTTTCCTCGGGATGCAGTGAGCCACCAAAGGGCGGTAAAAAACGGTGGGCACTGCGTCTCCAGCGCATCCCACCGTACCCAAATAAATCGAGATAAAAATCCGGGGAGAAAGATTTGCTGTCCGAAGATAATTCCCCACTGTAAAATTTCACAGAGATATCGAATCCTGCCGAGAGATTTCCAAGGCGGGCTCGTAGGATTCGCAATTAATGACCCCACCAGTCAACTGGCATCTCCGCTCAATTCATAATTCTTCTAGCTTATATAAAGTTAGATTTAATATGATCATAAAATAATCGATTTTTTTAAATATTAACTCATTTTGTACCATTTAATAACTAATTTAATTATATTCGATCGGTTTAATTTGTTTAAGACCTATTTAATTATTTCAAACTCAATTAGTTCATATGGGATTCATTTAACACGAAGATTAGATTTGGTCTCAACTTGTTTCAGTCTATTTAATAAATAGATTGAGTTTGTAGAATTCAATTAATTCAATCTATTTGTTCCATAAATTATATGAGCTGAATTGGGCTATCAATTTTGTATAAAGATCTGATCCGAGTTTAATCTTTTAATTTATTTAAGTTGATTTTGACCTTGATGGAATCCAACCTTTGCGTCCTACCAGCATTATTTGATTGCGAATTGGTTGAAAGGCATTCTAAAATAAAAAGTAAATAAATAAAGATGAAAAATAAGGAAAAATAAATAAATATAATAAAAATTTATATTTTAATGCATAAAAAAGAGATAACCTACGATACTCCTGATTTAGTCTCAAATTGAATTGAAAAAAAATATGCTATGTGCTTATAACTCAAGTTCACTTACTATCCATTAACTTTTACTTAAATATTTGAGCCATCTGATTTCGGATCGCTAACGAATTTAATTGGACCAGTAGATGAGCTTGAAGTGTTATAAATGGTATTAGAGCCGACTCGAATGTACAAAAGTTGGTGAGCATGAGGAAAGAGCTACCCATGAAATAGTCCATGGTAGAGTTTCGCCATGGTGTGGAGCCTCTCTTGTAATACCAACTCGGAATGGATTTTGGCTAACTTGTGGCGTGCGACGATAGAAAAGAAATGTGCTATATACTTATAACTCAAGACCACTTGCTACTCATTAATTTTTACTCGATTTTTTAAACCACGTGATTTTGATTCGCTAACGAAGTTAATTGGATCAGCACATGAGCTTAAGATGTTATCAGACCAAACAAGCCATCACTTTCTTGATCAGAGGACTCACGATCCAAATCCAAGAAAGCCCTCAAATCCAAAATCCAACAGGAAGGTCAAAAACCCTAGAACGCGTTTGCATGTGATTTTTTTTTTTTTTTTTCCAAAAAATATACAGCGGAGGGCGAGATTTTTACCACGTGCGTTATAGAAAACGAGAGAACGCTTCATATCCAAGGGAAGAGAGCGAACGAGTTATTCAGAAAAAGGGAGGGCTTTGAGTGCGATCGAAGCGAGAAATCGGGCGAGCTGTCGGAAAACCTAACGCCAATAATAATTAACGAAAACCTAACTGCCACCAAATCGCCTCCTTTTTCATTCCAAACGTGAAAAGCACTGCAAGATCAAAGTGTGTGCGCGTGTCTATCTGAATGCATCTGAATGTATAAATTTAGCCAAGTCTAGATCATATCTGAATGTATAAATTTAAAAATAAAAAAAATAATTAAATTTTAAATTTAATTATATATAATTAAGTTTGAATTTAATTATTTTTTTCATATTTATATTTATATTTATATAGTTTATAAATTTTAAAGATAAAAAAATAAAAAAATAAAATGATTATGAGATTCATATGGATTCAAAGATGAGGAAGATGATCTACATTTGAATATGATTAAATCTATCTCGATACATAGAAAGAGAGGAAGAAGGATAAATTTGGCTACATTCGAATATAATCAAGTACGAAATTCAGTCATCTTTTTCATTATTGGATCTATATGGTTTCAAAGTTATCCAATCTTTTTCATCTTTGAAATCTATGAATCGATTACATATATAGTGTAGCTAAGTTTAGATCCATTCATATCTTCCACCCTTTAATCCATCATATAGTTTACATATTTCAAAGTGAAAAAAATAAGGTGGTTTTAGGATTCATGTAGATTCAAGAGTAGAGAAGGTGATAAAATCTTAAACTTGACTATGTATGGATTTAAGAATAAAAAAATGACCGAAACAATGTACGTCCCAATGTAGCATGTTGCTCATGTATACTCATAGATATGGCATGTTACGCATCCTGAAGAACAATGCACATTAAGGTTAGACAGTAGCAGAGGCATTGGCTGCACGTTCCGTTTCACTCATTTCTAAAGATGTACAACTTGTCTTATGATTTTTTTATTTCTAAAGTGTTTTTATTTATTACTATAAAAACTAAATGTTTATCAAGTTAATTATGCATTCTACGTATGTTAGTATTTATTATATAAAATAAATATTTATTATCACTCCCAAAAAAATTATTTTTATATTTATTTTTTTATCTATATTTTTTTATTTTTTTATTTTTTTATATCGCGCTGTCATCTTCTTCTTCTTCAACCAACGATGGCTAATAAGGGGCTTTCTAACTTTGGGATCTATTTATTAACTATGTGATATTAGGGACGGTGACTGCAATTTAGGCTTGACCATGGACGAATGAAGTCAGATCTCTCCTCTATTTATTAACTATGTGATATTGCACAGCCATCCGACACAAAGAACTGTGAACGTTGATATTTCCTACGCTTAGGAGTGCACAAGGTTGTACATTGACAAGGTAACATGTGATTTAACCGTATGTGTTTGGAATGAGTCATCCATGGCGTGCAACCAATCATGCAAGTCAACATTAATAAAGTTTAAGGTAATTGACAGCATACCCACCTGGACAAGACCTTGGGCTAATTTTATATGAATTTAGACTAAATGATGAGTTAGGCTTATTTTAATTTTCACTTTTGTTTCACTCAAATTCTGCTGTAACATATTATTCAATTAATAGGTAAGATGATATTTTATATGGTGTCAAATAAAAACGGCTACATTTAGGAGCAATGATCTTTTACTTATGAGATCTTTGAAAAAAAAAAAAAAAAATTTCTTGTCATAGCATGAAACTGATGTTCAACTCTTTGAAATGGCACCATTTTTAATTGATAACCTTAAAAGGTACTTCTTTTGTGACTTGATTGTCACCGTTACAAGCGAGAGGTCAAGTTTCTAGTCTCAAGAGGTTCCAATTCCAAGTAATTTATTCTATAAATTTTTGCATCTTACCTTAGACCAATTTAGGTACTTTCTCTGCGTCTCCCTCTAATATTAATAGTGTTGCATTCTCTCACGCAAAATTTATATATTTTTAATTGACTGTAACAGGGAGAGGGCTCGCTGTATTCGCATGTAATTAAATTAAAATTCAATAATTTTTTTCATTATTACTTCTGTACAAATTTTGAAGCAAAAAAAAGTTACTCATTTATTATTATTTTTTACTTTAAAAAATTCAATAGAATAAATAAAAATATATAAAAAATAAATAGAAATGAGAAATAATAAACATGAATATGATGAAAATAAATGCTAAATATTTTGAGAGTAATGATAGATATTTATTTCATAAAATAAATATTAATATGTTCAAAATAAAAAATAGTATGAACCGATAAATACCTAATCAGAATGATAAATAGAAACACTAAAGAATTTAAAAAAAAAATATTTTATATATAATAAAATATAAAAAAAATAAAGTATATTTATAGAGATGGAGATGCATAGCCAATGTCTATATGCCATGTGTCCAACTTTCACGTGGCTCATGAGATAGGTGTTTAAGACTCAAATATGTTTCTTTTTATTGCATTAATTGTTGTGTGTGTGGGCGCGCGCGTTTTAAGACTCAACTTTCATTGAAGTCAATAAAATTAAGTCAATCGCCATCATGCATGCATAAATCGATGGAAGTTGATTAAAATGGTGGCGGCAGTCACTCATATCATGTGTTTTTCTTGTTTAGCCACCGACGGTTGATTGATAGGGCCCACCTGATTGATCACAAGTCCAATCTGACAAGCAATCTATTTATTATTTGATCGAAACTCGACCAATAATTTAATTGAAAGAAATTGACAGCAAAAAAAACCAAAGCGAAATTATTGGCGCGTTGGTGAACCCAGCAAATGCGCACCTAATATCCCATTTGCAACCGAACATTGGACCAAACTAAACCCAGTGGAGCTGCAAAGTTGCCAGCCTGCATCCAAATGCTTTCATTCAATAGGTTCTGTCAAATTTATTCCGCTGACCTTCACGGAATTCTGGCTTGTTCCCATGGGATGTTGTTGGCTAAAATTCTACCAGAGCCGTCACGCGTTGCTCCAAATGAAAGGCCGCCATGGTTCTTACACGGTTAAGTCGGCAACTAAGCCAGCCAATTAGAAAAGAAGTGGGAGACGTTCTTCGAAAGAAGGGAGAACAAAGTTAGTCCAGACGATCACCTGCTCCTCTTCCAGCGTGCACTTCTTGGGACCTTCATCACCGACGTTTGTCAAATTCTCGTATGGAAGTCATTGTTTGAGTGCGGAAGTCTCCTCACTGATTCCCTAAACGTACGTTGAGCAGCTGGACCACAGCTAACCTGTTTGCTTGGTCAAAATGCAGTGCACTTTATTCCCATCATGCAATTTAAATATTGAATGAAAATAATTATTGCTAGACCCTTGCCTTTCCTGCTGCGGAAATAACCAGTATGGACCACTAGTTAGTGTTTCATCTTTTTTATAAAATTGAACCTGAAAGAGTATTTTCTTTTTTTGATGTAACGATGGAGAGGAAGGTAAATCACCTCAAAATTTATTAAGAGAGATGACAGAATATAAGAAATACAACTAAAAAAAAAAGAGAAAAGACCTTCACCAAGAAAAGAGAACTTAATTTGTACCATGAGATTTTCACCTTATAGATGGAGTTTCAAGAGTTAAAAGTAAGATCTTTAAAGAAGATTCAAGCATTCCTTCCTTCTGCCGCTGAAATAACCAGTATGGACTACTAGTTTGTGTTTCATCTTTTTTATAAAATTGAACCTGAAAGAGTATTTTGATGTAACGATGGAGAGGAAGGAAAATTCCCTCAAAATTTATTAAAAGAGATGACAGAATATAAGAAATATAGCTTAAAAAAAAAAAAAAAAACCTTTACAGAGAAAAAAGAACTTAATTTGTACCATAAAACTTCCAACTTATAGATGGAGTTTCAAGAGTTAAAAGGTAAGATCTTTAAAGAAGATTCAAGCATTCCTTTCTTTCTAAATGCCATCGAAGCACCATTAAGAACTGCAGCAGATTTTTTTGTTAAAAAAAAAAAAAAAAAAAAAGGACCAGTGGTTCTTTTGCAGAGGAATACTCCAAGTCCCCCTCAAGGCCGTCGAATCTCTACGCTCGTCAAAGCTTTAGGCCGGGGAAGCAAACTATCACACGACTTCTGAAATGATGTACTAAAACAAAGAAATTAGAAACCAAGCACTCAGACCTAGGTGAAGGTGGAGACAAAAGTAGAAAAGAAGGCCTTTAACAACACGAGGTACAGCTCCCACCAAATCTCTTATACACCGAAGAAAGTCATAGGAATGCAAGGTTTCTTGGTTAGAGCGAGAAAATTTTGAGGATCCAGACAATTAAAAAGACAGTCGAGCCAACTTTTGTCTTGGCCTTTCCATGCTCGAGTTGTATAAAGTCTCGGTGGAAGAGTGCCTCTCAAATTCGTTAGTACCAACCAGGCCTAAAGAAAATGAATAAAATGAATTATGGAGATGCATTATTACACTGATCACAAATACAAATGGTAAGCTGGTTGCTGACAAAATCTTGTAAGCTATCCTTTTGCGGTATGCTACACCAGAGTACTGCAATATTTACAAAATGCCTGCAACATTTTGTCTTTCCACCTTTCTGGCATCAAGGAAGCAATTGCTTAGTGGAAAGAAATGAATAAACATCAGAAGGCTGATACACAAAATTTGGAAATTTAAACCTGACCATATGGGGAGGATCTCAGGAAAGCCTCACTGCCAAATCTTGAAGGAGTGCCCTCTTCTGTGCAGCGCTGATGACACCGCTAGATTCAGCATTTTCAAGAACATCAGTGATTACGGAAACTGCACGACCTAAAGGTTCCTCAACCACTCTCTTCAACATAAAGGCCTGCATTATCAAATATTTGCCAGTGGAAAATATAGTTAGCATCATGTATACGCTCAAGCACCACAGATAAAATTTTGTGCATGCATGAGCACCTGGCTGTGATGAGATAATTCTAGTTTACATGGTTGCTGAAACCAAGGTTCTCCATCCACCTGGATAGGCATGGGAGAAAAGATTTGGACCTTGATGAAATGCCCCTGAGCCAGCTTCTGAGCTCGAGAAAGCCCGATCTATTGCAACCAAATATCACTCAGAGCTTAAAAATATGAATAGTTACACTGAAATTCAAATATCCTAATCACAAGCCTGCAATAACCACCAAACTCAAAGAGTTCCCAACTGACCAGATATCAAGAAAGATATCGATTGATTTATCTAACTGATACATGAACAGCTTTATTACTTCTTAGCTACCTGAAGTTTCCCAAGATGCCAGGTTCCAGTAAAACTGACAATTTCAAGCATCTTGTCATGCATGGATTGTGGCTGAAAATCTTCATAATTCTCATCCTCACTTTGCCACAAATCAACCCCTCCCATGTAGCTTCCAATGTTGGCAACAAGTACACCTTCTGCATCCTGGAAAGTTCAAACTTTTTAGAAGTTGAATATAGGGCACCTCTCATTGAGGTATTGTAGCAAGGAGGGAACATAGTCATCAAACACCAGTGTTTTAACGTAGTTATACAGAAGAAAGTGCCATATCTAAGTTGAAGCTACTGAATAAGAATCAACTAGGTTTATAAAGAAGTTAATGGCTCCTAATAATATAGAAATGTCAAGGGGGAAGAGCAAGGAAGACCATATCTATGTTGAAGCTACTGAATAAGAATCAACTAGGTTTATAAAGAAGTTAATGGCTCCTAATAATATAGAAATGTCAAGGGGGAAGAGCAAGGAAGACCAGGTAGAAATTGGATTGCATCCATGAAATGCAAACTGGTCCTTGATGATAGACACTGGAAAATGAGAGGACAATGCTTCTCAGGAATAATAATAAGAATAATAATATGAACAATGATGATGATAATCCCAGCCAATAACATAGTTCAGGACCAGACCACAAGGACGCACCTCAGGAATTTCAATCTCAACTCCATCTACCTCTAATCTGATTTGCCAGGGAAAGTCTGCAAATGTCCTATCCATAATGTTCTTTGCCCCTTCTTTTGCATAAAGCACTTTATTCATAAACTGCACAGAAATAACCAGCTCTTTAGCCAACATTAGTGAGTCTAGCTAGGGGCAGGAACACAAGCCTAACCTGATAACAAGGTGGCCAACCACAGATAATTAGCATAACATGAAATTCATAAAATAACAAGGGAACACACAATGTATATTTGAATGGTATGACTTGATACTAGCAGAAAAAATTACAAATTTTACCATGTAAAGAATAGTTTACAGGAATTTGATCAGGGATCGGTTGCTATTTAATGTTCTCTACACAGTGAAATTTCTAAATATTACCATGCAGACACATTAAAAATAAAATAAAATAAAATAAACAGGGCTCACCAACAAAATAAATAAATGAGATTCATTAAAATATTTAACTGTTGTAGAAGACACATCTAACAGTAGAAAGAAGATTTGAATGTTTTTATATTTTAAATGGTAAAGAAGATTTGATACAAGGAAGAGACATTTTGCTTCCAAAAGAAAAAATAGTAAAAAATAAACAAAGCCTTTTTTTTTGGCTTGAAAATAGCAGCAAATGAGCCAGAAAGGCAAAAAGGCAGTTGGCCTCCCAAACCACGTATCTAAGAATTCCTCAAAGACTGAACATTGTTCAGCTCTTCAAGTACATTTTGCACTAAAGCAATTGCAAGTGTAAAGAGACAAGCGTAGAAAGATCAGAACGCAAAGTGAACAATAATATATTTTCGAAAGCAAAATTTGTATTAACCATGGTTTCAAATCCCGATGGAACATACCATGGGACGTCACAACTGTTACTATCTCAAGTCGGGACAAAACAATCCCACCATTATCCTAGCATCCCAATCGGCACATCCTAGGATGAACCCCATCCCTACTGTTGGGATGGCACAGGATAGCGGGACATCTCATTGCACGAAAAAATTGAAATAGCCCTTTCCCATAAGATTTAAAACCTTAGTATCAACTATTTTATCCTTCAATTTCAAATTTTCCATTAAAAGCTTCCTTAACAATTATCTTAAGTTATACAATAATAGAAAAACCGAATGAGAATACCAAGATCCAAATTAAACCATATCTAACAAGCATAAAATTCTATAAGGTTACATCATGAGCTATCTTCACCATGTGTTCTTGTTTTTGTTCAGTATCACCTCAAGGTTTCAAATTTTGGCTGATACCAATTCAAAACTAAACAAAATTTTCAATTCTACTCAGATTCAGTCGAAATTGACCGGCTTTTCTTAAAAAAGACAACTCCATAAGTTTAAAGTTTTCTTTGACACTCCTTTTTTTTGGAAAAAAAAATCTTCATCAATTTCCTTACTAATTAGAACACATTGCATATTGATGTGATTCTCTTTTTCTTGCATAAAGTTTTTCCTCTTTTTCAGAAACAGGAGAAATATTAAAATGAATTAATGAAATAAAATTGTTTCTCATTTAGATGGGTTTTTCTTGCAATGATAGGTTATCAAAATGAAAGAACAGGAAACATTCCCAGATTGTTTTCTTCTTAACTAGTTAGGTTACCTAAATGAAAAAAAGAAGAATATGCTTAGACGGGTTGTTAACATGACGTGCTCATATTGGTTTTCTCTTGCTTAGAGAGGTAACTAAATAAAATAGGATGAGATATCCTTAGAAGCTTTTTTTTCTTCTTTAGATGAGTTATCAGTTTTACACTTTTGTAGTACTGAATAGATATATGTAATTAATTCTATGCTCTTGTAGATCTGTGTTATTAATTCGTGCTTGATTGAGTAATGCATGTATTCATACTCAACAAATTAGAGCAATGTATGTGATCTGTTTGATGCATTATACTTCAATACAGTTCGATTCCAGATTAAAACCATCCAACATACACAAATTATGATCCTACGTAATTCAAAACATAACAAAATATTATAGAATAACTTGTCTTGATTTCATTTTTTTTCTTTTTTTTGATTTTTCTGACTTTTTTGGCTGAAATTCAGAAACTCAGAGTGGAACTACCGAACCGCTGAAACCAAGTCTACTAAAGAGACAAAAGTTCTCTTTCATGGCCTTCCACATGCCCTTGGTATCTCAGAGTCCCTAACACTTTATCCCCCATTGGTAGAAATACCAAACTTGCAAATTTCATTTCTAACTTAGCTTCCCTAGTTTCAGTTGCCTCCTCCCTTTAAGATTCTTGTCACCACAAGAGTCATCTTTGTATGCTATATATATACTGGACACACAAGCTCACAGTAAGTTCTCTTGTTATTTTAGAGAATTGAAATTTTTGATAAAATAAATCAGATTAGCAAGTTGTTTTCATAACCTAATCATAATTCTCTTTGATATTTCAGAATTATCACAACTAGACAAGACAAAGCTTTTTCAACATATAACATCAAAGCCACGTATCTCCCTGCATAACTAATTATTCATTTAGGGAAGTGCTCTCTAAGAATGTCTAATTTGTTATGTGAAAACACCTAAAACCACTACACCTTAAAGAAGCATGATATTGTGGTAAACTCACAGAAAGAAAAAGGGTTATTGCCAGTTACCATATGTACAGAAAATATCATTTTAAGTAGATTCAATTTCCAACAATTTTCAAAAGAGACTTTTATTTACACATTAGACCTGATCTAGTATAGGATATAGCTAAATGATACTATGATCTGCAGGATTATGCCAAACTTCATAGGAACCAGTGGATTCGGTGGATTTGCTTTTAAATTTTCTATTAAAGACAGTATCGGATTTTATCCGGACTTTTATATTTGCAACCGAATAATTCTAAAATATTTTTTTATTATTAAGTCTTATTTCTAGTATGATTTT